>VXBS01009754.1:224361-276899 GCA_013400255.1 Sitta europaea
CACTGCCACTGACCACTGACCACTGTCCTGGGGAGAGGGGGACATCTGTGCTGCCACTGCCCACTGCCACCTCCCAGCCTGGGAGGGGACATCTGTGCTGCCACTGCCCACTGCCACCTCCCAGCCTGGGAGGGGACATCTGTGCTGCCACTGCCCCTGCCACTGCCCACTGTCCTGCCCCTGCCCACTGCCCCTGGGAGGGGACACCTGTCCCTCCACTGCCTCAGCCAGGGTGCAGTGCCAGCGGGCTGTGTCACTGGCTCCTGGGAAGCAGGCAGGATTTTCCTCAGGGGGATTTGGGCTCCCACCCCCAGGGAGGTTCCCGAGGAGCCCAGCCCGGCAGGAATCGTTGGTGTTCCCAAAGCACCGTTCCTGTTTCTCCTTTCTTCACTGCACTGTCAGGGTTATCCCCACCAAAGGTGTCATCCAAAGAGCCCGTGCTCTCCAAACAGGTTCTGTCAGAGCACGTTCCACACTCACCACCAGAGCCAGGGGGAAGATGTGGTCCTGACTGTCTGGAGGACCATTTTCTGTAGAGCTGGGGAGGGAGGCTGCAGAAGGCACCAGCAGCTTCTTGGGCTCGCTCTTGTCCTGTGTGCTGCAACCAAAGCTTATCTATCTGCAGGGTGAAATAATTCTGGGGGATTTGGTCACCACAGGTGTACATAAAGTGCACATACAGAAAGCACAGATACACAGAGCATATATAAATCCAACACAGATACATAAGCTCTCTCCTGTTTCCAGACCTCATCTTAATTTTCCAAGACTGCTCACTGAAATGCTGTAAAATTCAATTTTGAGCTCATAAGATGCTTGTTAGTGCCTGTCTCTATGTGACTCGAGGGGATCAAAGTTTGATTTTTTAAGGGTGTTTTTTTCCAATCAGGAAGCTGAATGTGCTCATAAACACCAACCTCCACAAGCAGACTCCAAATGCAGAGCAGATCCTATTGCTCTCCATCCCATACCAATTATGAGCCTTGATCCCAAAAGGGTGTTTGCACATAAGGGAGATCAGCTCCTGGCCAAATGGTAATTGCTTTTATTTTACTGCTGATGTCTGTGTAAATGTGTCTGTGCTCCAGCACACAGCATGGAGCCAGCAGCTCCTTATTTCTGCTGGACTTGTTCTGCTCCTGTTCCTGCCCCACCAAACCTCTCACCCCATGGATCAGACTGACCCACTGCATTTGGCTTCTCTAGAAACTGCCCAGCATTCCTGCCACAGCTTTTTTCAACTCTGATAGCAAAAGAGACTCCCAGCCCCCCAAAAGGAAATTTTTGGGCAGGTATTCCCCCCTTTGGAGCAGGCAGGGCTCTGACAGCACCACCAGCTCCTCACCACCCCACCCAGATCATTACCTCCACTACTGAAAATACAAGGGGAAGTAGGATTCAAATTTCATATTGTTAATGGAGTAATTAAATTACTTTCTTGTGATTCAGACACTTAGGTTAATTTAAGAACATATATTTAACCCAAAACTCACTTAACTGCCATGTAATTTTTTGCTGTTTCCTTTTCCATTATTGCTGATTAACAAGATCCTTGGGAATAAATAGAAGTGTTCTCTGTGCTGTAATTAGCCTGTCTGTCCCTCTGATTAGCTGATTCCTATTTTGTGGCAGGGAATTTGGAGATCCTAAATACTCTGCTCTGACACCATCATTCCAGCCACAGAGCAAAATGGGAGTTTGCTGGGAAAGAAAGGCCTGGGCTCTGTTTTAATGGATGTTTGGAAAGGCACCGAGGTGCACACTGAACAAATGGATTTCCCTGCCCTGAGCTGGGAAAGGCCAGCCAGAAGGAAGAGAGGAGCCAGGGTGAACTCTCAGCCAAAGCAACAGCAGAGCTGGGCAGAGTGGGGGCAAAGCCCTGCCCAGGGAGCAGAGCGTGTCTGGGACCCCCTGTGTGCCTGAAAATAAACTTTCTGATTTGTTTGGGTGTGATGGAGTCAGTTCTCATGAACTGTGAGATGAACAAGGATCATGTTTGCATTCCTTTGTAAAAGATCTCACCTGATGGACTTCTCAGTGCCCAGTGGGGATGGAGAGGTGGGAACAGCTCTGTCCAACCTCTGCTCACTGCCCAGACACTGAGAGATCCGAGGGCAGCAATGAACTGGAGAGTTCTTCTCTACTTGAACCCCTGTGTGTGTGCTGTGTGTTCCCTCTGTGAGCCACAGTGACAATCCCCCTGTGCCCCTGGGGGTGCCCTGCACTCTGGGGACACCTCTGTCCCAAACAGAATGGATTCTGTCAGGACATCAAAAAAGGATAAAGCTTTTTCTGGGCTTCAGTTGTTTGTACATTTGTAGGGCTGGGGAGACACACGCCTTTTAAAAAATATTTTATTTTCTGAAAGGATTATTTTTCCCAGCTGTCATTAGAGTAAAAGTGTTATTTACCAATTTTTAGAGTTCTAAACAGTATCATCCAACATTTTGAAAGGTTGGAGTTATATAAATTTATTAATATAAAGGCAGAAAGCTCTTTATGGAGGTCAGACCATTTATTCTGCCCTGACAGATTAAATTACACATTGAGATCAAAAAGGTGGAATATCCTCGGGAAGAGACCAAAAACACTGAAATTTTGGGGAAGACACACGTTAGTTTAATTCACCCTGGCCCTTTGTGAATTCCCATTAATGAGGCTGATGGTTTTTCAGAGCAGCTGGGGCTGCCCCTGGATCCCCAGCAGTGCCCAGGCCAGGCTGGACAGTGCTGGCAGCCCCTGGGGCAGTGGGAGGGGTCCCACCATGGCAGGGGGGGCACTGCGTGGGATTTGAGGTCTGTCCCCACCCAAGCCACCCTGTAATTCCGTGTTCCTGTGGTATCATCTCTGTGGACAGAGAGCTGAGCCCACAGTGCCACAGGAGCTCCTGTGCTGGGCACAGCCCTGGCTCTCACAGCCCCCTGCTAAAACCCCTCTGCTCACACATCACAGCCCCCTGCTCACAGCCCCCTGCTCACACCCCCTGCTCACAGCCCCCTGCTCACACCCCCTGCTCACAGCCCTGGCTCTCACAGCCCCCTGCTCACAGCCCCCTGCTCACAGATCACAGCCCCCTGCTCACAGCCCCCCTCGGGCACACTGGGCACGGGCAGACACAAGCAGCAGGACTGAGAAGTGCCTGGGACCCTGCTGCAGAGGGGATTCCAGCAGGAGCAGGTTTGGTGCTGCAGGGGCTTTACAGAGTCACTGAGAGGGGATGTGCATGAGGGGGAGCCAGGCAAAGTGTACAACAGCACTGTGAGACACGAATTATTCAGAGGTCAGGAGGAAGAATTTGGGGTCACGGTGTTTTCATGCCAAATAACATTTTTCCTGAGACAGAATGACCCCATCCAGTCCCTTTTGTCACCTGGGCATACACGAAATGATTTCCTGAGCAGGGTAAATTGATTCTTGAAAGTAAACTTGCACTGGCAATAGGTAATAGCCTGAGCGACCTCTGCTCTTCTCCATCTCCCATTTCCATGGCAGAGAAGTGCAGGGGCTCCCGGAGGGGTCACTGCAGAGTGGGGCACTGCCAGCAGGAGGGATTGCACAGGGGCAGCAGCAGGATGGCCACGAGCAGCTGGAAGGGCAGGAGAGGAGGAAAAAGCCAGCCAAGTGTGAAAGTGAGAGGGAGAATCTCCTGGGGAAGGGATTTCCCTGCCCGTGTGTCTGGGCCAAATGCCCGCGGGTATTTCGGGGGTGCTGCGGGGCCGAGGGGGCTGCTCTGGCTGCAGGGCTCACCTGGGGAGGGTCCCACCTGCAGGGACCCCGGCTGGACCTCACCCCCCAGCAGAGCAGCCACGTCAGGACCCCCAGAGCTAGTGCCAGCAAAGCCCCGGGCCAGCAGGGGCTGTGCAGAGCCCCCCTGCCCTCTGCTGTGAGCAGCTTCCCCCGTCCGAGGGGCTGGATTAGAGACCTGAGCAGGCAGCAAACAAATGCACATGTACAGTTCTAAACAAAACCTGGCTTGTGATCTCCATGTCAACAAATTAGACAGCTGTGCTGGCAGCTTGGCAGGCTCCTCTTGTTTGCACTGGTAAATCAAGTTCCCAGTCTTTGCAGTTGCACAAGAATTTCTAATTCTTTTAACTTTAAAAATTTGATTTTTTTTTTTCTGGCATCATTCCAGAAGGCTGATTATATGGGGATTTGCCTTTGTGTCAAAAACCTGGTTAGTTCTGACTCTCAGAAAATAAAATCTGCCAGCCAGCTTCTGCTGCACCCTCACAGGAACTGAGAGGAGCCCATTCCATGCTCTCAGTGTCCCATGGCAACTGCTGGGGGTGTGGGGGTCCCAGGAGGGGAACAGCCCCTGGGATTGATGGTGGAAGGGGAACCAGGAATGGGAACAGCCCCTGGGGTTAATGTGGAATGGGAATCAGGAATGGGAACAGCCCCTGGGGTTAAAGTGGGAATGGGAACAGCCCCTGGGGCTAATGTGGAATGGGAACCCCAGGAATGGGAACAGCCCCTGGGATTAATGTGGGAATGGGAACCAGGAATGGGAACAGCCCCTGGGGTTAATGTGGAAGGGGAAGCAGGAATGGGAACAGCCCCTGGGGTTGATGTGGAAGGGGAACCAGGAATGGGAACAGCCCCTGGGGTTAATGTGGGAATGGGAACCAGGAATGGGAACAGCCCCTGGGGTTGATGTGGAAGGGGAACCAGGAAGGGGCTCCCAGGGTGCAGCACCTGCACAGGGCACTCAGAGCAGTCTGAAACCTCCCACAAACGCTCAGCCCCTCCAGGACTCTCCTCATAAAACTTTGCAGTTCCTTTTTGCTTACGATAACGCAGCACAAAGCTGATTTACTGGGACCAGGAGGAGAACAAGCACAGCAGCAAGGCCAGCAGCAGTGATTGCAGTCTCCCTCCCCATCCCTGTCCCTGTCCTGCTCATTCCCCCTTGGTTCCAGGGTGCATCACCCTGCTCCTGCTGTCACTGCATCATTGCCTGCTCTCCATTACAGGGTTTGAAAGCCTGGAGGTCTTTTGTGGTTATACTTTAAAGGTGGCTTTGTGGCTTTTTTTTTTTTTTTTTGCTTGTGAATTTGATTCAACTTTGCCCTGGGTTACTGTTATTCCTGCTAAACCTCTACACAATTTGGAAGGAGAAGCCGTGTCCAAAGGAAATGCTGGAGACAGCCACACAAACAACTCCCCTGAGATGTGCCCCTTCTGTGCCCTGCCTGGGTCTGACCCCGTTTGCAGAGCAGAATTCCCTGTGTGCAGGTCACTCAGCAGGGACAGCTCCCTGGTGTTTGCCCAAAGCCCTCCCAGCCTGGGGGTCTCCCCCTGCTCTGCTCCCTCCTCCCAGCCCCTGCTGACAGTGCAGGTGCCAGGTCCCCACCCAGGGCAACACTAACCCCTTTAATGACATTTTCCACCCTCACTCCTTACTGGGGTGAGGCAAGCTGGGCCCAGCCACAACCACCGAGATGAAAAATCAGCAGCTGCACAAATATGGAGCAAAATAAGCAAATAAACAATAATTCATAACCTTGCTAAACAAAGACTTCACAGGGCTTGTTTGCTCTCACAATGTGAGTGCACAGAAACGTGTTTAAGCAAAGAGATTCTGCCAAGATTTTATTTTTGTGGAAAACTTGTGCTGGCTGGTGCACAGGGCAAAGGGATTTGGGTGGATGTGAGAGCCCAGCAGAAAGCTGAGGATAACCAATGGATGGTTCTGTGCCCTGGCGGGCTAGGATGTAATTGGGAGGGTAAAGTGATGTATCTGAGAGAGGAGCAGGCTCTGTTTGGAATGATCTCTGCTCCAGGGAGCAATCACTCCCTGGTGAGCACTGAGTCCCCCAGGGCAGGTCCTGCAGGCTCTGAGGGATGCTCTCCTCCCAGTCACTCCTGGCAAACACAAACATGTGGAAATGGCTCCATTCCCTTACTGCAAAAGGAATAATCTGCACTCCAAATGGGATTAAAGCACCACTGCAAATGCCACTAATGCCCTGACAGAGGGGCCAGGCAGCTCCCAGGGCCTGGCACCCTTTCCTCTCCAAGCAGTGGCAGCCTGGCCCTGGCTGCTCAGCCTCTGCTGAGCCTGTGTGCCCCTGCTCAGGGAAGGGGATGGCAGGAGAAGCCTGGGAACAGGAGAGAACTGAGAGCTGGGGTCAGCCCAGGAGCTCCTGGGCGATTCCTCCAGTTACAGCTGTTATTTCTGCCTGGGGGGAGCTGGTAACATCCAAACCCAGGCTCCCTGTTCACCTGCTTAGCACTTACTTAGTAAACAGAAAGCAGGAGGATCCAATATCCTTTTTCCTTATGGATTAGCAAGGGAGAAGGTTCCAGGAGAATTCAACCAAATTTTTGTGATCACTTTTCATTTTGATTACTGTAACCACCAAACAAGCCAACAGCCTGACATGAATCTAATCCATAGTGAGGAAAAAAAAGACATTTTTCATGTATGCAGGAGAGGGATGAAGAGATGCATCTTTTCCATCAAAACAATGCAAAATCTGGTGGTTTTATCCAAAATTTGGTCCAGTGTCTGTACAGTAAACCAAACCAAGTTGATCATATTGTGTGCCAGGTGTTTCTCTGGAGCAGCAGTGACATGATTAATTAAATAGTCACTGGGCCAAAAAAAGGACTGAAAATTAATATGATTTTCTGGCCATTCCAGCACTTCATATTAGAGAGACAGGGCTGAAATGCTAAAGCTTTGGAGCAAGGACTGGGCCCACGTCTGCTGCCTGCCAGGTGAGGGAGCTGAGCAATCTGAGGGTCCAGGGGAGGGCTCCTGGCCCAGGGGCTGCAGATGCCCCAGCCCTGGCTCTGCCTGCCCAGCCTGGCACCACTCACTGCTCCAGGGCCCTGGGGTGCAGCAGAACTGCTGCAGGGCTGCAGAAGGACCAAAAAAGAAACCAGAGCCAGGGAAAACTTTGTACTTTCACTTAATTGTACATTCAGGATGTTTCTCTGATGGTCTGCAAGGACATTGGTGGCTGCTCCCAGGGGGAATCTCAGATGCAGGAGCAGAGCTGCTGCAGCCACGGAATCCCAGGATCATCAAGGGGCTCAGCCCCAGGAACCCCAGCTCCAACCTTTGAGCAAACACATCCATGCCCCCTAAACCACATCATGGCCACAAACCCCATGAAACTGCAGCTCCTGAATTCCTTCAGCACCAGCACCACGGTTTTAGAATACAGTACCTAGATGTAAATTTAAAATAACCAAGAGGTGATGGATTTCTGTGAACTACCAGCAGGCTTTTGCCTGTGTGACCCTCACTGAATCACCAGGCATTTGCTCCAAGTGCTGTCTGCTCAGATTTCACAACTGCAGGGAGTCTGGCTGACATCCTGAGTTCTATTCCAAGAGTGGGATTGCAGCTCTGGCAGCCTGGGCAGTGCCAGCAGCCTCTGGGGGGAGCAGAGCCTTTCCCAGAGCCCACCCTGACCCCTGAGCCCAGAGAGCTCTCACCTGTGAGCAGGCTCGAGCCAGCATTCCCACCCGTGTTCCAAAGGTAACTTATTCATGGGAGCACTCTTGAAATGTCACTGTTTCCATTCTCATTTGCATATGCAAATCACCGTGAGCTTTATGCAAGCAGAGGACAAATCCTACACCCCTTTTAGCCAGACCATATTTCCTGCTATTCCTGGCTCTCCCCACTCCACTCCTGGCCTGTGTCTGAGAACACAGAGGTAAACAAAAATGAAAAATGAGCAGAAGGAAGCGAGCCACCTGCTCTCCCCTCGGAGGGCTGGGATTCATCCTGAGCAGGAGCCCACAGGGTCCTCAGGCTTCTAATTGCTCCAGTTGGTTCAGTTTGGTGCTGTGGCCATCTGGCTATTTGGGGTCTGGCAATTAAAAACGGTGAGGAACAGCTGAAAATGCTACTGTTCACTGTACTGAACTTGTTTTTATTAAAGACTAGGAACAGCCACCTGAGAAATCTCCAACTTCATTTGCAACTCCAGTTGTGCTGTGGAGAGCCAGGTGTCCCTGCTGATCCCGTGGACACCAATGCAGGCATTTCCATCTCCATGGCCTGAGGTGAGGATGTGCTGCTCTCAGGGGAGGAGCTGTGGACAGGGCACGGCTGGAGGGCCCGGGACAAGGGCCCAGAGGGGGCTGATCTGCCCAGAAAGGCTGAGGAGCAGCAGCTGAAGGGAGCTGGGAGCTGTCCCAGCAGGGCAGAGCAGCTCCCAGCCCTGGGCACTTCCCAACGGGGCTGACCCCAGCAGCACTGGGGACAGGACTGAGATGAGAGCTCCTGCTCTGGGACACAGGGACAGCACACTGAGTGACCTGTGGATCTCTTCTGCATCCTAAGAAAGCACAGCTTTGGTTTATTTGTGTTACTGTTCCTCAGGGTCCCTCCCTGCTCAGCACCCATCGCCCCCTCCTGCCCCTTCACCCAGCTCAGGCAGAGGCTGGGCTCAGCCCGAGCCTCCCTGGAAGATTTTCCAGTTGCAGGCAGAACCCCCTTACACCCAAGCCTGGGATCCTGCAGCTTGCAAAGCCTTTCCATATTTATGACAGATCCCGGGGATTAACTTCATTCCCAAATTTAAAAATGATTACACTTCATTATCCTGCACACAAACAAATATCATCAGGAACAAGTGAACCACACAGAATGCATTCTTTGGGCCTTTGTTTCCATATCTCAAGAACATGGGAAGAGGGAATTCCATCCCGTTCCCGGGGTGCAGCTGAGGGTCTGGGGGACCAGCAGAGGCACAGAGCCAGGAGGGGATGCTGCAAAGAGCCCTCCCAGCACAGGGGCACCCCTGGTCCCACACTGCCCTCTCCACCCCTGGCTGTGTCACCTTTGGGCAGTGCCCACCCGTGCTGGCTCTGGCTGGAGCTGGAGCTGGTGCTGGAGACCCCACCCCACCCTGGAGGGTTTGCTCACACCAGGAGGGGCTGGCTCAGGGCAGGCTCCTCTGGCAGTCCTGTCCCTCCTGAGTCAGCCCTGCTGCCCTTCAGAGCTGGGCACAAAGCTGGTCACACACCCTGAGAAATGCCCAGAGCCAGGCTGATCCAGCTGGAATCCACAGGGAATCCCCTGGCAGTCGTGCCCTGAGTGGATCCTGGAGAAGCCAGAGCCTGTCCCCGTCCCAGCCAGGGGACACCTGAGCTGCCAGGCCTGCCCTGAGCCCACCCTGCTGGGGACAGAGCCCCCCAGGTGCCCCCTGCTCAGCAAGATCCTGTGCCAAAGCACCTCTGGGAGGGTGATGGGGGCAATAACCAACCTGCTCAGAATTTAATCTTGTCTAATGAAGGGGGAATCAGAAAAAAGGGGGAAAGCAATGTTTGACCCCATTCTACCTCCCCTTAAACCGTGTGCATGTGGCACTTGGGGACACGGGTTAGTGTGGCCTTGGCAGTGCTGGGGGAATGGTCATGGAGGGCTTTTGCACCCCAAGTGCTTCTACAATTCTAACATTGCTAATATCACATTATTTATTCCTCTGGAATTTCCAAAGCTGAAATTATTAACACAGCTGAAACCTCTCCAAGAGAGGATTTGCTTTTAATGATTTTCTCCTCCCTGATTTTAAGGTTAAATTCTGAGATTGTATCATGCATTTCTGTTTTGGGATGAGCACTGCCAGTAACTGCATCAACAAATGGGAGAAACTCTGGAGCCACGAGTGCAGGCAGGGAGTTGGGAACTGCTGACAGCCACTGAGGTGGCAAAAGGTCAAAGGGGTTGGAGGGCAGAGGCTGTGATGCCCATCACACCATACCAGAGCTTTCCACCAGCACAGATCCATTGTTACAGGGTAAATGAACTTCTCTCCCCAAGGAATGGCTTCTGGCATCCAGGGAGAGCCCCTGTTTTCTTTAAACCTTTTCTGGACACTGCTAAAGACCCCAGAGCCCCCTGGGCAATGTCTGGCCTTTACAGGTAGGACAGTTGGCTTGAGCTTCTTTGGAGGCAGCGAGAAAAGAGCTTTGGATGGGAGAATTCTCCACCCTCCCAGCTGGCAGGACCTGTGGTTTGTCAATGTTTCTACAAATACCCAGGGACGGGTGCAAAGCCAGCCCGGAGAGATCTGAGCCAGCAGCAAACCAAGCCTGGAACAAAGGATGCAGCTGCTGATGAATTAACTCTACAACAGTCTGGAAGGACCTCAAAATAATTCATGTGTTGAGAGCTTCTATAAATCTTGCTAGTGGGGTGTCCTTGGCGAGCAATTAGATGAGTAACTGCTTTTTGTGCGGGGAGATTTCCTTTTGAAGAGGTTCTGCTGGCAGGTAAAGATGGAGTGGACAAACCAAACCCAAGGAAAACTCCACCAGAGCCCAGTTTGTAACTCAAATTAGGTTCATGAGTGTTATCAATTTTCCCTCTCCTTACTGAAAATCAAGGATTCTTTCACTTTCACACCTTTAAATCATGTGCAAAGGTGCAACAGGATTTAGTATTTGCAAAGATGGCTTTTTCCTTTGGACTGTAACAGAAACAAAGGAGTACAACAACATTCATTGCATGGCTTTTCATACACAGGTGACAGAGCACTGCTGATGTCTGAAAGCCTGACTTATTTGCTCATTTATTATTCATTTACTTCTAGATTGTAATGTCTAATTTATTCTCTAACGTATCAATTTCTCCCCCGATTTAGTCCTTTGTCATCCAATCTGGAATTTAAATATAAATAAGTAAATAAATAGGCACGTGCTGTGTGGCAGGTGAGCAATGAGCCATCACCATTTGGCACAGCACGAGAGAGCTGCAGTCCAGGGAGGAGGGATGGCTCTGTGTGCCAGCAGGAGCAGGGCAGAGGCAGAGCAGGCTGTAGTTATAGCAACCATATGCCTGGCTGCAATGACACATTCCTGGGGACACGGGGAGCACACAGCTCCTGCCTGCTGAGGGAAAGCAGAGTGCCACCACATCCTGGCTCCAGGGGATGCCAGAGCCTCAGAGCCTCGGAGGGGGAAGCCCAGAGGGGTCAAACCCAGGGGCCAGCACACTGGGGTGTGCTCCCAAAGCCCCCCTGGCAATTCCTCCTGGAGTGGACAAACCCTTGGCTCATTCTCACAGGGGCTTTAATTCAAATAATGCCGAGTCCTGCTAATTTCTCGTGGTGTGGGGTTTTCAATAGCTCAGTGCTTTTCCCAGTCACTGAGCTGGGCTGCTGCCCTTGGGCTCACAGGCCAGCAGGGGATCAGTGCTCAGCTTTGGGAGCATCATCTCTAAGCAAGGACCTGACCTGCAAATTGGCTCCAAGCACAGGAACCAGAGAGAACTCTGGGGTGAGAAAGGAGGAGCAGTGCCCAGGCCCTGGTGTCCAGATCCCAAATCCCACCAAGGCTCCAGCCCTGCCAGGCTGGCACATCCAGGCTGAGCCAGCAGCAACGAGCCCTTGCAGAGGGAGAATGAGGGAAAGAGAATTCCAGGAGTGCTGTGAGCAGTCCAGCAGTGCCCCAAGTGCCTCTGTGGCTCCCACAGCCTGGCCAGCACAGCTCCAGGCTGGAGCATCTGCAGGGGGAAAGCAGCTGGTGAGGCATCTGCTTGCCAATTAAAGAGTGCCCAGACACTGATGCCAGGATTTGGGCTGAATCAATAGGCCAGATAAAATGCTAATTGCAATTACATCGGTCACTGCACCATGCCTGGCACTCTTGGCCTGGCTTGGGTGGACCTCAAAAAGGGCAGAGCTGAGTGGGAGAGGTGCTGCCTGGGGCTCCCTGTGTGCCCTCTGTGACCCCTCAGGGTGAGATGGGACCAGCAGGGACAGTCACAGAGTGCTGCAGGGATGGCCTGAGGGTTGCTGCCACAGTGGGGTGGTCACCTCCTGCCAGGGCCCTGGAACAAGACCAGAACAAGAACACAAACACACAGCAGGGTCTGCAGAGGTGCCTGGGAACGGCTCTGCCAGAGCAGACACAGCTCATCCCAGTGAAAATCGTGGTTTAGCTCTTTTTAAAAACACTACTTACCACTGCATTCCTGCTTCTGGGAGCCAACACCCTCCCGTGCGCATCCTGCTCCTCAGCCTCAGGGAAGGGCTCCAGAGCCAAGCTCTGCACATCACCCCCAGCACTCAGCTTCACCTCTGCCAGCTCAGCAAGAAACCCCGAGCAGAAATCCCTGACAGGGATGGCAAGGATGGTGTGGCACACTGGAGCTGGGCTTGTGCTGCTTTCTGGCCCAAGAGAATCAAAACTGAAAATCTCACCAAAAGAGATGAGACTTCTAACACTTCCAACAAGTCTACCTGGAGTAAAAAGTAGTGGAACAAAAAATAAATGTGGGCACTTAAATTCATTAAGGAAAGCAGTTTTGCTGTGCTGGAAGAACCGACCCCACAAACAGGATCCAGAATGAGCAGCCAGTGTGGAACAAAGGCTCAGCCAAATTTCAAGGTTGCTAAAATTCAGCCAGGGAAAGTTTCAGTGATCTACAGCTGAAAGGAAAATGGATCCAATTCTAAAAGGAAGAAACAGAGAAACCAGGGAATGCTGGGAAGCCAAAAGGCGAGCAGAGGATGAGCAAAGCCTCCTGCTGCAAAGCCCAGAGCACACATCCCAGCTCAGCTCCACGCCAGGAGCCTCCCCAGGAGCAGCCTGCTGCACAGCAGATGTGATTCCATTCCCTGGGCATTGTCAGTCTGGGCACAGGCAGCCAGAGCTGCAGTCACGGAATTCCTGCTCCAAAATGCAGACGGAGGAAGGAAGTGAAGCTGTCGCAGCCTCGGGAGTCGCTCTCTGTATTTGCTCCTTTTTCCCAGCTGTAAAACACAGAATTAATGCCAGCCATCCTTCACCTCCCCGGGCCTGGCCATCACAGAGGTTTTCTAAAAAAGGCAAAAATGATCTTGCCTGCACCTGTGGTTGCCTGTGCTCTCCATGACTGGGAGCAGCCTCTGTGGGCTCCTGCTCCGGTAAGAGCCTGGGCACAGCTTCTGTCCCCATCCCTGTGGGTGCCCTGCCAGAACCCAGCAGCAGCCTCCTGACCCCATGGAGACTGCCCGTGCTGGTGTGCTGGGAGCTGCAGGTGACCCCCCTGTGCCCCTGANCCACCCGGTCCCGGCGCTGGGCAGGGGCAGCCGCCCGGTCCCTCACGGAAAGCACGGAGGGACTCAGAGGAGTTACACGGAGCCATTGGGACTCAGAGGAGTTACACGGAGCCATTGGGACTCAGAGGAGTTACACGGAGCCATTGGGACTCAGAGGAGTTACACGGAGCCATTGGAGGCTTGTGACTGGAGAGTCTCAGCCCACTCGCTTCATCCAAGGGGTGTCCAGCGCAAAATCTCCACACAACAGGAGTTTCTGAGGAGAGGCAGCATTGAAAACCAAAGTGAAGAGCCTAACAAGGCACAGGGGAGCAGGAACTAAAACCCGGGCTAGAAACAGGCACCTGCTTTTGCCAGGCAGGGATGTACCAGGGGAGGGACCCCAGCCTGGTGTGGGGTCTTTGATTTTTGTATCGATCCCCTTTGAGTTTCTGGCCAGAGGGAATCACAGTCCCGAGCCGGAGTTCAGGGGAATTTTGTGACTGAATCCGCACGGAGGGCTGCGAGGGAGTTCCCCCACCCCGACAGCAGCGCCCTGAGCTCTGGAACTGCTCCCCCAGCCCGAGGGTCCCCACATGGCCAGCACCAGCACGTGGCCACCAGCCCAGGCTGCTCCCAGCCCCATCCACGGTCCTCCCAACATCTGACCTAAATCACCCCTCGGTGCCCCCTGTGTGAGATACTCGTGACACTTCTCATTTTCATCCCACAGGGGCCACCTCCATCCCTCGCCAAGTGCTGACAGCTCAGGGACAGACACTTGGGGATTCTCCTGTTGGTTTCATGGAATTATTTCTGCTTTTCTCACTCATTTTTAGAAAAGAGATAGATTAATTCCCATAAAAACATTTCAGTTATTATTCCCAGGGTATTGTTTGCTTTCCCCTTTCTTTCTTTTTGTACTTTCAGTAGCAGTGAAAAAGGGATGAAGAAAAATAAATGACATTATCAGCCATTTTGAGAACAAAACTGAAAGTTTTCGAAAGTCTCTTTATAGTATTCATTACTTCCATGACATCAAAGTGGTTTTCTCCTGAGTAAGCAGTTGACTTTTAAACCATGGGACAGATGAAGAAAGCAAATTTCACAGAAAATAATGATAATTTTAAAGTATTTTTTCCAAGTGAAAGTATTTATAAATGAAATCCATAAAAATAAATCTAAGCACTTCTTAGCTTAACCTAAGATGATTTAAAAGACACAAATGAGGGATGTTCCTACTGCCAGGAAGGGATGGAGGTCACACTGGAAGCTTCCTCCTCTCTTCCCCGTTCCTGTGTTGGAGCATTTCTCAAAGCAGCTGCGGATTTTCGGGGAGGTGCAGGTCTGAAGGCTGCAGTTGGGGAGCACTGTTGGGGTGCTCAGGCCCAGCAGCCCGGGCCCTCTCCAGGGGCTGCCAGTGACACCAGAGCCCACCACACCTGAGCTGCTCCCTGTCTTCATCCCTTCACCTCTCCCCGCACCCACGGCAGTCACCTGCACACCCCTGAGCTGCTGCCCGCCTCCTTTCCCGCAGGAACGCCCCTGCCGCTCCCACCCCCTCCCAGGTGTCCCAGGCACCTGCAGCTGGCACGGCGGGCACGGCCCTGCCTGGGGGATGCTCGGGCCCCGCTGCCACCAGCCTCTCCCCGGGGATGCTCTGTCCCTCTCCCCGGGGATTCTCGCTCCCTCTCCCCGGGGATTCTCGCTCCCTCTCCCCGGGGATTCTCGGGTTCTCTCCCCCGGGCTGCTCTGTCCCTCTCCCCGGGGATGCTCTGTCCCCCTCCCCGGGGATGCTCTGTCCCTCTCCCCGGGGATTCTCGCTCCCTCTCCCCGGGGATCCTCGCTCCCTCTCCCCGGGGATGCTCGCTCCCTCTGCCCGGGGATTCTCGCTCCCTCTCCCCGGGGATGCTCTGTCCCTCTGCCCGGGGATTCTCGCTCCCTCTGCCTCCATCCTCTGCCCCTCCGGATCCAGCTGTGCGGACAAGCGTGTCCCGGCAGTGTGAAGGGGGGAATCGAGGAGGAATGTCTGAGGAGGAATGTCAGAAGCCCCCCAGCCGGGCCCAGCGATAATTTCGCCCCGGAGCCAGTGACGGCAGCGCGGAGTCTCCTCCAGGAGGATGGCAGCAGTGATTCCTCTCCTTCCCCCTCTGCTGGTGCGCAGGCAGAGTCGGCACGGAGCGCCGGGGCTCTCAGGTGCTAATTCTGAGTTCCAGGCAGCCGGTTTCTCTGCCACGTCCTGCAAATCCCCCACCAACCGCAAGCCACGCTCCCGGAGTCGGGAATTTGCGGCTCTTGCCCTCTCACGTTTCGATCGCTTCCCCTCCCTCACTGTCAAAGTCTCAAGTGCTTCATTTTCTGAGACAAAGGACAATGTGCGGGAGAGAGATGAAGCAAAAAAAGCACCTTGCAATTAAATATTTTAATAGACATTCTGAAGACGGTTTTGAAAGGATTTTAAATTAATATTGACAATAGTATGCATCAAGGGGCTCAGGCTGAACAATACTTTGTCTGCTAAAGAATGAAGTGTAAAAATAAAACCCTGTGATATTTAGTCCCAGCATCCCTTTTGCCTCTCCCGGGGCAGACACCCTGGAATGACCCTCCTGGATCCTTTGGGTCTCCAGGTTATCCTCTGCTGGCAGGGGCCCAGCACAGCCCTGCAGCATCCAGGACCCTCGGTGCAGGGTGGGACTGGGACAGCCCCGAGCCACCAGCCCAGCCCCACAGCTGAGCTGAGCACACTCTGGCTAAGAAAGCATTATTTCCATTACATTTGGCTTAGACCCACTTATTTATAATTAAGTTACTGATCCGTGCGTTGGTGTAAAACGACTCTACAACATAAGTGCAGCAATAACCCAGAACTAAATCTTTAAATAACAATTGTCAAGTGAGAAGATATATATAGAATATATCAAAACTAATAGCGTTCATCCATCTTTCAAAACAAGTTAAACGTGCCTGTTCCTTCTGGAAAATCTGTGTTTGCTCATTGAACATTTTATTTTCATTACATTTGAACCTTTCAGCAGGAATAAAATACACAATCAAAGTAGGACGGTTGTTTTGATTGGTTTGCAGCCATTTATGCATTAGAAGAAAAGGAAATGCATTAAGATTCCCAGAGACATTTGTGCTGGTGACCACTGGGAAGAAGCAACATAAACAGGGAAATGTGTAATCAGGGATGACAGCTCCAGCACGGGTCTTATTAAGCAGAGAGTGTCAAACAGGCTGCTGAGGAAAGGAGAGCCCCAGAATTTGGGACATTCTGTGGGATCTGGGGCAGAGAACTCGAACAGGGAAACTCGGGGACATCCTCAGTGCAGGAGTCCCTGCTGGAACAGCCCACAGCTGCAGGAGCACAGCTGGCCTGGACATGCCAGCACTGCTCCCCAGGGCCATCAGGGAACAGCAAACCCTGCACTGGCAGAGCTGGACCCAGGGAGTTTGGGCACCTCTGTGCTTCTGCAGCCACAGACACCCTTAGTGCAGGCAGGCAAACTGAACCCACAGCCACAACCCAAGCTCTGGAAGGAATGAATCCCTCTAAAACACAGGGAATACATCTGAAGGTGACCCTTCCTGGGTGCTGTACTGGGCTCGTGCCACCACTTGGAATGGTTATTCCATTGGGAATAAACAGCTCAGTGACTTACCCATCTTGGGAACAGCAGAAACTTCTGGTCACCACTGACACCAGGAGACCTGGAAGGGAAACAGCTTTTGTTGTTCAAAAAGCACAATAAACACCTTGTCCATGAGGAATTCCACAGGAAGCTGAACTGCTTCTGTCAGTGCTTACTGCACAGTGCTTGGCATCAGCTTCAAGCTACTACATTATGCACCCAGCTCTGGGGCTAGACAGGAACACAGAGAATCACAGCCAGGAGAATTTGAAGAAGTGTTGCTCCTAAAGCAATTAATTATCTTAAATACTTCCAAGCCTTTGTGAACAGATGTAACCTCATAAAGAACCCATCATCCTCAAGTTCCTCAACTCACTTGTATCTTCCCATTCATTGCTGACACTACTGAATTTCCTGTTGGATCCTTTAAAGACAACTCATTTATCTTTATTGGATTTCCTTTCACTTGGCTTTAAAGTTAAGCCATGCAGGAGTAGTTAAGCTGTAGCAGAGGAGAAGTAATCAGTGCATAAAGGCTGAATCTTAACGAAGGGTGTCCCAACTTGCTGAAAATGCAGAATATTGTGCAAAATGCTGCTCTTCAGGGGCTGCTCAAACAGTGCTGTCCCTGGTCCAGAGCTGGGAAAGGCTCACTTCAGGAAGGTGGCTCTGGAACACCTGCAGTTACCGAGTTCTGCCACACCCCCAGGAGCCACTCAGCACACAGAGAACAAAATCAGGACAGCAGGAGAGCGTCTGGTGTCGAAGCACCAGCACTGATCCGTGGCAGCCAGGAGCCAGAGGTGAGGCCAAGAGCAAACACGTGGCAGGAGGCAATGGTTCGAGCTGGAAGGGACTTTGAACACCCCCCTGCCATGGCAGGGGCACCTGCCCACCCCAGGGAGCTCCAAGCCCTGTCCAGCCTGGCCCTGGCATTGAGCCTTGCCTGGCACATGGCTCCAAGGGAAGCCAGGTAAGATCAAATGCACCAACAAAGCAAAGCCATTCTTCACCATCACTCTCCTCTTGTGCCTTTCCTCTACTCAGTCCTGCCACGTCCCGTGTGATTTTGGACACAGCTCTACAATAAGATTTGTAGAAAGGTAGAAAAATTATAAAAGAAAGGCCTCATGAAATCAGGCCTTGCTCTGCTAAATTAATAGCTGGCTTATCACTTCTATGTGCAGCTAAGTGGCTTGCAAGTTCTCCTGTGAAAACAGTCTTGGGAATGAGAATTTGTTAACACAGCAAACTATTCCTGGGTGAAAAACAACTGCACCTGCAATAAACAGGAAATCTGTCTCATGGGAATCAGCGAACAAAATATGTAAACTCACCAACAACAGAGAGATTTATGGACAAGCAAAATACCTCTTACTAACCAATGAGTGAAGTGCACACCTTTGATGGAAGGAATGGACAAAAGGGGATGCATGGTTAAAACAAAAACCTTCTTCTGCCTTGGAAGCTTTTGGTCACTACTCTCTGTGTCGTGACGTTCCCGACAGTGGCAGAGATCCCCTGTGACTGGCACTGCAGCTGCCCAGAAGGGCTCTCTGCAGTCCTGGCCACAAACACTCAGGAGCTGAGTGCAGAGGCAGATTTACACACTCCCCTGGGGAAGCCCTTGCACCATCACCGGGGCGAGTGGGGAGCTCAGCACTCGTGCAGCTGGATCAGGGAGCAGCTCCTGCAGGGAGCTGTGGGCTCTGCCCTGGCTGGCAGCTTGCTGTGCCAGGGAGCTGCCCTGCACTGCCACAGCAGATCCACCACGGCCCCAGGGGGAGCTGGGCTCCCTCTGCCCCTCTGGCAACCTCCCCTGAGCCAGGGCAGCCTTCACTTTTAGCAGAGCCCATTGGGAAATATGGATGCTCAAGGTGCACTCGTGCTCTTTACCCAAAATTGATTAAAGGCTGGAGCAAATAACTCCTCCATCATCTGTCCCCAGGGTGCAAATATAGACACTGCCAAATGTTTGGGTTTACTTCTACCACTGCATTAAAACAGCTCAGCTCACAAATGGCACTTTGAGGAATACGGGCTCGGCTGCAGGGCTTTGAATCTTCCATGATATACTGACATTATTTGAAGTTTATCTTTATTGAGCTTTGAGTATGATATGGTAAAAGGGAAAAAACCCAGGAAAACTTCCATGAAATGAGTTACAGATGCAGCTGCTTTAACAGAGATTGCAAAATCTTGCAGTTATTCCACATGCTGCTGCTTAGAGTGTGCTTCACCCCGCACTACAGCACTCCAAGGAACAAAGGAAATGGAGCAAAATTTGAGATGAAAACATCCTCAAAGGAGACATGTCGTCATCCTGTGCCACAACTCCTTTTTGGATGCTCTCCACCATGACTCACACAGTTTAGCAGCTCTTTTGATGCCGTTAGAGTGGTTTTTGAAGTCTCCTAATCTCAGTGGTTCCTGTAAAGCAGAAGAGCTGGACTAACTGCACTGGAATTACAGGGTAGCTGTGTGCAACTGGCTGCAGTGAGAGCCTGGCTGCGGGTTCCTTTTCCAATTATTTGTCTAATCCACCCGTGATCCGTTTGTGAGCACAAATCCATCCCATACTACACACACCTGCAATTTCTTATCACTGACACTGGACTTTGTTGCCACAGTTTCAATTTACACTTCAATATCACAAGAAAGAGATGGAGAATGTCTTTTTCCCTGACCAGCATCTCAATGTTCTGGGTTACAAAACTGTCTGCACAGAGCTGAAAAACTCACTTATGTTGCCCTGGCTTCCTGTAAAACTGGGCAAGGAAAAAATATTTTAAAACACTGATCATTCCAGGAAGTGTTAAAAGAAAAAAATTTAAAAACCATAACCAAAATAAATGTTAACACACTGATGAATCAAAAAGTTCAAATGTCTGGTTTGGGATACTAGATATATATATATATATCTTTTTCTCTTGGCAGTGTTAAATCTTACACCTATCAACATGATACTAAAGGTTTTCAGAAGAAAATGGCAATTAAAAAAATTCTGAACAAGCCATCAATAAATCAAGCAAAAGAATACAGTTTTAAAGCCTCTATCTGCTGTATAGCTCATAATTAATGTGTTTCTCAAATCGTGCCAGGATCACATTCATATTTCTGTTGAAAAAGTCTTGTGCAAAAAGTCCCAGTCCCAAATTGGAATATTAGAACAGGTGCTAACAACTTCTCCTCCAATCCTAATTTCTAACATCCTCCTTGAATTCATTTTAATTTCCTGATTTTCTTAGCAATTTCACTTTCACACATTTAAATGGCTGAACTGAGGCTCCTTGAACACAGCCTTGATCCAGACTCAGGGGCGGGCAGAGGAAACAGCTCCTGCCAGGAATCCTCAATTCCTGTTTCAAACCACCTTCTACTTTCCCCCCAACACGTTTTGGGGCTGCAGTTTTCCATCAGAGCCAGGGTTTGCAGCGGTTTGGGAAGAGCCTGGGGGGGTCCCCAGCCCAAAGGCACGAGCTGCACTGGAATTGTGCCCCTGGTGTTTCTGTGTGCTCTGTTCTGCAAGCCAGAGCTCCCCTAAATTCACCTGCTCAGGTGCCAGGCCCCGACTCCAGGCTGGGCACAGACCTTGCCCCTCTGCTGGGTGGAAATTAAAGAGCAGTGAAACCACTTTAAAATGAAATGCAGCAAGGCCAGGAGGCAGGTACAAAACTCTTGGCCACTCCCGAGTTAATATGGGGTTTCACACCACCATTGAAGCTGGCTGAGGGAAATAATTGAGTGGAAATCTGTTTAAAGTCCTGCACTTTGATTTTATCTAGGAATACAGATAATCAATCCCCGGGCTGAAAGCAGTGGATTACAAAATGTACCAGAGCAAATGGGATTTTATTGGCTCAGAAATAAACATGAAGGGGCCAGGGCAGAGATGACCTTGTGGCAGATGGATGGCAGCAGGGCACCAAGGCTGCCAGCCCCGCTCTTCAATCACCCGGGGCATCTTCCCGAGGGGCAACCCCAGCTCTTGAATCACCCGGGGCATCTTCCCGAGGGGCAACCCCAGCTCCCGAGTGCAAACCAGCCCCCGGGCATCAGCTGAGCCCGCGATTCAGCTTGGACACTCTCAGGTACAGGGGGGGTCCCTGGGGGAGCCTGTGCAGAGCTGGACTCTGGGGACCCTCGGGGGTCTCTCCTGGCTCAGGACATGCTGGGGTGCTGCAGGTGAGTGGGAGCCTGCTCTGCACTGCCCAGCCTGTTCTGCTCTGCTCTGCCCACCCTGCTCTGCTCTGCCCTGCTCTGCTCTGCTCTGCTCTGCCCACCCTGCTCTGCTCTGCCCACCTCTGCTCTGCTCTGCCCAGCCTGCTCTGGACCTGCTCCCTCTCCCTCCTGCAGCCACGGGCACCCAGCAGAGCCCACTCCAGGCTGTGCTCCCAAATTCCCCTGCACACACCCCTCAGCACACGAGAAACTGTTTGTGAACCTCAGTGCTCAAATCTGTCCAACACTAAAAAAGGCTTTTTGAAATTCTCTCCCCTCCTCACAAAATTTCTAAGCCCCATTGGGCTTTTTTGTGCGATAGCTTTTTCCTCCCTTTTCAGCAACACAATATGTTATTCAAGAGCCAAAGAGTTGTCAGTTTTTATGTTATGATAATCTTCTCAAGCATCCAGTTCTATTCTGCTTCTTTCCTTCATGCTGTCACTCACATTCCAGCCTGTCACAAAAGAAAATGGCTGAATACATTAATTACAACTTGTTAGACCTCCATATAGTTAATGCTATTGAGAAAATCAAATCACTTGGAAAATAGCTAAAGAGAAACAGTTGCTGGTATTGCAGAATCTTTATGTGTCGCACTTCAAAGCTGGAGCTTTGCAAGACAACAAAAATGATTATTATAGAGAATGAGAAAATCAAATACAACTTGATCCTCTACCCTTGGAATGTTTTCTGAATGCATTACAATATATATTTTCTATCCTGGCAAGAGCAGTTGAACACTTTTCACATATTACCTTCTTTTATGGACTAATTACAAATGCCAGTTTGGAAATTACAGTATAAAAACTTTCTGAAGCTAGGAAGAGATCCACGTCCCCACTCACACAAACATCCCAGACGACAGTGAGGGCTGAATCAAAGTGAGTAAAAGAGAATTCTGTTGGGCCTGAGAAGACAAACCATTGCCCTGGGGTTGGTGGAGGAGGTGTTGACATGATTCCCTCAGAGAGGCTCTGAGCCTGACTCCTGTGGCCAGAGCTGGATTTTTAACTGAAAAACTCAAACACACACCTAACTGCTATGCTTAAAAGTGATGAATTTCTAATCTGAGGCCCTCAGACCATCAGTCAGTACAAATCACAAAGCCCTGGCACCCACCAGACTCACCTGGGAGTGAAAACAAGTTAACCCCACGTTAACTCCCACCAGAACTGTGCTGCTGAGGAAAAGCGACTGTGCTGAGCACAGAGCAGGCAAATTCTTCCCAAACCTAAGATCTGCTCTCTTTCTACCTTAGGGACATTTAGTTTGTCTTATAGTAGAATGCACAGCCCTGTCCCATGTGTTAAACCACCATAGCAGTGGGGAAAGACAGTAAGATCTTTCCAGCTTGGAAGCAGTTACCTGAACAGCAAGACAGGAACAAAAACACCTTTGGCTGATGCTGATCCTGTCCCTTTGGGCCAGTCCAGCTGAAATCCCTCTCTGGGGTGGCAGAGGGGGGCAGGCTGTGCTCTGTGCTCAGCTCTGGCCAAGCCATGGGCACAGCCAAAGCTCTGCAGCAGCAGGAGCTGTCAGAGCCTGTCAGCCCACGGCTCTGGCAGTGCCCAGAGGCTCTGGGAGCTCCAGGTGCTCCTGGCTGTCAGAGAGCTCTGACACCAGAATCCCCCACCTGTCTGGGGTTTACTCCTCCCTCCCTTTTGTCACAGGGGAACAGTGGGATGGAGGCACAGCCTGACAGGGGCTGTGTGAGCCAGCGAGCCCAGAGCAGCAAGGCTGAGCCCAGAGCAGCAGGGGCTGAGCCCAGAGCAGCAGGGCTGAGCCCAAAGCAGCAGGGACTGAGCCCAGAGCAGCAGGGACTGAGCCCAGAGCAGCAGGGGTGAGCCCAGAGCAGCAGGGNGGGGCTGAGCCCAGAGCAGCTGGGGCTGAGCCCAGAGCAGCTGGGACTGAACCCAGAGCAGCAGGGACTGAGCCCAGAGCACCTGGGGCTGAGCCCAGAGCAGCTGGGGCTGAGCCCAGAGCAGCTGGGACTGAACCCAGAGCAGCAGGGACTGAGCCCAGAGCAGCAGGGGCTGAGCCCAGAGCAGCTGGGGCTGAGCCCAGAGCAGCTGGGACTGAACCCAGAGCAGCAGGGACTGAGCCCAGAGCACCTGGGGCTGAGCCCAGAGCAGCTGGGGCTGAGCCCAGAGCAGCTGGGACTGAACCCAGAGCAGCAGGGACTGAGCCCAGAGCAGCAGGGGCTGAGCCCAGAGCAGCTGGGGCTGAGCCCAGAGCAGCTGGGGCAAGCCCAGAGCAGCAAGGGCTGAGCCCAGAGCACCTGGGGTGAGCCCAGAGCACCTGGGGCAAGCCCAGAGCAGCTGGGGTGAGCCCAGAGCACCTGGGGGGAGCCCAGAGCACCTGGGGGGAGCCCAGAGCACCTGGGGGGAGCCCAGAGCACCTGGGGGGAGCCCAGAGCACCTGGGGGGAGCCCAGAGCACCTGGGGGGAGCCCAGAGCACCTGGGGGGAGCCCAGAGCACCTGGGGCTGCCCCTGGGTCCCTGGCAGTGTCCCTGCCATGGCAGGGGTGGCACTGGCTGATTTGTAAGGCCCATTCCCACCAGAGCAGTCTGTGGCTGTCTGATGAAGCAGCTGTGCTGAGCTGGTGGCACTGGTGTCAGGGGACTGGTGCTGTGCCCCAGTGCCCCAGTGCCAGCCTGCTCAGCACCAGAGCCAGAACTGGCCAGGAGCCCTCTGCCAGGCTGGGGCACCACACACAGCCCTGGGCTCTCTGGGAGGAAAGGCACTGGGAGCCGTGGGAAGGGCCCTGTGCCCAGCCAGGGCTGCAGTGGGCCAGGACAGGACCCTGCACGGGCACTGCCCACCCCTCCCAGCTCAGAGCTGCCGGGCTGTGCTGGGCTGGGGCACTCACTGGACACTGGGCACCAAAACCCGGGGCCCGGGTTGCCCCAGCAGATGTCAAATGGCCATTAGCATCACAATGATTAGTAAACTGAAATTACATCTTGTGGGTTTAGTGCCTTAGATCAGGCATTAACCTGCCTTAATTAAATTGCATCTCAGTAATTGATTTCACAGGGCTGAACTGTAAGTAACAAATTGCAGAGGATCTGGGGCTTTATCTGGCGAGATAACAAAAATCAGCCTTTACACGTTGTGTTACCTCCTTGTCTCCATCCCCTGCGAGGGGTTTGTTCACTCCACTGCCCTCACCTCCACACAACCTCCTCTGACTTTACACCTACATTTAATCACTGCTGCTTTTTCTGCTCCAGCAGAGGAGGCTCAGAGCTGGGTATTGTAGGGCAGGCAGCACTCAACATCTGATCCCTGTGAAGCTCCTTCCACGTGCAGAACCACAACGATTTGTTCCACTCCCCCAAGCACAGCCAGGAGTGACTGAGTGTGCACAATGGGATGGGACTGGGGCAGTGAACCAGCCAGGGCACAGCAATCCTCCCCTACCCTGGGCTTCTCCCAGCTCTTCCTGCACTGTGCAACAGCAATTGTAATAGAATAACACCAGAATTACAACAGTTTCACTTGCTTTTGGCTGGGCTGTTCAATATTATCCAGCACACTAGATGGGAGCAATCAGTGTGACCAAAGTGATCCATTCCCTGTCCCAGTGCTCAGCCAGGTTCCTCCCTAAGTGAGGGACTGGCAGATGATCCTGGGGCCAACTACAGCCTTGCAAAATAAGGGTCATGGGCAAAACCAGGAGCTTGGGGCTCGAGGGCAAGGAGGCAGGAGAGGCACCATGAACTGCCCTCAGCCCAGCCAGCCCAGCCCAGCCTGGCACATTTCTGTGGCACTGCAGAAATCCCAGCAGATGCCAAAAGAATCCAGAGGATTCTATTTTATCCTTTTTTATCCATTTTTATCCTGCCAGCCGTGGTGCTGTCACCTGACAGGAGTGTCTGGGGTCCCACACCCACCAAGGACTCTGCCCAAGCAGCTCCCAGTGAAGTGCCAGCTCAGAGCTGGACTGTGGGGGAAACCCCACAGGAAACACATCCCTGCTGGGAGGCTTGTGGTGTTCTGAAGATATCACCCCCCACGTTTGGCATGCACAGGTGCCTGAGCCATGTTTCTGGTGCAGGTATTCCTGTAATGAGCAGTGTCAGGCAGAGCTAGCAGAGCTCCCTGGAGCCTCTGATAACCCAGGCACGCTCTGGCTGCATCCATCTAGAATATGAGCTTAGAACAACACACTAATTATTCATGGGCTATTAGTGCTCCTTTTTCCTGCAGCACAAGGCACAGAGAAAGCCTCAGAATCCCATTTTTCTTCACTTGGAAATAGCAGGAGCAGAATGCAGCAAATTACTCCAAAAAGCACCTCTGAGAAAGAGCACAAGCACAAGGCCATGAGCAGAGCCCAGGCCACGTGTTCCCTGTGGCACAGCAGCAGCAAACCCAGCTCCTGCCCCTGACTCTGAGGAGAGCAAGGCCACCTTCTATGCTCTTCTTCCCTTAAACGATTTCCAGCTGCACCATCCCAAACCTCCCCACCGTGTCTGCTCTCCAGCATGTCCTGGATTGCTGGGGGTCACATTTCCACCCCCAGCATCCACACCCAGGGGATGAAACACGGGAACAGCAAGGGCAGAGCCTGCCAGGAAGGTGCTGCAGGGGTCCCACCACGACAAACCAGAGCCTGCCCCAAGCCCTGCTGCTGCATTCTCCCACTCTGGTGCCTCCTGGACTCCACACCAGTTTTTGGGTTTAGTCCCATGAGTTATTATTGATGGAGTTTGTCAGTAGTTGTTTCAAGCATGTTTTAATTTCTTCCAGTTATGCAATGGAACCCAGATTCTGATGTGTCCCCTCTTTTTGCAGGTGGTTTTATGCCCCCCAGGCTTCCAAGGAGCCTTTCCAGAGACTGACTGCTCTCCTGGTGGCAAACAGCAACAAGCAGACTAAATTGAATTGTATTAGCAGTAATTATTTCCAAGATATCCATTAAAACATGTATTTGTCATCACTGCCAGGTGTTGTCACCAGGACTGTGCCAGCAGCCCATGTCACCTGTGCAGGGGGAGCCAGGAGAGCAGGAAGGGGAGAGGAGAAGGAGGGAGCAGGAAGGAGAGCAGGCTGAAGTGGGCAAGGAAAATCAGATGCCATGGAGGAGGTAAAATATCATTCCCTGTGCCTGCTGACACTGCTCCGGGCATCAGCTTGATCAAACCCTGCAGTCACCTGACAGTGACACCTCTCCTGGATCTCTTGAAAATCAGGAGCTGTAGAAAGATGCAGCTGGGCCCCCCAGCACACAGGAGATTTGCAAGAGAAAAGCCAAACACAGATGTACAAGGAAAGCACTGGCAGCCCCGGGGAGGCTGCATGCTCAGGTGGCAGCAGAGCAGTGAGAGCTGTGCTCACAGCTCCTGCAGGCAGGGTTTGGGGTGCCCAGAGCCCCCCGAGCTGAGCTGAGCCCACCCTGCCCCCCTGCAAACCTCCCTGGGCACCACTGCTCCAGGCCTGCCAAGCATCAACCAAATTACTGCTCTCTATTGAGTTTCCCTAAATCACAGGGCCCATGCAGCTCAGAGAAGCCAGCCCTGATCCAATTGTTCCCAGATTAATTGCTGCCACAGAAGCCCCACTTCCTCCAGCTGTACGAGTATGAGGAGCATCTCATCCGACAAGAAATGAGGATGGATGGAGCAGGAAAAGCCCTTTGGGTCAGAGCACACTCTCCATCCAGCAGCACAGCTTGGGAAGGGGTGCAGAGGAGCTGAGGGGAGGAGCAGCAAAGGCAGGGAGCAGATGCACAGGCTGGCTGTGCTGGGACCTGTCCTGCAGTGCCCAGGGCAGTGCCAGCCTGTCCCTGCTGGGATGGAGGGTGGCAGCAGCAGGAGTGGGCTGGGACACACTGGGGCTCTCAGTGAAATACAGAGACAGCAGGGGATGGGGGAGAGCACATTGGGAAAACCCAGAGGGGTCAGTGAGCCACGGCTCCCGAGACCCTGCCCTGCAGAGAGCTCTCCCTTGGGCAGGCAGATTGTCACCTGCCCTGCTGGCCCTCCCTAGGACACTTGTCCTGCCCTACCTGAGATCTCTGCACTCCTGTCTCAGTGATGGCACACTGCCACCTGCAATTGCTGCTGTTACACAAGAAAGGGATGTGCAAGGCAACGTGAAGTGCTGGCTCAATAGACTTTCATTGTCTCACGTCCGTGTTCATAAAATATTCAAGCACCTCTTTCCCTGTCCTGGCGCTGCAGGAGAACAACTGCTGTGGAGCTCCTGCTGAGTGACACCACAGAGCTCGCCTGTCCTCACCCTGCTGGGGCCATCAGGGTCTCCAGGTGACCATAGCCACGCTGCTTCCCCCAGAGGACACCCACTGTGGCCCTGCTGCCAGGGGGAGCCTCGGGAGCTGCAGAGCAGCAGTGAGCGCTGCCCTGGGCTCCCCCCGCTGCCAGGGGAGCTCCTGGAGCTTTGGGGAGCTGGGAGAGGGCAAGGTTTGGATATTTGCACTCTGCTCAGCTCCCCTGAGCAGCTGGGCTCCCTCCCAGCAGCAATGCCTTTCTCACTCGGCATTCCCAGCTGGGCACGTGCTCATCAGGCAGCTCTGCTGGGTTTATTCCTCTCCACACCCAGTGCCAGTATTGGTCACCCCACAATGCAAGTTCCTTGTCGCTTCTAATGAGCAAACAGCAAACACAGCTGCTTGGAGCACAAGCCAGGGCTGAGGCCCAGGGGCTGCAAGGCCAGACCCCCTGGCTGCCCCCATTTGTCTGCCCTGCCAGCCCAGCAGGGGCTGCCCACCCCGGGGGTGGCTCAGAGCCCAGCACAGCCAGCTGTGAAACCTCTCTGCTGCAGGATGTGCATCCACCACTGAGAGTTCCAGCAGAAGGCCCAGGAGAGTAGAAGAGTGGTGGGGGAGCTGCCTGGCACAGGAATAATCTTGCTGACAAGGTTTGGCTGAGATGGGATCCCCGGGTGAGCACCGTGCCCTGGGCTGGGGCCACGAGGAGCAGCCCACCCCAGGGAGAGCTGGCTCACTGCACTGCTGCCTTGGCAGTGGCAGCAGCAGCTGAGGGAGGGGGGTTTAAATGCCTCTGGAGTGATCTGAAGTCATAAATCAAAGTTGCTTTTGTTTATATCTTCACATCAATCATCCACAATGGGAGATTCACCTGCTATGATGTATGCAGATGTGGGGGACTAAGAGCATCAAAAACTGAAACCTGCACCGATTAAACACTTTGATGGGGAGAGTTTGCATCTCTTGTTCTTTCTAAATTAGGAACCAAGGCTGTTGAGGTGGAATATCCTGTTGCTATCCCTCCACAGAAGAACAAACAGTCTCCTTTCCCTGACTGAGCAAGAGGAACACCCTGCACACCAAAGCTGGTGATCCAAGACTTAAATCCAGAAGTTCCTGCTCCCACCCATTTTCCATCATCCCTTATTCAAACTCCCACTGCAATCAATAATTGGTTTCACTGAAGGAGTGAAAGAAAACTGATAGTGCTGATACCACCCATTCATGTCTTTTCTTTCACCTCGGCAGATCTCATGGAATTTTACCATCTTCCCACTCCTGCAGCACTTCACCAGGCAGGAGGAACTCAGCACAACAAAACCCCAAGGCAGCTGCTCCAGCCCTGCTTGGGGTCCCTGCAAATGACTGTGAAGGTCCAAGGCATTTCCTGCAGGGTTTGTGGTCACTTCCAGGGGATGCCCACCCAAGATTTTACTGCTACATCATCTTTGCCCCCTCCCAGAGAGGAGATTGACAGTTTGTGCCAAATCTGCCACTTCCTTCAGACAAAGTGATCAGGACCTCAGCAGAAAAATATCTCCCAGCAAAATTACCAGGATTCATGTAGCAAGAACAGGGAGATTTGCCTGTGAAAACATGAAGAGAAACTCTAATATAAAAATGAAAGAATGCAGAAAGGTCATCTGGTCTGTGTAAAGCTGAATTCCTTTTCAGCATCCAGCATAACAAACAAGTCATGTCTCCAACCCACGCTGACATTATCACCTGCAAACCACTCTGCACTTCAACATAATTCATCATTTAGGATATTGGATGCTTTTAATTAGCTCTTCTGTTTCTAAAGAGAAATTCCTACCAAAAGTAAAGACCTCTGTAATTATTGGCACGTAGAAGAAAGGTAGAAAATAACTCATTGGGAGGTTTTTCTTTTTCTTTAGTCATTAGATGATTGAGATGATAGAAGAAGGAAGAATCTGACAGATTAAACAGTTCTTGAGGAGACATGTCAGCTTCAATAATTTCAAAGCATTAGAACTGTCAAGCTTTCAAAATAGAAAAGACTGTATCTATAGAAAACAAGGTTCTCCTAATTGGCATGCACGAAAACCTAAATTGGGGCTAAAGCTCTGCAATTAAAGGCTTTTGCTGATTACAGATCTCTGCGAGCAGCTCCATCTGTGCAGAGGTTGTGCCGTGGGAGGTGGTCAGCTCTGCCTTTGCTTGGGCTGCACAGACCCCCAGCGGCCAGAGCTGGACATCAGCCCTCCCCTGGCTCTGCCTCACCTGTCCCAGCCCCTCACACCTGTGCTCTCCCGAGGCTGCTCCCTGCAGCTCCACAACCCTCAGCCTGGGCAAACCCAGCCTGCCCGGCCCAGCCGGGGCCATTTCTGCACAAAATGGGCGTTGGGCAGAAGGGAAATGGGCACAGTGCCCTCAGTCAGGTGTTGGCCAAACTCCTGCCAAACCCATTGCTCCCCAGGGCACAGCCAGGGCAATCCCAGGCTGGGAGAGTTCTGCTGCCTGAGATGGGAGTGTCAGAGCTGCTCCTGGCACAGGGGGTCAAAGCTGCAGCTGTCTGCCCACCCCGGTGGGAGCAGGCAGTGGCTGCAGCACCCCTGCCCCAAATCAGGGCTGGCACTGCTGGCTCAGGGCAGGCTCAGAGCCCCAGCCCCAGGGCAGGGGATGTTCAGCAGAATTGCACCACACCTCTGACTGCACCCTCCAGGGAGGCCAGCCAAGGCCAGAGCTGCACACACACAGTTAAACACAAAGTGACTCCAAAATACAAAGGCAGAGCTGAGCAGTAACAGCCCCAAGTGGCTTCCTCCAGCTGCCCCAGGCCAGCAGAGTGATTTCATTTGTCATCTCTGCACTTGCCAAACCTGACTTTCATGGAGAAGTACCTTCCACAATGCATGTCAACCTTTATTAATCTGATTTTCTTCTTCCTCTCCAAAGATATTTAATGGTTTAGTAATGATCAATATTCTTGCTCTGATGATAAACAGAGACAAATGAGCCTGTGCAGCCTGGCTGGGATTTGCAATTACCACCTCTGTAGGCATCCAATTCCAGCTGCTGGGGGTGACAGGAGCTGCCTGCTGCCTCTGACAGACATGATCTGCAGAGGGCACTTGGCAGGCAGCTGTCCTGGGCTCATTGCTCCCCACAGCCAGACCAGCCTGGCCAGCACAGCCCAGCGTGGGCACACCAAACAAAGTGCCCTGAGAGCCCTCCTGGGGGGTTCCTGAGGGAGCAGTGCCGAGGCTCAGCAGCCACCAGGAGCCTCACACCCCCAGGTGGCTCTGTCTGGGCCGAGGTGGGATGGGCTCTGCTGCTGGTTTGCTCCAACCCCTTCCCTTTGGGCAGGGAAGCAGCTGAGCTGAGCCCTGGGGTCCTGCCTGGCCAGGGCAGGTGACAAACACTGCAGCCCTGGCCCTGGCTCAGCTCCCTGGCTGCAGATCCAGCCCAGGGCCTGGGAACCACATGAGCTTTGAGGTTCCTCCCAGCCCGAACCATTGCATGATTCTGGGAGCACAGCAGGGGTGGGATGGGGCAGAGGGAAGGGCTCAAAAGACTTCAGCATCCTGAGGGAGAATCAGGCAGAGCCATGCTGCAGCGGGGTTTGCTGGAGGGAGTGAAAAGCAGGGCTTCTCCCCTGGTTTCCTCCTGGAAGGGAAAGCTGGCAGGGCAGGAGCAGGAGGCTGGCAGTGGGTGCAGAGGGGCAGCACCTGAGACCCCCAGCACAGGGCCCTGCCCCTGCCCAGCACCACCCAAACAAACCGGGCACGGAAAATCCCATTCCTGAAGCCACTGCGCCCCCATCAGAAAAGAAAAATTCCTCTTATTCCCCATTGCTGGGTGGCTGCGAGGAAGAGCCTTTGCCTGCCGTGGTGGCTTGTGGGCTGCAGAGACAACTGAATTTCCTGTCCTCAGCCATTTGTGCTTCTCCTTTCAGCAACACCCAGCAGCCACAGATAATCCAGGTTATTGCAGCCAACGTCGAGGCATCATTCAGGCAGCCGAGGTTTGTTTCAGCTACTGTGTCTTCAATTACTTCAAGTGTTTTAAGTATAACTGTGTTCTCATTATAATGCTAAAACAAAGGGGAGATTCTGATGCCTTTGATCTTGTTTAGGAGTGATCAAAATTCACTGTTATTGTTATGAAGAAGAAAACATCTGTATTAGCAGATTTTCACTAAAATTATTCTGATTCTTTATGTATGCATACCAGAGTGCCAACTTCAAAGGAATTTCGCAAACCTACAGCAGCTAAAGATGCAGACTCAGATTTTTCTTTCATATTATAAACCAAGTAGGACAGATAAAAGCTTTACTAACCTTGGGGTGCTCTTCCCCCCAGTGCCAGAGGCTCCCTGGCACACACAAGGGAGCCACATCCACCTCACCAAGAACAAACACGAGCTGATGCTTTTCTCCCACATCACATAAAAGAATTTGAAATACACAGTAAGTCCTTGTTTAGAGTTTTAGCTTAAAGAACTCATAATCCTTGAACAGTGGCAGAGAAAAGATGTTCCATCTCGATACCTGCCCAGTGTGCCCTCCCTCACACCCCCAAACCCTCCACAGCCTCAGCCTGAGCTCTGTTCCTGCTAACACACATTGCACCTCAGCTTTGGTGAACCAAAGCATGCTCAAAAAGTCAATGCTTCCAAGTAAATGTGATTCATTTCCCGAGGAAAAATTAAGAGATTAATTTTAAGCAATTATTCAATTAACAATTGTTATGTGTGCAAGAGAAGCTGATTTATGGGCAGCTGTTCACACAGGCAACTGCTTTAATTGGACAGTGTGCTCCTGGCTACTCCCCAGCCCTGGTGGTTTAATTAATGTTAAACAGTTCAATACCCATTTAACCTACCAGCATATGGAGGATTTAACTAACACTGCAGAGGGAGGAGAGCTCATCTCTAATTGTACTGTAATAACAAAAAGATGTCTGAGGTGCAAACCTGCGAGGGGAAACGGACCCAATGCCAAGAATGCACCCAGGTTTTCAGAAATACAACTTTGCTTTCACAAATTGTGTCCAACCTCCTACAGTTGTGCCCTTGTTCCTGCAATTTCCAGCAATAAGAAAGAGTGGAGATTAAGAGAACAAAACCCCACACAAATAGACATCAGGATATGACAGGTTCAGGCACCCTGCAAAGCCAGCCACAGGAGCAGAGCAGACCAAGGATCAGCCCCAGATTCCCAGCACACAGCAGCTGCAGGGAGGCTCTTGGGATCTGCTGCTGGCACAAACAAAGCGTTCTGAAGTCCTGCTGCAAGAACAGAAGTGAATTCTGGCCCCATTTTCACCAGGTCAGTGAGTGTGACTACCTCATCCCACAGATCAGGGCAGCAGATGGGATGTTAAGCACTGCAGAGACTCCTTCAAGGTCACACTGGGGTCCCCAGGGGTCTCTTCCACCTCTTCAGTCCATTGGGTCACTTCTGAACCCAACTCTTGTTTGAAATTCAAAGTTCACAGAGCAGCGTTTAATAATCCCACAAAGCATTTTGTTTCAGCTGAGAACAAAGGTTTCAGAGGTACTTGCATTTGCTATGAATAAATTCTTAATGGCAAATTTCTTAAGTAAATATCATCCTAACTAATATTCTTAGTAAGTGAAAATTAAACTTGACACTCAGCTCAAATACTCTGGTTTCAAACCTACCCATTGCTAAATCTTCGAAAAAGGGAACATTCTGTTTGAGTTTGAAAATTATTTGTGTCCAATGCATGATTAACTCTGAGGGGATTTATTTACTCTGAGTTGTGTGGCAGACTCTAAACCCACAGACTCCCTGGGTCATGTAAATAACTGATCTATTTAAATATATAAATAAAGGCAAACTTTGTCTCCTGACAGTGGAGCCAGTGTGAGCCCGAGGTGCTCCTGCAGACCAGGAGATAATTTATCAGTGGCAGGGGGCAGCTCTGCCGGGAAGGTTTGTTCCTCCTGGCCACGCTCCAGGCTCTGCAGCCCCAGCAGAGGGACTGGAGCCTCAGAGGGCTGGGCTCAGGGGCTGGGCACAGTTAAAGGAATGAAGCAGGATTTATTAAAAGGCCTTCACAGGACACACCTTGGGAGTGCAAGAGCCTGGCCGGGGCTGCACCCAGGATGGACCCCGGGTGATGAGTTTTCACCCTTTTCTCGGTTTTGCTCCATTTCCATTGGGGTCAGTTGTCCAGTTCCAGCCCCAGGGGATGCAGTCCCACCCTCCCAGGCTCTCTCCCCAGTTCTGTGCTGTTCGCACACAGGGCTCACTGCAGCAGCACCAGCCTCACCGTACCTGCCCTGCAGCACAGCCAGAGCTCCCCAAACCCCCGGGTGCTTGCCAGGCGTGGGAATAGCACGGCATGCCCGGGAGCTGGGGGAGCGGGGCTGGCAGGGCAGAGGACACGGCACTGCTGGCACCAGCAGGGACAACACGGCTCCCGGTGCCCCAGAGCCGAGCCAGGGCGGCTGCTGCCCCTCGCCGTGCGGGGAAAGGCGTTCCCCCTCCGCCCGGCTCCATCCCCGCGGGGAGAGCTCCGAGGGCGGCGGCACAAACCGAGCAGACCTGCGGCAAACCTGCCGAGTTATTTATTCCTTCAGGTGCCCCAGGAACAGTCAGTCCCGGCTCAGACGGGCAAACGGGGCAGAGCTGAGCAGTAACACGGCACAGAGGGACCACCCGAGCCTTGCTCTCCTCATCTAGGATAAACTCGGCCATTGGACACCTTCCAGCTCGGTGCTTTCATGTGCAGCAACACATTAAGCACTAAAACACAGATTACAAGGGAAATACACTGTGTACGACTTATTTTTCTCTCTCAAGCACAGAGACGTTTTTGCAGACACACAGGATGATGCTTGCATTAGAAACGAGCCCAGCTCGGGGGGTCCAAACCAAACCTCCATGAAACACAATTGTTTTTACTTCAGGGTGAAGGAATGCAAAAAGGTTTGAGTTCAGCTTCGTTTGCACACCTCCTGCTAAACTGTGCTCTCCAGCAGCTGAAGCAAAAGCCTGTTTGTCTCACCTTAGCAACAGATCCCACAGGCACCAGCCTACTGGGGCTCATTTGCTGCTCACTGGAAGCAGCAGCACCCGGAGATCCCAAAATCCCTGGGCTGGGGCAGGAAGAATCTGCTCAGAGGGAAGGCAGGCTGAGCTCAGTGAGCCTGCCAGCCTTGCCTGCTGCCCTCGGGGAGCCCCTGACCCCAGGAGCAGAGAACGATGTGCCCACGTCCCATGGCAAGGCAGGGCTGTCACCCCTGAGCCCCAGGGACCCCTAGGGTCACCCAGGGTCACCCAGGGATCCCCAGAGTCATCCAGGGACCCCCATGGAACCCAGGGTCACCCAGGAACCCCCAGGGACCCCCAGGGTCACCCAGGGACCCCCAGGGACCCCCAGAGTCATCCAGGGACCCCCAGGGACCCCCAGGGTCATCCAGGAACCCCCAGGGTCACCCAGGGACCCCCATGGACCCCAGCCTGCCACCCCCCCGTGTCCCACTGCAGGCTGTGCTGCTCCAGCCGGTGCCAGGCTCGGGCAGGTGGGATTCAAACACCAGCCTGGCCTCAGAGCCCCTGGAGGGGTCACTGTGGGGTGTCCAGGGCCCCCTGGCACTGCCAGCCACAGCAACCCTGCTCTGGGCCCCTCTGCCCACAGAACACCCCAAACCCAACCACGAGGGGGGCAGGCAGGGTTTGTCTGTCCCACTCACATTTTGATGTGGTGAGAATGGAAGAATTACGTGAGGAAAATGACAAAAAGAGATTTTTCCCCATATCTATGAAGTTTGTGTCACACTTGATGGCTTCTATGAACAAAAAATGTTCCTAACATTGTGAGACTGAGAAGAAATTTCCTTTCAGCTGTCTGCAAATGAGGTCTATTTCTTTCTCAGGTGGTTTTTGACAGGTTAATGTTCATGCTCAGCTCATGTGAGGGCTGGGGATGTATAACTTGTCAGGAACCCTGACGTCTCAGGTTTCTCACAGGCCAGACTGAAGCACCTGTGCAGCACCTCCCCAGGACACTGAATTCCCCAGGAAAGGGAGCAGAGAGCCCAGCTCCTGTCTGCCCAGGCCTGGGAATGCCTGAATTTGGGTCACATGAGGGCATTTCTGCCTCTGCCCAGGGAGGGAGGAGAGCCAGGCACACCTGGAGCAGAGAGCCCTGCAGGTCCCATCCCAGCTCTGGCCTCGGGGGCAGAACTGGCTCCCCCTGCCCTGTGCACACCCAGCTCTTTTATTTGGTGCCTACACATCTCTCCAGGGCCAGCAGCAAGGCCCTGACAGCATTCCTAGCTCATGTTCTCCACAGGGGTTCATCCTCCACTTCTCTCCCAACACCCCCTAAACTTCTCCTACATTTTGTTTCTGTTTCTGTGAAGTGACAGAGAGACAAGTGCATGAACCTGCTGGTGGCAAGAATGATGTCTCCTGTAAACACAGAGCTTCCTGGCACTAAAGCCCCTGCAAACATTTGACAGTTTATAAATTCCTGGTGGTCGATTCTCTGAAGCTTTGTCAATACAAACTGAGCAGCCACCTTGGGGTCTTGGTATGGGCTGTTTGTTTTTCTTTAAACCCTTCATTTTCCCCTTTCTCCAGATTATCTCTTCTGTTTTAATAGAAACATAATAGAACTTCATAAAATCCTTGCTGAATGCTGTTTAATACTGCAGATAACAGGCCCAAAGTGAGTTATCCCCTGCTATGCTCCTCAGCAGAACACTTAATTCTGTACACAGCAATAGCTGCACAGTGTGCACCTTAAACTGGAGCTTGGTAATCAAACTTGTGATTTATCCAGCCACCTACAGCAGAACTCCTCAAAAAGAGATTTCCCAGAGCAGCTGTGGCTGCCCCATGCCTGGCAGTGTCCCAGGCAGGTTGGGCAGGGCTGGGAGCAGCCTGGGGCAGGGGAGGCTGATCTGTCCCTGATGGGGGCTTGGAACAAAATGAGCCTTGGCCACACGGGGCCAGAGCCCACCCCCAAACACCCCTGTGTCAGGCACACCAGGCTCCAGGGCCCCTGGAGACACTAATTGTCACTTCCTCTAATTACAGTGATTTTCTACACAAGCACCCCTGCCTCTGCCACACGGGGCCCAGAGCCCCAGCAGCAGCCACAGTCAGGATTTGAAGCACAAGGACATTTCTTCCACTGTGGGGTGTGAGGGCAGAGCCCAGGGGCACAGGGACAGAGGGCAGAGCCCAGGCACAGGGGACAGTGCCCAGGTGTCACTGTGATGCAGAGAAGGAACACAGCACACACAGGGGTTCAGGCAGAGAAGGAGAAAAGAACTCTCCAGGTTATTGCTGCCCTCGGATCTCTCAGTGTCTGGACAGTGAGCAGAGGTTGGACAGAGCAGTTCCCACCTCTCCATCTCCACTGGGCACTGAAGAAGTCCATCAGGTGAGATCTTTTCACAGAGGAATGCAAACATGATCCTTGTTCATCTCACAGTTCATGAGAACTGACTCCACTATACCCAAACAAATCAGAAAGTTTATTTTCAGGGACAGCACCCAGGGACAGAGGGCAGAGCCCAGGGGCTCAGGGACAGACTGCTCTGTCACAGACATGACCCCAGTGCAACACTGCACCTGCTCTGCTGGGTTGGCCCAAAAGCACACATTAGAGTCAGGTGGAAGCTCCAAAGCTACTCAGTGTGTAAGAATTATCACTGGCCCTTCCCTCTCCCACACCTTAGATCACCCTGTTCCTCCTCCTCCTCGGTACTGTCCCACATGTCCCCAGCTATAAATCCCTTTTGCAGAGGTGATACATCCCCCTTCCTGAGCCAGCCTCTGGCAGCAGGCTGTGCTGTTCCAGCCCGGGGTCCCCAGGGCAGCAGAGCCCCGTGTGCTGCAGCCTGGCTGGGCCCAGGGCAGAGGGGACAGGCCAGGAGCCCCGGGGCACTGGGGACACTGGGGTGTGCATGGGGCAGCACACACAGCCCAGCAGAGACGCCCGGGGCTGCAGGAGCTTCTCTCCAGGCAGGGCATGCAAAGCAAGGGGAGGCTTTCCCTGGGGATTCTACAAGGACTTTATCAATCACTTTGCCAGGCACCTCCTGCTTCACCTAAGGGCACATGCCATTAATTCTTCTTTTTCCTGGTTCAGTTCCTCTCTTCACTGTGAGCTTCCAAGGCCTGTAGGTTTAGGAGTTATTGCCATCTCCTTGTCAATGGAAGAAGATGATAAACCCAGCTGGATTTTATAAAGTACTTGGAGTACTTTGAAATTAATTGCATGTTGCCTTTTTTATTATTTGCTATTAATATTCAAGGGGATCTTTCAAAAGCTTCAGATAGTCTGTCTTTTACCAAGACACCAAAAATTTAAGTGCTCTTCAGTGAGCTTCTGCCTTCCTGATCAAAAGGCATCTCACCATATGGGGAAAAAAAATCCAGGTTCCCACTCCTATTTACAATTATAAAATTGAATACAAGTATAAAGTTGAATCCAGCTCAGCTCTGCCTCACTGATGGAAATGGCACCTGAGAATGGAGCCACTAATTGTCACTTCCCTTAATTACATCTATTTTCTGCACAATCTGGTGGTTCCCACGGCAGAAACCCCAATTTTCCGGCAACCACCGAGTCCTGGGGGCGTGCAGGGGAGGAGCAGGGCTGGGAGGGACTGGAGGGAGCTGGTCCCGGAGCTGGGCTCCTCCTGGGTTTTGTCCCGAGTTGTCCCCGAGCCCCGGAGAGGAGCAGGGAGCTGCGGGCTCTGTGCCCACCCCAGCCCTCCCAGACCCCAGGAGAGCAGCCCCTCGCCCCCTGCACTGCCTTCCCCTGCTGCTGGCACCAGGCTCTGACACCCAGGACTTCACAGAGAGCAAACGGAGCAGCTGCTGCGTTTTTAAGCATCCCATCCCCACAAATAAACATTTCAGCTAACGAGGATCTGATAATGAAGAGAAGCCGTTTGTTAGGAAGTATGTCTCTGTTTCTAAAGGTTGCTATTTATAATTGTTTGGCTTTGTGCTTCCCCCACTGCTCCCAAGCAACTTGTGTTGCAGGGATTCTCAAACTGTTCCTTTCAGCTGCAGAGCAAACATCTGTGTCACAATAGGGCTCCACCACGTTTGGCTGCAGCTTCCATATTTCCTCCTTCTCACACCACAGTTCTCATTTGCTGTGAAAACCAGAGACAAAGACCCTTCCCAGTTTGTCACACAACGTGTGTTTGGCTGCTCAGCCTCCCATCCTGCAGCAGCTTCGTTGGGGTCTCACTGACACAAACCCCCCTGCCCTTCCCAGCCCAGGTGTTATGAATACATATTTTGGTATTGGCTTTTCACAAATATTAAAATGAATGTTATAAATATGATGTTTTATTTCTGTAGTTTTTGGTGTGTTTTAACTGCCTGAATAGATATATAATGAGGGTTTTTTTCCTGTAGTTCAAAATTTAGCTGTAGTGCGTTTCAGCTGCCTGCATAGAGAACTTCTGAAAGAGGCCAAGGGACTCTCAGCATTCTCCACCTGTGGAAAAGAGACCCAAGCCCAAACCAAAAGATGATAAGAACAGAATAAGAGTGGGATTATGCTTGACCCACCCAAGGAGTGACCATGCAGAGCAGTTCCTGGAAAAGTGGATGTGCACAAGTGCCTGCATGAAGAACAGGATAAAAAAGAGTGGTTCCAAGACACCAGTGTGCTCTTAACAGCATGCCAAGACACCCGGCTGTATTTGACCTTTGCTTTATTCTGTGTCTCTTATCGTCTCTATTAAACATTTTTAAACTTTACCAGAGAGTGACCTTTGTTTCTCACACAGGGAAACGGGGGCTCAGGGGGAGCACAGTGCTGTGCTGGAGCCCAGCCCTGCCACGGGCAGGGATGATCCTTCAGCAGGGCAGGGCAGTCTCAGGGCTGCCCACAGAGGGGCACATCCTCCCGTGCAGGGCTGGGACCCCAGCTTGCTGTAAGAAATCCTCCTCAAATCAGGAGTCAGCCCTACAATATCTCCCCACTACAAGAAAATGCAACGAGGCACATGATGGCTATTATTGTAGCACCAGGAAACCCAATAAAAATGCATAAATCCTCTATTGCTTTCCACCTTTATATTCTTATTAAATATTCTCCCTGGGTTTATGAGACAGTGTTTTGTATTAAAACATAAAGGACAGGTTTGTTCAGTTCTCAGGGGTGTTAAACCTGGGCAGGCTCTGGGGGGGAAGTGTTCCAGTGCCCACAGCAGAGCAGATCCTGGGGAGTGGGGGCTGCACACACCCCCAGGGCTCCCTGGCTCCTCTCCCTCCTCCTCCTGCCAGTCAGGATGCCCACCCCGTGCTCAGGAGACATTCCCCATTCCTGGAGCACGGACAGCCCCTGTGCAGGGCAGCAGAGCCTGGGAAGAGCCCGAGGTGAGGCCAGGCAGGGGAGCTCTGGCTGAGCACCTGCTGGCACAGCCCTGCAGCCTGGCTCTGCCCCTCAGAGGATGCCACAGCCCACTGCTGGCAGCTGCAGAACCTTCCAGAGCTCCAGGGATGGAACAGCCCCCGGGGGATGTGCCGTGGGCAGGGAGGGAAGGACCAGCCCCATCTCACAGCCCAGGGGTGACACCCCAAAGGCACACAGGCAATTGAAAGGGAGCAGATCAATGAGAGGCAAAGTGTGCCACCAACAAAGCAGATCCTTAATTGTTCAAACACCATTGGTTCTGTTCTAATGAAATAAACAGTTCAATAATTAGCTACTGGAAGTCTGCACAGGTGCAAGTTCTCACAGTTTGCCTCCAGCCTCAGCTTCCATTTGTATTCCCAGTCGATTACTCCTGCTCTGACATACTTAAATCTTTCTACAGATCCATAAACATGCAAAGCCCTTTAGAAGAAAAAATACCACATTTGCAAAGACAAGCTGGAGTGAGTTACACACACAAAGAAATTCAGGGGTAGAAAAACCTCCTAAAAACCAAGCACGAGCTGCTTTATAGCAACTCCTTCCAGACTGCAGAGGAGAGGGCAGGACCAAGGCCAGCATCCCACCAGAGAAGTTTGCTGGGTGCTTGGTGAGGGCTGGAACCCCGAGCTCTGCTGGCACACCAGCGTGGGCACAGAGGCCTCAGCATCTCCCCTTGCCCAGGATGGGGCATGGAAAATCACAGCCCTGTAAAAGCAACCTCCAGACCAGGTAACTCCCACAGACTATTGCAGGTGGTCTCACAATTCCAAACCAGCTCCAGGCTCTTCACTGCTGCAAGATCACAGCATCGTGGAACTTCAACCAAAACCAAACCCAACACCTCAGGGACACAACCAGGACAGAAAGGACAAATGTCTGCCATTCACTCCAACTGTTCTTTTCCATCTGCAAAATCCAAAGGTTTTTGTGTCCAAGCTGGGCAACATTCAAACAGCTCCCCTCTGCTCCTCAAGGTCTAAACAACCTCACTTTTTAAACTCCAAGGTAATTGCAGTGTTTACGGTTCCAATTAATCTCCAGGGAGCTGACAGAGTTAATAACATCTCAGCTGGGCAAAAGGGAAGGACACAAACAGGAGCTGAAAGGCAGAGCTGTGTGTGTCTCCAGCCTGCCCTGCAGCAGCTGCAGAGCCTGTCCCAGGCTGTCTGGGCAGGAGCAGCCCAGGGCAGCCCTGCAGCACTGCCTCCCCCCTGCAGCCTGGCCAGCAGAGCCCCTGCAGGGCTAGCCCCCAGCCCTGCCCCTGCTCCCTGGCACAGCAGTGGGGTTTCTGCAGCCTCCAGACTGGCTCTCAGCACTGCTGCACACCTGGCTAGACACTGACAGGGGTCACTCAGGGCAATGTTTATCCTCCTCGTGGCAGAGACATCCATTTGAAGCACACTGAGAACACCAAACAAAGCACAGGCAACGGAAAAAAAGAGACAGTTCACCATAGGAAGCACCAAGATTGTCCCCAACTACTTCCTGCCCCAAAGCTTCAACAGTAGTGTTAGAAAAGTGTATTAAATTATAGAGTTACAGAATGTTTGGGGTTGGAAGGGATGCTGGAGCTCACCCAGTGCCACCCCTGCATGGTGGGACACCTTCCACTGTCCCAGGCTGCTCCCAGCCCCATCCAGCCTGCCCTTGGGATCCAGGGGCAACCACAGGTTCTCTGGGCAATCTGAATTAAATTCAACCAGCAGGTCTTGTTGCTTCAAGAGAGAAAATGGGGGAAAAATGATACTCAATTTGGGCTTTACAATTTTTCACCTCAAGCACTCTAAAATATAAATTTAGATTTGTTTTTAAAACAACAATGCCAAGGTTCATTTAAGGAAAATCCACTGACAGTGGGCTCTGTTCTTGCCCTGTGTCAGCCTCCACCAGCTCCACCATTGTCAGCCTCAGCTGTGGCTCCATGGAGTGAAGCTGATGTGTTCAAACGTGCTGCCATTTGATGTGAGCAGAGCTGAAGTTCAGGGCATCCCACTGCATCCCATCTTGGACTGATTTCCTGGCGTGCAACCCAGCATGACAAATGAGCAAACAAGGGCTAACCAGCCCCTACCTGAGTGTGGCATCAGCCTGCAAACTGAGATCCTTGCACACAGAAGGAAACACTCCCACCTCTGCCCTTCTGGGTCCTGGCCAAGGAAGGTCCCCACCATTTGCATTCCTCATGACTCTCTAAGTACATATTGCTATAAAAGCCCACTAAGGCAAGTAGAATCATTTCCCATGTCACAGACAGGAGGTTAAGTGACAAGGAAAACCTAAAGGTGCATCCAAAATGAAACAAAAACCCTTTTTGAACACTTTTCCTTCCAGCCTCTGGCCAAGCCTTTACCCACAGGACAATCCTCTGTCAAGACTTCATATGGCAAAAATCACTGCAGCAGGAAAGAATTGGCTGGAAACAGTGCTTTGAGAACAGAAGGGATTCTCCTCAAATTCAAGGGATTTCAATTGAGATCCCCTGGCAGAGCCAGGAGAGGCTCTTACAGCCCCCAGCAAACCCAGCCCCTCAGGTGAGGGAGGAGGAAGAGCCCACCAGCAGAGCCAGGTAAAGCCATAACTCAGAGTTTTCTGTGGGAACATCCTGAACGTTCACAGACACTGCAGTGCAGTTTCTGTGTGGAGTGGCCACAATGAGCCACGAGATGAGGTAACAATATTAGGGCACTCTGTCTGCTGTTTTATTAGCTGTTCTGAGGCAGACATGATGATCTGAGGCTGGAAGATTTATACAGACAGTGTATTTTATTAGATCAACTGCTGGGACCTGGGGGGAAAACAAGTGGGACAAGCTCTCAGACACACGAGCCATGCAGACTGCTGTCCCTGTTCCAGCAGTCAGACCCATAAAATATATTGCTTCTTCCTAGAAACCTTCCCTCTGCCTTTTCACTCATTGTCAGTACAACAAAACTTACAGTGACTCGTGTTGCTGTGCTGTTTTTTATACTATTTCTTCATTTCTGAGCAGCAGTGGCACCTCAGCTGCAGCAGAGCCCAGTTCTCAGGGGGCTTCTGGAGCCCCTCAGCCCCTTGGGCAGCACTCCTGGCCCCCAGTCCTGTGCCAGCAGGAGGATTGCCACGAGCACAGGGCTGCTCTCAGTCCCTGACTGCCACAGCTCCATCTCTGCCCCACAAAAACACTCCCACCCCTCCTTGGGTTGAGCCCGGGGGCCCCCGGGGTCCCTGTCCCCTGCTCCTGGGTCTCTGCTTTGTTCTGCCCCAGCAGCAGAGCAGGCTGCCCTGGCAGGGGATGTGTGCCTGGTGCCCAAAGTGCTCTCCAGCAGCCCCTCTGCTGCCTTGGCACAGGTTGGATCTGTCGTGGTTCACTCAGTTTAGCTCCACTCTTGCCTTTTTGCAGTCTGCCCTAAAAAAGTCAGCCAGATAGCTTTTCCTTCCCTCACAGCCTATTGAGTGACCTTGGCAATGGTCTAATCTCTCTTGGCAGATTCAAGATAGAGAAAACAAGCAATGGAGACAGACCTGCTGGGCTCTGCTATTGATCAGCCCCTTGAGTGAAAGCTCATTATGAGCACAGGAACGTGTCAGGAACGAGCTCTCCTACAGAGCAGCAGCCAGGGAGAGGGGAAGCTCTCAGATGAAGAAGGGCTGGTTGGGCTTTGCCTTTTGGGGTGGGAAGGGGGAAAAGGGCAGAAAGAAAGAGCAGACACCACCATGTCCAGTGGGGCCGTGCATCAGGAGCTCCCAGTGAAGTAAACCAAGTTTATTCATTAAAAAAAAAAAAATCCATTTATGTTCAAATTAGCAAGGCTACATTGTCAAACTTTACAACAAAAAAGGCCAAGCTGTTAAGAAAATATTGAGTTTTAGCAGGTACAGGTATGTCCCCGAGTGCATCCTCAGAGCAATGTGCTATTTGCAGGATTCCTGCTGCTGCCCACGGAGCTCAGCAGGAGCCCAGCAGCACAGGAGCAGCCGGAGGAGCTGTGGCAGGCAGAGTGCCCCAGAGGCACTGCTGGAACAGCACTGCCTGTGCAGCAGCTCTGCTCCCAGCTGCAGGAGATCCCTGCTGCTGTCCCTGAGCCCGGGAGGGGCGGGGGGAGACCCCAGGGGCACAGACACAGGTGGGCACACGGATGCTCCTGCCAGCCCAGGCAGCGCTGTGGCCGCTGGCATCCCGGGCAGGGCTGCCCCAGGCCAGGGGCTCCCTGCTGCTGGGCTCTGTGCTGCAGAGGCTCCCAGCCCCGGCAGCAGCGCTGCCCTCCCAGCCCGCTGCCATCCCCAGCCCTGCAGCGCTCCAGGGCTCGGCACAGCTCTGTGAACTCCCAGCCTCTATTGCTCATCACTGCCTGACAGCTCAGCGCCCGGAGCCAGCCGCTCCTGAAGCCACAGACCTTTTCCTCCCCATCAGCACTCAGCAACAAGCCAGGGCCCGGTGAGTGTTCCCAGTAAGTATTGCTGTGTTCTGAACACAGCAATAAATAGAGATCACAGCACCTGCCAGAGCAGCTCATCCCCCGAGGTCACACTGCTGCAGCAATTAACTGGGGACATTTCACAGACTAGCAGTGGTTTCAAGCCTTGCAGAGCAAAGAAAAAGAGATTCAGAGTTGTTCTTTGTGGTTACAGCAGCACTGGGAGAGGCAGCTGAGGGCAGAGCCTCCATCCCTGGCAGCAATAAAAACCTGTGGCACTGGGACAGCTCAGGGGTCAACTGGTGCTGGGTTCGTGGTTGGACCTGGGCATCTTAAAGGGCTTTTCCAGCCTTAACAACTCTGGGCTGCTGCCCTCAGCTTCTGCTGGTTGCACTGAGAGATGTTGATACCTCTGTTTCCTCAGGAACACTCCGCATAAGGACAAAACCAGTGGGGAAAATGATGCAGTGTAGGAGAACTGCAAAAAGCAATTCTGATGTGCCTAAAAGCCTCAAAAGCTTTCCTCCGAAGCAAAGCATTAATATTTTTCATAAAATATTTATAAAGTGGTACATGATATTTATAAAAGAACATCAGCATATTTTTATAGAGAACTTGGAAGTTCTCAATACTGGATTTAGCAGAAAAAGGGAAGCTCTCTTTTAGAGTACTTTGCATCCTTTTGCATAATTTCCTTGACACGTTGGGTTTTTATTAAACTTTATAGGATGATTTCAAGAAGTTGCCCAGTGGTTATAAAGCTATACCTGATTTGAAAGACCTTTTTCAGAACAGAGAACAGAGGCACATCTCTTCTTATAAAACTCCTAGAAAGGCATCCATATTTTTTCCTCACAAATTTCATCAGCAGCGTTTACAATTTATACAACAGCTAAACCCTGTGCACTGAGTGCCAGAATAACCAGCTCAAAATGGAAGCACTGGCAGGGAAAATCCATGGTCTCATTAATGACAATTGCTGTCCACACTTGTGGAGAAGGTGCTGGGGGAGAACTCCAGCAGGTGCCCCTGGAAGTGTCCAGGGCCAGGTTGGAGGGGGCTTGGGACAAGCTGGGATGGTGGAAGGTCCCTGCCATGGCTCTGCATGGGCTCTCAAGTCTCTCCCAACCAAAACCACGCCATGGTTCTGTGGCAATCTTGACCCCTGTTGGCACTGTTGTAAATTATTAATCAAAAATGTCCTTATTCTTGTTGGACTAGCAGAGGGAGAGCAGCCCAGCCCCTCAGTCTTTTCTAGCCTGAAGGAATATATCCAGTCCACAAAAGAAAAAGCTCTGTTTCCTTTTGCAATTGTGGATTTTCTGCTAAATAACAGAAAAGGTCAGCTTTAAAACTAAGGCAATACTTCTGGTGGGTTACTCGTGGTCAGTGAATAAAGCCGTATTTCTGCAGCACATTAGTGTTATTGGATTTCTAAATCACATTTCAGTAGCTGACAAAACATACAGACAAAAAAATCCAATATCAGTAACAACACAAATATCGAATGGATTCAGGTAAAACGAGTCAGCAGCACAAGAACATTTTATTTAAACAGAGCACATGTACAAGAATCACTCTGGGTACTTATTAGCTGTGATCAGGACTAAAAATCCAAACATTAAGTCACTTCCTACAAGAATTTCTGCTGGGCTTATATGCACAAAATTGTCCTAGGAACATAGATTAGTCTAAAATATTTCCCCAGCTCATCCCGCGGACACAAAGCAGAGCCAGCAATAAAGGTGTGCCAGCACAACATGTTCTCTCCCCAAAAATCCTGTGGAGAGGGAGGTTGGGATCCTACAAAATCCAGTGACTCTTTATTGCAGTATTTCACTCTCCTCCCCCTCACAAAGTTTTTGTTGTTAGCTGACATGAACCTCCCTCTTGCAACAGACTCTTTTGTTCTGGTCTCTCCTCAGGGCACAGAACAGAGATTTAATCACCACCCCACTGCCCACTGGTCTGCGCCCAAACCCGGGACAATGAGAGCTGGCTGAAGCGCTGTGAGCAGTGTGTGACAGCAGCTGTACCCTGGGAAGGGCCAGTGCAACGTTCTCCTGCTGCAGAGACTCCCCGAGCCTCTGGATGCAGCAGGCACGCTGGCGTTGGGGTGTAAATGTGTGTTCCCCTCCCCGGGCTGCCACAGCACAGCCTCTGCCCTGCTTACACCCACTGCCTCCTGTGGTTCTGCAGTGGAGCTCAGGAAAACCCAGATACTGTGCGAATCTAGCCAGCCCGGGCAGGGATGCCACTCCTTGAGCAGGACCTCCCCCTAAACCATCAGGCTGCTCCCAGAGCCCTGATTCCACCGAGAATTTGGTTTCTAAAGTTTGCAGAAGGACTTAGCAGCAGACTCTCCTTACGACCACTGTAACACCCAGAGGGTCACTGCCAGAGCCCCACACTGCCAGAATTACTGCTGGCTCCAAAGCTGCTCTCAGGTTCATTGCTGAGCACACGTGGAGGCAGGGGAGGATGTTCCAGCAGGGAGAGAGCACACACAGCCCTGCTGTCAGCCCACGGTGGCCCCAGCACCCGGGGCTGGAATGTCCCTGCAGGGTAATAAATCAGGAGTTTGTGAGCAGAAACCCTCCCAGGCAAAGGCTGAGCAGGGGAGAACAGCCTACCGTGTGTTAAATGCTAATGCAGCCTTCGAAAAGGGAGAGTGGGAAGGTAATGAAGGTGGTTGGGGGGTGGTTAAACTAAGAATTACAGTTCACTCAAACCAAACCAACCTACCACATTAACACAATATTAACACAACTGGAGCACTCTTTGAGTCCGTGGGTTTCTCCAGGACAGCAGTGATTGCAGACAAGGCAAAAAAGGGCAGGCAGGTCAAGGCCATGGGCTCCCCAAGCAGCACCTGCTTCCTGAAACAGATTATTCCAAAGTTTTCAGCTTTTAGACCCAGCAAGAGCAGCAGGGGGAGGCTGTGCCACCTCAAGATAACACACGAGAGGGCAGTGCATTCCTAACCCATCTGGGGAGTCATTTCCTTCTCTAGATGACACTTCCAACAGGAAATGCTGCTTTCACTTCAGGTTCTCCTGAGCCCTGTGGTCTCCAGCACTGGGGACCCTCAAAGCTGGATGTGCCCCCAAGCAAAGTGGGGTCACCTTGAGTTGTTTTCTCCTGCCCCACTGGAGCCCAGTCAGTCTCACAGCTCCAAAGCTTCACCTACACAAAAATCCATATTTTCTGTCAGAAAAAGGGTCTCTGCACAGAAAATATTCCCCAGGTCATAAATGATTGTGCTGTAGCAAATTTCTCTGGTCACAAACAGTGAGGTGGCATCACAGCTGCAGTGAGACATGAGAAGTACCAGGAGGAGGAATTAAAGGAGCAAGAGAATCAAAGAGCTTCTGGCAGGTGTTTCCAAGCCATTCCCCGTGAGCAGCACCTCTGCACATGCACACACACGTGGCCAAACAGGGCCAGCAAATTCCTCAAGTCCCACAGCCTGTGAGCTCATGTTGGCAGAGAAATGATTAAATAGAGGGTTGTGATTATTTCTCCATCTCGCAGCAGTACTCGAGGCACTTAATTTGATACAGTCCCAGTTAATAAACAGAAAACAGATGAGATAATTTATCTCTGTTTACTAGAAATTCCACAGGGAAAAGAAAACCCTGTCAAAGCTGTTTGTGTCTACAGTATTGCATGGAAGTCTCTGGTAACAGCTTTGCACACTGATCCTAATGTAGAAGAAAATTCATTCATACTTTGGCTTCTAAAAGCAACAGAAAACGCTCCCTTTTCCTTCTGCTTTGTTGCCCTCATTTTACAGCAAAATCCTCAATATTCCGTGCACAGGGACCCAGGTGCATGGGGGTGTCTGTAGATTCAACCTTCAGATGAATAATTCCACACTCTTCCCCCCCAAAGCAGAGAAGGGGCTGGTTTGAGCAGACAGCAGGTCTGGAGCAAAAGCTTAGCCCAGCTGGCAGGACGAGCTCCATCCCCTGACCATACACACATTTCACAGCCCCTGGGCACCTGGCAGCCAAGAGCTCCCTTGGATTCCTGCAGGGGAGGCTTTCCAGCACTCTCCCAGGGTAACTCCCCGATGTGCTCTGCCCAGAGAATCCCAGAGATGCCAGCCTGCAGGTGGCACCCCCAGAGCAGCAGGGCATTGCCCAGCCCAGCACTGACCCCACGGGGGGCTTCAGGCACACGGGGCTCATCCTGTGATTCCTGGACATAATTCTGCCTGTGCTGCTCTGAATTCTCGGTTCCTCCTGCCTGCCCCTGCCCCACATGCCCTGCTGGCACTGAGTGGCAGGCTGGCTCTGGAGCCAGGCACTGCTCCCACCCTGGGAGTGCAGCCAGCCCCAAATTACACCCCCAGCTTCGGGGGAACCAGTGAATGACTGAAAATGAAACCTTTGACTCAGCTTTGGGAACGGGGGTTTAAAATAGAGAGAGAGAATGAGTTTGATCAATGCCTCCCACCCATACAGACACTCTGTGTGTGAATCACAGAGTGGGGGATTCACGGGGTGCCTTCCAACCCAAAGCAGTCTGTGACTCCAAACAAGCTTCAAAATCACAAAAAAAATGAATTTTCTCGCTGAGCAGAAGGGGCTCACCCGCGAGGGTCGGGACAAAGCCCTGCCTGGGGCACAGCCAGGGCGTGGGAAGGGCTCTGCCCCAACTGCCCCGAGCGCCGGGGCTGCCCCTGCAGGGGTCACACCAGGACACTCCTGGGTGTGCCCCCAGACTGCCATGGCTGAGCACAGACTCACCCTGGGAAGGACTGGGGGAAACAACGGACTCTAGCACCCCTCCAAAGAAGGGAGTGCTCCCCAGGTGTGACAGAACCGTCAAGTGCTTTGGTAAGGGTTACAACAGCACATCACCAAAAAACTGAGGAAACTGGGGAAAATGGGCCATGAATTCTTCATCAGGGCAGCTCACTTCTCAAGTCTACCACAAACAGAGTTTGTCTTCATTTCGACAATTCAGCATAACCTTTTGGAAATGCTACTGCTAATAAACTTAAGGGAATAATAAAGAAACATTCCTTTCCTCGAAGTTTCTATGCCTGACTTCTGCAGGTCCCCCTCTGTTTCCTGTTGTTTTTAACATTACTGATCCCTCAGTGTCCCAGCCTCCCCTGGTTTCTGTGCAGTGTTTCAGCTCCCAGTTCTCAGCCACAGCTCCTGTGTCTCTCCTCCTTGCTCACACGTGTTAAATCCCTGGAATATTCCCCTGCCCAGCTGAGGGAGCAGAGCCCTCACCCCCCCCCCCAAAGCCAGCCAGCCCCCCTGCCCCAGCCCCAGAGCAGCCCTGGCTGCAGCTGCAGCCCAGGAGGGGCAGCCCTGGGTGGAGTTTGTCACCAGCTGGGACACGGCCCCAAAAGCCAGGACCTGCCTGGACACAGCAGTGCTGTCCCTGAAAACCAGCCTGCTGATTTGTTTGGGTGTGATGGAGTCAGTTCTCATGAATTGTGGGATAAACCAGGATCATGTTTGCATTCCTCTGTGAAAAGATCTCACCTGATGGACTTCTCCAGTGCCCAGTGGGGATGGAGAGGTGGGAACAGCTCTGTCCAACCTCTGCTCACTGCCCAGACACTGAGAGATCCGAGGGCAGCAATAACCTGGAGAGTTCTTTTCTCCTTCTCTCCTGAGCCCCTGTGTGTGCTGTGCTCCCTCTGTGTCACAGTGACAGGGCAGAGTGCCCTGGCAGCACACAGGGGACAGAGCTGCTGGCAGGAGCTCCCTGCAGGAGCTGCCCCCTCTGCTCTGTGCAGGTCACCTGGCCAGAGCTTTAGAACAGACTCTGAACCCCAGAATGGGAGACTCACTTTTCTCTTTCCAAGCTCAGTTTACATCTTTGCTCAAAGCCAGGGTGAAAGCACCTTGCAGAACAGTTCCAGCATTCCCTGCCAGGTTCCTTCCTGCTACCATCTGAGGAACTGCTCCTTCAGAGCCCCACGTGCATGGCATGTGCATTTGATTCATTACACTTAATAAGGAAATTGATGTAACATCATTAAACAGTGCAATTAACTGTCCAAATGACTCAGTTACACATGTACCCTAAGTACATGAAGAGCCTGGTAATTGCCTGAACATTAATTCAAATTATTCAAGAAAATTATATTTAAAAGTACAGATGCTTAGTATGGGAAAATAATGGCAGGAATCACAACCCAAAGGAGAGAGAAATGAGGTGCACACACTGGGCAGGCTTCAGTCAGTCACTGACACTGCCAGGTGCCACTGTCACCCCTCCAGCATCAGAATATCCCACACACGAGAGAGGCACAGGGGGCAGGAGCCTTTCCACAGCAGCAGGAAGTTCACTCTCAGCATGCACACTGCACAGATTAAATTTTAAAGTCATTACTTGCTAAATCTTTTAGTATTTCTCCAAAGGCACACACCTGCACTCTCCCCCTCTGGGACAGAAAATAAACCCCAGCTATTATTTATATAAACCTGGATCACATTTTCTGCCTCTGTGGATGGCTGAGACCTCCCAAAGAATGGCTGATTTCAGGTGAAATTATGCTTAAATAAACAGTGTCTATGGGAGCATCACTTTGACTTGGAAATAAAACACAAGTCTTTGTTGTTCTACATGAACCACAGAGAATCCAGAAAAAAACACTTCCTATTTATCATCAGTCCAAAAACGTGTGAAATATCACTGCCTCAAAGCAAGCTCACCTCTGGCAGGAAAAGACTCAGCTGAATCTCCAGGAAAATAAGATTCTGGAATTCTGAGGGTGGCTGCAGCTGTAGCAAGTGCCCACCCCTTGCCCTGCAGGAGAAGCAGCATTTGGATGATATTTTTCCAAGCAAATACAGAATAACCCCCCTTACTGGTGCTTTGGGAAGTTCTGTACCCATTAACAATTTTTTTACTCTTTTTTTCTTACAGCTTTTGGGGCCATCACATTTTGAAAGTGTTCAGACTTACAGATGCTGCAGTGTGGCTGGATTTGGGCTCCCAGCACATTAAATGCTGTGTGACCTTGTTGTTAACTCAGTTTGAGATGCACCAGGATTTCTGCACCAGACAATAAAACCCTGACCTGGCTTCCACAGGGGTACCAACACAGAGTTCAGCAGCCAGCCATGGCACCACCTCCTTCAACTGGGTGCCAAGCCCCTCCTCAGCCCAGCTTAAAATGCAATTTTCAGCTGCATCCTTGCCTGGAGCACCAGAGCTTCATCTCCTCCAGGGCCCCCCAGATCACTCTTGCTGAATACTGAATTTTCCTGCAATCATGTAGGGATTAATAAACCTACATTTAGCACACAACCAAAAAGTTGTGTATAAGGCTCTTCCACCAAAAAAAAAAATTAATTCAGAGATGTTGCTCTAAAAAGTGTTATGAAAACATGAAATCCTCAAAGTACTCATTGAAATAAATCTTAATTAATAGCTCTTGAAAAGAAATCCACTTTTTTTGAAAAATGGACTGTGTTATACACAAATCAGGTTGCCACTAAGAAAAATAATTTGCTTTTGAAGTGACATTTGTCAACTAAATGAATAAGTACTTTGACATTTATAGAAACTGTGACACTGCTAAAGCTATACTGTACTGCTTAATGTTATTTTCCTTTTATATAAAGAGAGTCACAATTTGAGCATAAAAATTGCTCTTATTAGGCAGAGAATGTCAAGTCTCATTGCTAAATTTACTGTAGTGATTCAGCATGAAAACAAGCATTGCCCTTTTGGCTCTCAGCAGCTCTGTTAAAGTGCCCATTCATTACCCACATTAACTTTACTGCAGTGGCATTACTGGGGCCAGCCAAGGGAGCTTTATCCGAGCCAGAAAATCCCAGATTCCTCCCAGCCCTGGTCCCAGCTGACACAAATGCAGCTCCCAGCCAGCCCGGGGGGCCTGGCAGGTGCAGGACAGCAAGCCCAGCCCCGGGCACACCTGGCTGGGCACCTGGCTGTGCCCAGGGCAGCCAGAGGCTCCTCTGCCCCCTGGGCAGGGGCTGAGCCACAGGGACCCCGGGGCAGCAGAGCAGCAGGGCAGCAGAGCAGCAGGAGAAGCAGGAGAAGCAGGAGAAGCAGGAGAAGCAGGAGCAGCAGGAGCAGCAGGAGAAGCAGGAGAAGCAGGAGCAGCAGGAGCAGCAGGAGCAGCAGGAGCAGCAGGAGCAGCAGGAGAAGCAGGAGAAGCAGGAGCAGCAGGAGCAGCGGGGGCAGCAGGAGCAGCAGGTCTGCAGCCTGGGCAGCAGCTGGGACCTGCACTGGGGCCCTGGAGGGAACTGGCTCAGGGTGCTCAGGGTGCTCAGGGTGCTCAGGGTGCTCAGGGTGCTCAGGGTGCTCAGGGTGCTCAGGGTGCTCAGGATGTTTGGGATGCTCAGGATCCTTGAGATGTTTGGGATGTTTGGGATGCTCAGGATGCTCCAGATGCTCCAGATGCTGGGGATGCTCAGCTGTGAAGCTGCTGGGGGCTCAGGATGCTCCTGCCTGCCCAGGCCGGGCTGAGGGAGCTGGGGCTGCCCAGCACACACAGCCTGGAGCTCACACACCTTCCAGAGCCCAGGCAAGGCAGGGGGCAGAGCTGGGACAGAGCTGGGACAGAGCTGGGACAGATCCTGGGACAGATCCTGGGACAGAGCTGGGAACAGAGCTGGGACAGAGCTGGGACAGATCCTGGGACAGATCCTGGGACAGA
>VXBS01009754.1:277064-300370 GCA_013400255.1 Sitta europaea
CAGAGCTGGGACAGGTCCTGGGACAGAGCTGGGACAGAGCTGGGGCAGAGCTGGGACAGGTCCTGGGACAGAGCTGGGACAGGTCCTGGGACAGAGCTGGGGACAGAGCTGGGGGCAGAGCTGGGACAGAGCTGGGGCAGAGCTGGGACAGAGCTGGGACAGAGCTGGGACAGAACTGGGACAGGTCCTGGGACAGAGCCAGCTGGGGACAGGAGGAGAGGGGTCAGTGGAAGTTCACCTGGGAGTGACCAAGAGCTGGGGCAGGTCTGACCCCGAGGCAGAGTGGATGACAAATGACATTTCCCACCCAAGAGAAGCCAAAGGTAGGACCAGCCTTGGATCCCAGAACATTCCAGAATAACCTTTACCAGCGGGTTCCTGCCACCCCAGCACAGATCCCAGTTCTGGAACACAACTCCTCAATGCCACAAACGTTTCCCTAAATGTTAAAACAATTCAGGAGCTCACACACAAACCAAGGCCCATTTGGAGACCAAAATCAAAGCAATCCATTTTTCCAGATGCTCTACTGGTTGCTCCAGTTGTAATGGCACTCTTATAAGGAACTGTAATAAAAAAGACAAAATGCTCATGCAATACAGCAGGAACAGAGCCAAACAGCCATTAATATTGTTCTCCCCAAGAAAAATGGCTCACTGAATAGCCTGAAAGGACACCTGACATGCATCTTTCCCTTCTTTCACGAAATATAACCATACATAAAACTGATATGATTACTTGCTAAATCTAATAAGTTTCTTTTTCTTTGATGGTTGTTTGCTCCTTAATGTGCTTTAAATGCATAATAAAAATATAATGAAAAACATACATTTATTCTATGTGGCAGCTACTGCATATTCCATAAAAAAGTAATCTTATAAAGTTTAATTTTACAGTGTTTCTTAAATCTATTTCTACTTATTCACTATATGCTGAAGGTATCTGCGAAGGAATTTAATACTGAATATAACCCTTTTCCTCACTGATATTAATGCCAAATTTTCTTTTTACAGTCATTGTCTTGTCCCTTCTGTAAGCCTAGAAAAGGAAAAGCAAATGGATTTAAGGTTTCCAAAGAGTCTCATTAAAATGTAAAGTCCAAATATCCACATAATTTTTTCCCTGATTGCTTTAGGGCTGTTGTGGGATTTTTCCTGTCTGGGCATTTGTCTCCCATAACATTTTAATTTCCTTGAGAAAACTCTGGACTGAGCTTATCTCCTCGCCACTGGTGATATCAGAGCATCTGTTTTGCATTAAGGGAATGCAAATTTGAGCACTGCTGAATTAAAGACCACTTGCTTTTCAGAAGGCATTTGTCAGGAGAAACACCAGCAAATAAAAGCTATTGACACGAAACCCTGGGCAAATCTTTAGGATAAGGCAGTCCAGAAAAACCTCTTGGGACAGGCTCCCTTGCTTCCCTTTGCAGCAGAATTTACTGCCAAAAATCAGATTTGCAGCCAATAATCAATCAATTTTAAAAAACCTCCTACATTACACTCACTTGGTTTTCATGCCCTGCCAATCATTTAAAGGGGATAAAAACCCAGCTACGAGACTCCTCTTGCTGCCATAAAAACCCAGCTACAAAACTCCTCTTGCTGCCAGCTCCCAGGAGATGTTCCACGGACCTCAGCTCGGGAGAGGGAGGGCAGTGAGGGGCTGCCAGCTCCAGCCTAAACCCGGCACACAGCCCGGCTTAAACACGGCTCAAACCCGGCACACAGCCCGGCTTAAACACGGCTCAAACCCGGCACATAGCCCGGCTTAAACACGGCACACACCCTGGTTTAAACCCAGCACACAGCCCAGACTAAACCCAGCACACAGCCCACTCTAAACCCAGCACACAGCCCACTCTAAACCCAGCACAGCCCACTCTAAACCCAGCCCAGCCCAGCCCACAGCCCAGCCCCGGGCACAGCTGCTGTCCCTCCGTGGTCTCCTCAGCTGCCCTTCCCCTGCACTTCCCCCGGGTACTCCTCCTCACAACCCCGGCCGTGTGGAACACCCGGCTGTGGTGCCAGAAATCCCGGGCCCCCGTTAATTAGGGCACATTCCCATTGCCAAAAGCCAGGACAAGGCTTCCCAGGGGAGTTCTCATCCTTTCCTGAGCCATGACTTGAATTCTCTTCCTTGCACCTGTTACTTGCCACTCTTACTACGCTGCTTCTGCCATGGGTTCTCCTCCGTCTCCACCCTTAAATACAAAGCACAGGAGCCATTTGCTCATCTGAGCAGTATTGACATGTTGAATTTGCTCAAACAACCAGGATCAATAGCACACAGAACTCGAGAGACCTGCCAGGACATGGAAAAATATAATAAAGATCAAGGTGACAGCAGGTTTTAATTATGTGAGAGTGGAGGAGAAGGTGTGTTCTGCAAGGGCTTTGCAATTGGAGACTGTAATCAAAATGTCATCAGCCTGCCTCTCGTATTTTCATTCTCTTAGGAAAATGACTAAAATGGGATAACATTTTCAGATTAATTCTGATGCCTCCGTCAGAAAGCCTGACATTTGGCTAATGTCAGACATCACCTACACTGTCATTTGATTTCTCTCTTCCCCCTCGGGTGTCACTTCACTAATGACCTGGAAGTGGTAATGAAACTGTGAACAGACTAAAGACAGAAGTGGAAAATGAAGCAATATCTGCTCTGACATTCACAGGCTGCTCATGGAAACATTCACAAATGGGTGTTGTTTGCCAAGCCACGTGGCACAGGTACTTAGAACTGTAAGCAGTCTCATCTTTTACCAAATTTGATAATGAATTAATTTGCTTCGGTACTTCAAGAATTCACATCAGAACACAAAAATATCTGTGAGAAACACCACAAAGTCTCTCAAGCTTCACAGCTACACTGTAGGAGCAGCTTTTGCCCTGCCTTTCACATGAAACATCGTGTAAACCACGACCTTTCTGTGCTCAGCCTACACACTCCTGGTATATAATTATCCCCTTCCCTTCCTTTAAATCTCCTGAGAGTTTGAGATCAAATAACATGCCAAAAAAGAAAATGACATTTTCTCAGTCGCCTTCCATGAAAAATCTTGTGACACCAACCACACAGCACAACACACAAGGAAAGGCTAGCCTGGCAAAAATGCCATGGAAATGCAAGAGTAAGGAATTATTTAAGGCCCTTGTAAGGGAACACCATGAAATATGCAGGTGGCATCATGGAAGCAGAGAAACAAAGGTGAAAAGGAGCCCTGGAGATCAGAGGGGCAGTGCTGGGTTGGGCTCAGCCCACAGGGATCCCAGGGATGGGAGCCCCATCCCGGAGCCCGAGTGGGGGAGCCTGGGAGGAGAGCTGTGGGACCCCAGGGGCTCTTCAGAAATCTGTTTATTGCATGGGAGTTGGGTTAAATCTTGGGCTGAGGGTTAAAGCCAGGCCTAGGAGCTGCCAGCTCCAGCCTAAGGCTGCCTGCAGCCCCCTCTGCTCTGCTTACAGTGCAGTGGATATTTTATTATGTATTAGATATTTTTCTTTGCAGAGTATTTTAATACATACCAACCAATCAGCATCACACCCAATCCTTTACCATTATCTACAGCATATCATAACTACTGATATTCCCAGATTATGGGAGTTACTAACCCATCACATGAGTTAGGATGTTATATTTTAAGCTTAAAACTTGTTTTTCTGTTTTTCTGCAGTGGAAAATTCTTCTCACTTGGTAAAAACATGTTTTCTGTTTGCCTATGCTTTTCTGAGATTTATCTTCACTTGGTAAAAACATCCTTTTGTTCGTAGCCAACTTACCCTTTGCTTCTAGCCATAAAATCTCTTTGCATCTCATCCCAGCCTCTGTCCAGTGACCACCAGCTCAGCAATCTTTATTTTCAGACATCTTTTGTTCTTGCGGATCCAAACCCGGGTTCAGTTCTGGAGAGCCTTGTGCTGAGCACTCAGATTTGTCAAACTGCCCTGTTACACTTTTCCTCTTGCCCCCACCCCAGTGAAGCCCCCAGGCTGCAGGACTGGGCGGGGGGAGCCCGGGACCCCCGAGCCAGCGCTCCCGCCCCGGCACAGCGGAGACACCGAGCGCTCCTGTCGCGACAGAGGCGCTGCCAGCAGAGCCCGCCCCGCCGGGGCCAGCGCCCTGTTCCCGGCAGGGACATCCAGGATTTGGGATAACCCTCCAGCCCCGCGCTGGGAGCCCGCAGCGCTTTTCCTGGGGGCTGGAATGCTGCAGCAGCGCTCCGGGATATTCCACACTGCGTTACACATCATCACCTCCGCTGAAAACAGCCCTGCCCAGCTGCTCTTCATCAGGGTGCTTTAAATTCACCAAGCTTCTTCCCATCAGTAAAGAAGATTATTGCACCGCAATTCTAAAGCAAAGTGTGGCTGCCTTATAACAATATGATCTTAAGTATTTCCCAATTACTGCTCCCTGGGGCCTTTCAAGCACTGGGAAGGAGAACTCTGATATTTATGACTGTTTCCCAATTCTTGATCTTTTTCTGAGGCTCTTCTACAGGCCGGGAAAACAGCAGGAAAAAATTTGCTTGCCAAAGTCTTCGTTCACATCGAACAGCAATTTGCCTTTGTCCTCTCATTTTCGAGGTGGAAGCAGAGATTAAACTTCCAAATGATTCATTCCTTCTTACAGAATTTAACCTGCAGGAAGATTTGCCTTCCTTGTCCCTCTGGGTGTTACAAGAAACCCCAAGTGCCCTTAGCTTCCAAAAATCTCCCAGGGAAGTCCTACAGTTAGTTCAGGAGCACTGTGGCTGATGTGGCAGGGATGAATTTATCACTCTGCACAACGACCCTGTTTGGAGAAGGGGGAAACCCGGTGGATTCTTGGGATGACAGACCTTGTCTGAAACCAGGAGCCATAGCTTAAAAAAAATAAAATAAAAAAAAAAACATTTTTCTTTTGAGCCCGCCAATTTAATAAATAAATAAATGAATAAATGCTGCAAGAACTGATTTGCTGCTGGATAACGCATAGTTCTGCACAGAACAATTTGAAGCTGTGTTATCCAAAGCCGAAAGGTTACCAGAGCCGGGAGCTGTTACAGCGCTGGGAAATGCGAAGATCGGGAGCTCCTCGCAGCCGAGAAGCGATGAGACCCTCGCAGAGGCGCAGCCTGCGCCCCTCGGGGCTGGCTGCCCGCTCCGGCCCCAGCCTGCCCGAGGCTTCACCGGGACAGCTGCGGGCAGGAATCGCCCCCGGGATGCTCCCCTGCCTGATTCTGCTCGGGGACAGGGGGCTGGATGCCCTCCATCCCCGCCACTCCAGGAGCAGCTCTGCAGGGAGGGAGCTGTTTCTGCTTCCCCGGTTCATTGCAAATCCCCCCTCACCCCCTGGGGAAGAGAGCGGGCAAGCAGCAGCAGCAGCACAGTGGCAAAGCAATAAATAAATCAATCAATAAATCCTGAGCTGTCTGCAGCGACTGAAGTCATCTCACCACATTTCAGAGCCTGGTACTGTGAGCGTGCTGTGCTGCCAGGAGGCCTGTGTGTGCTGAGCACCTGCCCAGTTCCTGGGCTCCAGAGTTTCGTGGAAGAGAAACATTTGCATGCAAAAACCTCTTTCATCAAAAGCTGATCCTGCTCTTGCAAAGGATCTGCCACCAGCTGCAGCTGAAGGTGAACTGCCTGTTTCCTTCTGGGTCTGAATTACAGGGAGGAGAAATGGGGACTGAAATAACTGGAAAATTTATTGAGATAATCAAAATTTAAAATAATTTACTAATTAACATTTATTTTGCTTTCCCACTCAGGTCTCACTGGAAAATCCCACTGAGAGGAGAACACTCCTGTTGTTTTCTAACCACACACCCACAGCCATGAGGATTGAAATGCCCCTAGAACAGGAGGGTTGGATGGTTGTGAAGTGTGAGATGATTTATTCATTTCTTTGACACACCAAATGAAACAAATGAACTGTTGCTCCTGAGAGTGCTCTGGACCATCCAAGCATCCCATAAAGAGGCAGGAACAGAGCTGGGCAATACAGGGGACAGGAGAACCTGGGTTTGACAGTTCCTGCTCCTCCTGCTCCTACCAGGTTGTGTATAAATGCTGAGGTATTAAAAACAGGTATATTCCTTGGAATTTCTAGCAGCACCTCCTAAGTTCAAACGTATGGGATGTGCTTCTGTAGAGAGCAGGGCTTGTCTTTTGGGATTTCCTAAATTTGTGCAGTTTTCTGCAGTTCCAAGCAGTGGGGAGGGCAGGGTCTGGCTGCAGGTGCTGGGGACAGTGCCACGGTGTGGGGGCAGCAGGGCACAGGTCCTGCTCCTGGGCACATCAGCCCTGCCCTGCTGGGCCCAAAGGGTGGCAGAAAAGGAACACAACCCTGAGCTAAGTTCCTCTTCCTAGGTATGAAGCATTTTTATTACATTGTTAAGTCTTCTTACAGAAAAAAAACCCAAACAAACAAACAAAGAGTAAAAATCTGTATATTTTTTCTTGAGGCAGGAAACCTCCAGCAGATAAAGAAACCAGTCATGTTCTTCACCTTTCAAGAGGGGGAAAGAGAATTCCCTTCATGACACCCCCAGGTTTGCTGCATGGACACCATCAGCAGAAGCAGATTCCTGGTTCTCAGACAGATCTGCTTTGCCTGGCAGAATCCCCAACATCACTGCTCCTGTAATTGCAATGGAGTGGGGACTTGATTTTTCATATTAAGGTGAAAGAACCTTATATTTTAAAAATTAAATTTACAATTCAATGTTGTAGTTGGAGCAAACAGAAAATCCTCTGGGGAAGGGATAATGGCTCCGTTCTCCTGCACCAAATGTCTGCATGCATGATGCATAAAGGCCATCACTCCACTCGAGTCTCTGGGAGACTCATCTCTCCAGAACAAGCTTTCAGACTGTTTTCCTGGCCATGCATGCACTTCCCAGCCCCTCCTCAGAGTCACAGTCTCTGCTTACAAAGTCATTAACACAGGAAGAGTCCTTCAGGAGAGGGGAGTTATGTAACTGGATATCCATAATTAAATTGAGCTGTGACACCAATGATCAGACTGCATGGAACACAGGCTGGGACTCTGACTTGGGCAAGGACAGGGGGCTCAGGGGTGGGGGGGACTCCCCTGCAGCTCAGGGGGAAGCAGGGCTCAGGGCAGAAACAGCCAATGATTTGTATCTCACCACGATTTCGTGCATCTTTGACTATAAATACTTTGTCCAGATGCCCCTGCCATCAGTAAAAGCTTTTCCATGCACTTCCTGTGTTCTGGTGGAACTCCTGGTGCTCAGAGCCCCGAGCAGTGTGACACTGCCCACGCTGATGGGGTTGGTCACTGGCACTTTGGGCACAGGGCCCCCACTGCCCCTGTCCCCTGTGCAGCCCCCTGCACCACCACAGCCCGGTCGGGCTGGCCACCAGGGCCATCTCCACGCTGGCCCCATCAGCCAGCACAGCAGCCCAGGCAGAGCTGCAGCCCAGCCCCTGCACGCCCTGCCCTGCTCCTGGCCCTGCAGCCTCGGGGATGGCTCTGCTGGGGCTCTGAGCTCCTCATGAGCCTGAGCTTTAGCCACACTCGTGAGGCAGAGGAGAGCTGGTGTGCTGGCAGAACAAGAGTGTCTGGGAAGGCACCAGGGAAACAGGCTGGGAGCATTTGGGGTTTGCACTTTGGGAGAACCTGCCATAGTGGGGTGTGCAAGGGCAGAGGTGCAAAGGAACCCAACACCACCTGAGCACTCAGAGCTGTGGCTGCTAATTGCTGCCATGGAGCTGGAGAAAAAACCCTGACTTTGCCATACTCAGCCACAGAAAACTGCTGCTCCTCCAGCTGCAGGTGTGTGACAGGTACAGCTCCTTGGGACAGGTGTGTGACAGGTACAGCTCCTTGGGACAGGTGTGTGACAGGTACAGCACCTTGGGGATGGGGTGTGACAGGTACAGCACCTTGGGGATGGGGTGTGACAGGTACACACCTTGGACACAGGGCTGTGACAGGTACAGCTCCTTGGGACAGGTGTGTGACAGGTACAGCACCTTGGGGATGGGCTGTGACAGGTACAGCTCCTTGGGACAGGGCTGTGACAGGCACACACCTTGGGGATGGGCTGTGACAGGTACAGCTCCTTGGGACAGGGCTGTGACAGGCACACACCTTGGGGATGTTTTGGAGCAGGGCTGGCCCGACCTGCCCAAGGAATCTCCCCCTGTGCTGACGCTCCAGCTCTCCCAGCAGCATCATGGTAACGTGAAACCCCGAACCAAAGGTGTCCCTGGGGCATGGGCAGGGTTCTCTGGAGGAAGAGCTCAGAACACTCCCAACCTCCCAGAGCCCAGCAAACAGCAGCAGGGTCCAGGGCAGTAATGGATGTGCTGCAGATCCACCTCGGCCCAGGAGAGTTTCTGATGCACAAGGTCAAACGCAGCTGGTACATTTTAAACAGAAAGGGAGATAAAACATGAAGACAGGTTCGAGCTTTATTTGAATTCAAATGCAGAAGGAACCAACAGCTACTGAATTTCAACAGGATTCAAGTGACTGCAGCCTTTAGAGTCCTTTGGAAGCCTTGTGAGTAACTGTCCCCCAAAGTGTGCTCGTGCACAAGTAACTTGCTGAAGTAAATGCCTTTAAATCAGCCCTGCTCAGCAGGCACAGGACTGGTGGCAGAACACTTCAGAGCACAGCCAAGTGTGCTGCTACACTAGCTGGTGCTGTAGCTAGAAGCAGCACAACATTATCACACACATTTTCTTTAAGCCTTCCAAGATGTTTCTCCTCCGAGTTCCTCTCACTTGTACCAGCTCAGGGCATAGGTGCTATTTTAAGACCCTCACAGAAGGTGGATAAGGACAAGTGTAAGAGGAAAAAAAGGATTAAAAATTGCAAAACAAACCCAAATATATCTCCTGGGTCTCTTTGCCTCAAATTTGAAAGCAGAGTTAATACTTGGGAAGCGAGGGAATCCTCAGGAATCTCTGGCCCTGTGCCCTCCCTGAGCTGTGCCCCATCCCTGTTTGCCAGCAGATCCACAGCCCTGCCTGCGAGCACTGGAGCCAACCTGGCACCAAAAATCACCACAGTCTTTAGGTAACCAGTAGGGTTTCAGCAGAACTAAGCAGAGTTTAATCCTTTAGGGGATACCAAGAGGAACCGGGCTGAGTTACACCCTGCTGCTGCTGTGGTCCTCCCTCCGAGCTCAGCCCTTGATTCTGCAGCTGTCACTGGTGTGGTTTGCAGGAACAAGAGTGGAGATTCCTCCCTGGAGAGGCCCCTGGCAAAACCCCCCGAAGCAGAACGAGGTGTCTCAGCACTGACAACACGAGGAATGTGCTGCTCTGAAGAACGTGCTGCTCTCCAGGGCAGATTCACAAGCTGAGAGATGTGAAGGGACACAGGAAGATGACTTTTATACCAGCTCAAAGGCAGCAGCAGCAGCAGCACAGGCCGTGTCTGAAGCAGCTCCTGCCCTCAGCACATTCCATGAATGGCCTCGAGCACATTAAACACGAGCCAGGGAGGGAAAAGAGCCAGGAAAGCCAAATTCATTCGGTTTGCTGTCTGTAGGGATAGAGCATCACTGCTTGAGGTGCTGCAGCAATCTGAGCAATTCTGGGGATGATGGGGACAGTGTCACTGAGAGCCACAGGCTGTCAGCCCCAGCTGGCTCTGCTGTCCATCCACAGGGTGGAAAATGCCTCTGGAAGCAGAAGGGTCACTCTGGTGTCCATGGGACACTCTGCTGGAGCAGTCAGGTGCTGCTGCATTTGTTGGTTGTTTTTCACAGCTGTGACTGGTTCTGGCAGGATGGGGGAATTTCCATCCACCTCAACTGTGCCTCCTGTGAACCACCAGCAGTAAAAGTGACAGAAACAGAAACTTTGCAGCTCTGAGAATCTTTGTCAGCCTTTTCCTCATTATTTTCATTTTCTGCCTATTTTGCTTACCTAATTCCTATTCTGTCCTGCTTCTCACGATCAAGCTTCCCTTCTTCCCCCTCCCATCCCTTCCTAGACAACTCCCTCCTTTCATACACACTGAGACTGGCAGCACAGAGGAATGTGCAAGTTCCCCTCAAAGACTGGAGGGAGTTTTGTGCTCCTGACACACCTTGGTGTCCTTCTGCCTTTGTGTTATCCCAAAAAGCTGTTGCATCCCCACCTGGGAGGTTCAGCTTGCAGCCTCCCAGAAAGCACCCAAGCCTTGTCAAGTACCTGAGCTCTGAGCACCTCACACCAATGGGACAAGCCAATTTACATCAATATTTCTGTTGCTAGGGCTTTGTGAACAGAGAGTGGCAGGGCTCCAGGTCACCAAATCTATTCAGGTGTACTCGGATGATGAGGTCTTGTCAAGGCTGTGTAGCCTTGTAACACTTATCTGGAGTTTCCAGGTGTCCCACAGAACCCTGGAGCAGTGCTGGTGATCAGGCTGTGTGTCATCCTGCACGCTCCCTGTGTGCCAGGCAGATCCCTGGGCAGGGCTGAACTTGCTCTCCACAAGAGATGCTGAGGAAAAACTATCATAATCCAGTTCCCTTTTCTTTTCAAAAGACCAAAAGTAAACAAAGGGCTTAGTTCAACTCTGGGAGGCAAATCAGTCCGGTGGCTTTAGGGGAGACCCGGTCTGGAATTAAAATGGAATTTTTTGAAGCGCCCTGGACTAGCTGATATTTTGTTATGTCTCCCGAAGCTCTGCAGGGCATTATCTGCCAAGTGCTCCGGGATGCTGAGAGTGAGAGCTTCTGTACGAGCCCGACACTCATTAGCTGCTGCTCAGAGCTCAGATGCCTCCCGTTAACACTGCGGCTCGTGAAAGAGGATTTGCATTGGAAAACGGACGGGTCTGCTTCCAGCGCCGGGAACAGCACGGTGAGGGGGCTGCCAGGGGCGCTGGTGTGCCAGCAGCTCGGGGCACTCCCTGAGTGCTCCTCACACTGCACAGTGTCCCTCTGCCTGCACAGGGAGGGTTTGTGTCACTCGGGCTGTGTCACTCGGGCTGTGTCACAGCCTGTGTCACTCGGGCTGTGTCACTCAGCCTGTGTCACTCAGCCTGTGTCACTCAGCCTGTGTCACAGCCTGTGTCACTCGCCTGTGTCACTCGGGCTGTGTCACAGCCTGTCCAGCGCTGCCTCTCCAGCCGGGGCTGTCCCAGGCTGCTCCATCGGGGCTGAGGTTTTGTTCACAAATGCTGCACTCACGCTGGGTTCCAGCACTGGCCCTACAGCTTCACAGGGTCTAAAATGCATGCCAGGCGGCACCAAAGGCACTCCTCAGGGGCTCGGCCGCAGGCAGATCATCTGAAACACCCTTTGCAGCATCCGCGGCTCCGCTGGGCACCGGCCGCATCCTCCCGCTGCGGGCACCCCGGATCCAGCGCATCCTCCCGCTCCGGGCACCCCGGATCCAGCGCATCCTCCCGCTCCGGGCACCCCCGGATCCAGCGCATCCTCCCGCTGCGGGCACCCCGGATCCAGGGCATCCCCCCATTCCGGGCACCCCGGATCCAGCGCATCCTCCCGCTGCGGGCGGGCAGCCGGGGCGCGGGGAGGCAGCTCCCACGAGAGCTTTGTCACGGTGCCACCCGGCGGGGTCTGCGGGGGACAGGGCTGGGACAGGGCTGGGGACACGGGCAGCGCCGGGGCCGGCTCCCGGCCCCAGGGAATTCCCGTCCTGACTGCGGGCACGGAGGAGACGGACGCTTCGGAGGGACTGGGGTTCTGCAGGACTCCCTCAGTCTTAGCACATGGGAAAAATAAATTCGTCATTGCAAAGACGCACAAACGCAGCACGGGGAATATTGGGGAAATACGGCAAGGCAGCTGCGGGGAAGGGAAAGAAATAATGCACAGGGCATTGACAGCTGAACGTGGTGCCTCTCCCGGTGACACACGACATTTACACACTTACATATTCACACATTCACACACTCACACATTTACACACTTACACACTTACACACACATTCACACATTTACACACTTACACACACATTCACACATTTACACACACACTTACACATTCACACATTTACACATTCACACATTTACACACTTGCACATTCACACACTTGCACACTTGCACATTTACACGTTTACACACACATTCACACATTTACATATTTACACAATCACACATTCACACATTCACACATTCACACACTTGCACATTCCCACATTTGCCGCTCTCCCCGCCCTGCCAGGCACAGGGTCCCGGCTCTCCGGGAGCCCAGGGCTCCTTTGGCGTTTCCAGGCTCCAGAACCACAGCAGGAGGAGCCTCCTCCAGCAGAGCTGCAGCCAAGGCTCGCGGAACTACAGCATCTTCTTGATTTTGTAGATTAGTTTAATTTTCTGTTTCTTTTCAGTGGAACTGAAGAGTTCTCCAGAGGTGGGTCTGCACAGTAGCTGATTGATTGATTGATTGATTGATTGATTGATTGATTGATTTCCTCAGCTTCCTTGGTTAATACCCTCAGTTTCTTCTGCCACACAAAATGAAAGGGAAATTCTCCTCTCAAATGTAGATTTAGAGACAAGACTTTCTTGCACATCCTTCCTAGGAGCTGCCTGGAAAATTGCTTCAGTGCCAAAGATCTGTGGCAAGTCTGCATGTTCCAATGGAGTAATAAAAATACTTACACTCATGCAATGTAGTTAAAAATTCTGAATATCTGAGTGCTAGAAGTGTTTGTGTACTGCAAGAGGAGGTAAGTGGTAAGTATGAAAAAAAAAATAAGAAAAGCCTAATTGTAGAAAGATTTTAAGATATTTCAATGTTTAAAATTCTACCTTTTATGTCTGTGCAAAGTCAGGGCCATGTGCTGAGCAGCCACACAAGGAGGTGAAACACCTCAGCCCTCAGGCTGTAAATCAACCCCTAATTGTGGTTTAGACTATGGAGGGAGTTTATGTAGAGATTAGGTTAGGTTTAATTCTCTGGGAGTTTCCTCATTGATTTAAAAAGGACTCAGGTCATTGCTCCAGGGTTTCCTCCATGACACATCCGTGATCACAGCTGGATAAAGAATAAAGAATTAATTTAGATAATGCCTAAGTGGAGACATTGAAATGTGAGCAGGGAATAAGAACCAACAGAGTCTGTCCTCAAGGTCCCTGTTATTAGCATTTAACATGTAGTGAGAATAAATAAATACAAAATGTGACATAAACAAGTCCTGCCTGTGAGGGGCTGCAGTCTGACAAGGAGAGCAATAATGAACACAAGAGCCAAACCCCCTGTTCAGCTGTGCTGGGCCTTGGCAGAGGCATCCCCGAGCCTGGAGGAGGCAGAGAGCACCCACAGGCACCCCCTGCTCTGTGACAGCAATTCCCAGATCCCAAACCCTGCCTGTGGTGTGAGGAAGAGCCTGAGCAGGGCAGGGGTGGGCAGGAATAGGCAGGGATGGGCAGGGATGGGCAGGGGTGGGCAGGAATAGGCAGGGATGGGCAGGGATGGGCAGGGGTGGGCAGGAACAACCAGGAGCAGGCAGGAACAGGCAGGAACAACTAGGAGCAGGCAGGAACAACCAGGAGCAGGCAGGAATAGGCTTTGCCCTCCCCACTCAGGTGTCTCACAGTGCTCAGAACCTGCTCAGGGCTCTTGTCCAGGGTTAATCATTAATGCACACATTTAATAGAGAGTGTGTCCATTAATAATTTCAATGAAAAATCAGATTAGCTCTGTTCAGGTGTTCCAGACACAGATACCATCTCCACACGGGTCTGCCTGGCTCTGTATCACCTGTGTGGTGTCTGCAGTCACAAACCTGAGCAATCCACCCCCCCTTCACTCCTGCCTCCCTCCTGCTGCCTGGACAGCAGTGTTGTCAGGAACTCAGAGCTTTGGGGACACCAGTGCTTGGCTCCATCCCTGCTTTGCACTTGCACTCTTCTCTGAGGAACTGGGATGCTCCAGGCTGCAGCAGCAGAGCAGGATCCATGTGCTCTGGAAATAAGGAATTGTCACCAGGAAAACGTGCACTGATTTTGGTGAGAGCATGCCTGTGCAGGGAGTGGGATGTGTGGCTGGACCAGGGGCTGTGGCCTCTTCAGCCAAGAGCCTCTGAGAGCTGGAGAGGGACTCTGCCAAGGAGTGACAGTGCTGTGCTGTGCAAGCAGGGCAGTTCTGTTCACCAAGGGTATTGGGGGCCACTTCTCTTCCTGACCTGCAAAACCCCCTCTCAAGAATACATAAATTAATACTACTGATAAAAACAAAGTGACACAAAGATGTAAACAAAGGGCAAAAAAGCCACAAATCCCAGAATGGCTGATGCCACATTACCTTTCAGGTGGCAAATCAAAACCCAGAAGTAAATGTTTGCTGTTGAAAGAAACACAGAAAAAAGTTTCCAGTGTCAGTATGACCCTCCCTCCATCCCATCATTTCTTCCTTCTTTCCCTTAAGTGTTTCAAGCCCTGAATTTGTTCAGCAACTAGGAAAGTGTTTGTAGAGCCCATTTAATATTTACAGATGTTAAGTGGTGTGAGAACGGCTTCCTTTGGGATTTCCCAGCAGAGCCTGGTGCTCCATCCCTGCCACTGCTCGTTCCAGCAGAGGAGCTGCAGGGGAGGCAGGGGCAGCTGCTGGACCCGCTCCTGGACAGCTCCTCACCAGTGAACCCTGCAGAAGCAGCTTTCCCTCCTCAGGGACAGGGTTCAGGTGTGCTTTGGATGGGCCACTGCACTGAGAGGCTTTTCCTTCCCAAATCATTGGTGTGTCACTGCAAAATCCAAAATTAACTTTCCATTCCAGAGACATGATTTAAAAAATATTCTTTATCAGGGATTATCGATTCTGATTTTGAACCAAAGAAGTGAAGAAGGTTCAATACAGAAGCAGAGCTGCTCATTAACTCTGTGTTTAACACAGAGAGGGCAACGCCTCTGACAGAACAGCTTAAAACATCAATGCAGGCGAGTTTTAATGAGAAATTGGAGATAAAGTTTAAAAGCATTTAATAGTGAGTCTGCTAAGAGATAATGTGTAGCCCAGAATGTTCCTGGGAAACAGAGGGAGGAGGAGCCTTCACTGGCTGCATCCCAGGGATGGATTTGTGCAAAGGGATCCGTGCAGGCTGAGCAGGAGCTGCCAATGTCCAGAGCAGGTGCCTTGTGCTGGACACAGCAAAGGCACCACAGAGTCACACAGGGGCAAAGAGAAACCCACACAAAGAGCCAGAAATGGATCCCCAAAATTTTGTTGTTTCACATTTGCTCAGGGGTGTTTTCTGCCCAGTGCTCATGAATATTTAGCAATTTACTTGGACATTCTTTTGTAAATCAATTTTAACCTAGTGGGCAACATTTTCATAAACCCTATTTCAGATTGCAGATGTGAGTGCTCATGCTGGAAGCCTCATTAGAAGCATTACCAGTAATATGCCATTAATATGTCCAACAAAAAGAAATTAATTCTGGAAATGAACTACAAATGAACTTCAGATCAAGAACTGTCTGCCAGAATTACTTTGTGATGAACTGAGTAGTGAGTACTGGCAATTTGTGACAGGAAAATGAGGCAGGATGCATTGAATAAATTTCTGGTGGGTTTGTTGTAGTGGTGGTCGAGGAATTGCTGGGCTGAGTCTGGAGCTGAGCTCTGACACTGGAATAAACTCCTTGGTGTCACAGCCTCAGCTGGCACTTCCAGTGATCACAGAACCAGAGAATGGTCAAAGCCCACCCAGTGCCATGGCAGGGACCCCTCCCACTGCCCCAGGGGCTCCCAGCCCCATCCAGCCTGGCCTGGGCACTGCCAGGGCTCCAGGGGCTCCAGCCCCAGTGTCCAGCCTGGCCTGGGCACTGCCAGGGCTCCAGGGGCTCCAGCCCCAGTGTCCAGCCTGGCCTGGGCACTGCCAGGGCTCCAGGGGCTCCAGCCCCAGTGTCCAGCCTGGCCTGGGCACTGCCAGGGCTCCAGGGGCTCCAGCCCCAGTGTCCAGCCTGGCCTGGGCACTGCCAGGGCTCCAGGGGCTCCAGCCCCAGTGTCCAGCCTGGCCTGGGCACTGCCAGGGCTCCAGGGGCTCCAGCCCCAGTGTCCAGCCTGGCCTGGGCACTGCCAGGGCTCCAGGGGCTCCAGCCCCAGTGTCCAGCCTGGCCTGGGCACTGCCAGGGCTCCAGGGGCTCCAGCCCCAGTGTCCAGCCTGGCCTGGGCACTGCCAGGGCTCCAGGGGCTCCAGCCCCAGTGTCCAGCCTGGCCTGGGCACTGCCAGGGCTCCAGGGGCTCCAGCCCCAGTGTCCAGCCTGGCCTGGGCACTGCCAGGGCTCCAGGGGCTCCAGCCCCAGTGTCCAGCCTGGCCTGGGCACTGCCAGGGCTCCAGGGGCTCCAGCCCCAGTGTCCAGCCTGGCCTGGGCACTGCCAGGGCTCCAGGGGCTCCAGCCCCAGTGTCCAGCCTGGCCTGGGCACTGCCAGGGCTCCAGGGACAGCCCCAGCCACTCTGGGCAGTGCCAGCCCCTGCCACCCTCCAGGGAACAATCCCTGCCCAGTATCTAATGCTGGTTCCTTTTTCAAGATGGTGAGCAATGGACAGAGAGAGATGGAGGATGAAAGGCAACATCAGACTGAGGAGGCAGCACTGGGGAGGTTCCTGTGGAGGAAGGAGGGCTCCCCACCTGCCAGCACAGAAATGGGGGTGACCCGAGGGAGGGCAGCAGCACAGGAAAGCTTAAACAGGTATGAAACACCTACAGGGAGCTGGGAAGGGCTCGGGCTGCAAGAAATGGAGGCTCAGGGTTCCCTTGCGGCTCTGCACAGCTCCTGCCAGGAGGGGACTGCCGGAGGGTCGGGATTCCTCCCGGGGAACGGGGCAGGGGGAGAGGGAACGGCCCCAGCCGGGCTGGCGAGGCTCAGCGGGGATTCTGGGGACAATTCCTTCGTGGAGAGGGTGCTCAGGGATTGGAACTGCCCGGGGGGGTTGGAGTGCCCATCCCTGGAGGTGCCCAAGGAAGGATGGAGGGGGCACTCCGAGCTCCGGGCTGGGGACAGGCACAGCTGGGGCTGGATGGGCTGGGGGGGCTTTCCCAGCCTCACTGCCTGTGACCCTGTGTCTGAGGAGGGAATGTCATCCCCGGGATGGAGCTGGGCTCCCTGCATTTCCCGCGGGGCTCCGTAGGTGGCGAGTGCCGCCCGCACGAACCCGCGCAGCGCCGAGCGCTCGGGCNTATCCAGCCTGCAGGGCTGACAGGACTCTGGGGGTGCCCTGCAGCACATCCCCAGCCTCCGAGCAGGAGCTGGGGCACCCTGCATCCCCCAGAACCCTCCGGACCACGAGCACCGCCCCGGATTTCAGGGAGATGCAATCTCCACATTCTGAACGTTAGCCCCACCTCTGTTTTCTCGGGATTTACAAAGACCCAGTACTGCTGAAATATGGAAACAAACCCAGTGAGACGCTCTCAACAGCCCCGAGACCAAATCAGAGGAGGCAGGAGCACAGTTTGGACCAAACCTGCCCTTTCCTGACCATTTCAGCAGAATCATCCAGGGATGAATGAACTCTGCACCATGGCTCAGAGATTTACAGCTGATGGCTCCCAGTGATGGAACAGCACTGGGGGAGAGGGAGATGTGTAGCTGTTCTGGGAATTTCTCTGCATCACCAGGAATGAACTGTCTGGGATTTTGATGAACAATATCTCCTTGTACTGTCTCCTTTCATATGGCATCCCACAGACATATCTGTGACCTTCACAGGTGTCACATCAATAAAGGGGAAGGTTCAGTTTAAAAAATGAACACAGCAGCTCCAGACCTGGAGTAAATCCGTGCGGCTGCCGCAGCGTCAGCAGGGAGAGGCTGATTTACTGACCCTGCTCCACCATTACAAATGGTTTAAGTGAATTGTTACTGCTGTGCCAGGTCAGGGATCCGGTGATTAGACAAGAAAAGGCTGTGATTCATTGGAATATGTGAGCTTTCCCAGCATGTGCAAGTGCAGTGCCTGGAAATGGGCAAGAGACCTAAAGAGCATTTTTATGTGTTTTAAAAGTGGCACATGAAGATGTGCAATTAAAAGCACTCAAAGATCACCACAGTCACAAACTAATGCCTGCCCTGTTCCACACTCTCTCAAATGCTGTAATACATAAGAACTCACCTTTCTGTACTTAAATTGAGCTCACCAGCCCTCCTGCAGAGCTCAGCACCACACTGCAGCCTGGGGGCTGGGCTTGGGCACATTAGGGACATTGTCACCAGAAATTAGACACCAGGGGAATATGACACAGTCAGGAGGGTTTTTTCAATCTTTCTGCTTTTCCTAAAACAGAATCTCAGCCTGGGTTTTCCTGACTGCAAATATAACCTGGGATTTGTGAGCAAACAAGAGCTTTCCATGTGGTTCTGTGTGCAGCCTGTGTTTGGCTTTCTTCCACTGAATCACAGAACCTTTTGGGTGGGAAAAGACTTCTAAGATCATTGAGTCCAACCATTAAATCTTTCTTTCACAGAATCGTGGAATCCTGGGATGGTTTGGGTTGGAAAGAACCTTAAAGACCACCCAGTTCCAATCCCCTGCCTGGGCAGGGACACCTTCCACTAGAGCAGATTGTTCTCTGAGGAACTCGACTCTGGGAGCTGCTGCTGTTCTCCTCAGCCTATAAAACACTTAGAAGATAATAATTTAATAAGCAGTTTAAGATTATGGACCATCTTTGTGTTTCTTATCTCTGAGTTTACTTAGCACTAAGATAACCATAATAAATCCATTCATTATGCCTGAGATGTTTGTTGGCTCTAATTGCTGACAGGAGGACGGGGCCATGAGCAGCACCGGGGTGAGCTCAGCACATTCCACACCCCTGAGAACTCGGGGTGCACTTCCTGAGCAAGGCAGGGACTCCTCACAGGGATTTGGGACAGAACAGACACCGATGGCTTGGAAATAACAGGAGATCTCAATGGCCTTTGTTGCTTCCTCCCTGAGCTGTGCTGAGGCTGGTCGGTGCCTGACCCTGCAGACCTTCCCCACCCCTCACAGCCCGTGTGCATTTACTGCCCCACCACGGGGACAGGCACAAGGGTGGAAAAGAAATGCCCACGGCAAACTCACCCCCAGATGCCTGCCCCTGGGGGGCAGCTGGGCCACATCCCAACAGCTCGCACCAGTTCAGTTCTGCTCTATTAAATCCCCAGCAGAAGGGATAAAATATCAGCTGTAACAATGCAATTGCTCTGAAACAGAGAGGGAAGCTCCATAAAACGCATTCACTGTTGCTGCTCTGCTGTTACTCCCCGGGAGCAGCAGGCAGGGAAGCTGTGGAGCACCCTGAGCCCACCCTGAGCACGGGGCTGGGCAGCCCCCCCTGCTCTCTGCCTGCTGTCACCCGCGGGGGCTCCCTTTTCTCTCTGGTCTCTAAACGAACTTGTTTTCCTTACCTCCATCAAGAGTTCTAAACCTTACACAGCTCCACATCCAAGTTTTAATTAAGATCAGCAGAGGACTTTGAAACTCTTGGATAAAAGCAAGCTATAAATGCAACAAATTCTATTTCCAAGAGGCGTCAGGCGAGATAAGAAAAGTTCCAATCCCCATATTTGCATTTTAAGGAAATTTGAAGAATCTGGGACCTAAGTATATTCTTGGATATTTTTAGACCTGGGCATTTCAGTTTTGTTATTCAGGTCAAAACAATTCTCTACGCCCTTCACCTCAGAGGCATTTGGGCTCTGCTTTGGGAGTCCAGCTTTCCAATCTGTTCTATAATTGTGGCAGTTATTTGGGTGGGGGTAGGTGTGAATCCACGTGTACACATGTTTTTAGGTCTAGTGTGACTTTAAAAATAAAGTTTCTGATGCTGCAAACACTTCCACATACCCTGAACCAGACGTAATTAATGCCATGGAGATTACTGAAGGAAAATAAAATGCATTCCTGGGGACGATGGGACCATTCACTTACATCACCCAAGCAAGATTAACTAGAGATGTTTGTCATGTAAATGCTTAGCTGAGACATTCCCAAGAAAGTAAACTCAGAACAAAAGTTGTTCTTTTTTCCAGAATGCATTTTGTTTTCAGTGCAGGACTGTTCACGGGATTTTTGGTCATTCTGGAATTCTCTGAGGCAGGGGGTGAAGTCCATGGAATGAAATAATATTTGGGTCCTGGGATTCTTGTGTCAAAACTATTTTTGGGGTGAAACTCTGAAAATCTGGGAAGGCCAAAGAGCCACGAGGGTCCTGGGAGGGGGTGCCAGAGCTTTGGGCACCTGGTGTCTGCAGGCAGGAACATTAACACTGCTGTGATTTATCTGCTGCACACTGAGCTTCTCACTGGGCTGCAGAATGCATCTGGACCAGCCTAATGAGCACATTCTTCACCATTACAGAGGCTGTGGAGGGCTTCAGATATTTTAGACATGATTCACAGAGCCAAAAGGTCTTGTTTACTGATATGCTATTTATACCTAGCTCAATTAAACCTCTTTGGAAAGAAAAAAAATTCGAGGATGCCAACACTGGCAGTGCTGTTGGAAGTGAGTATCTCCTCGTTAAAAAGGTTAGAAAAACACCATTAATAACTTTGATAGACTCTGTTTATGCCCTGCTCCCTGTCCAAGTGCACCCAGTGTCCTGCACGGGGGGCTCTGGCCGTGTCCTGCTGGCTGCTGGGGCCAGGTGCCTCATCCCTGGCAGCAGCTTTGCCTCCAGCCCCAGCTCTGCCCTCCCTGGCAGCAGCTGAGCTGCCCCAGCACCCAGCCCACCCCTGCAGCAGCTTCGGGCACAGCCCAGGGCTCAGCAGCCCTGGGGCAGGCACGGAGCCAGAGCTGCCCCATCCTCCCACCAAGGGGTTCCCACCCCGGCAGTGCTCAGCCTGGAGGGAGCTCTGAGCCCACCAGGAGGTGTCCCTGCCCCTGGCAGAAGATGGAACCGGGGGGGCTTTGGGGTCCCTCCCAACACAAACCATCCCAGGGCTCTGTGGAATGCCCCTGCTGCTCCCTGGGGACACCTGGTAGGAGAGTGAGTCCTGAGTGCTCAGGGGTTCCAGAGCTGCAGGGATGGGGCTGAGGGCACCAGGCACACAGCACTGCCCTGAAGGACAGCACAGGGGCACAGGAGCAGGCACAGCTCCACTGGGCTGGCTTCACAACCAGGAGAGAGGGAAATTGCCAGGAGGTCCCACTCTTGGAGAGAAGGAGATGCCTGGCCAAAGGAGAAAGAAAGCCAAAGGACACCATCAGAATCTCAGTTTCTTGGAAATGCAGGGCTCTCAAACCCAATGTCTGGCAGAAGTCTGTGCAGGGATCTCCATTTACATGGATAAATTCATGTCCTGCAGCGTGCTCCTGCCTGAAGCCCCACAGCAGGGGCCAGCTCCTCACCCTGACATCCCACCCGTGTGTGTGGAGCCTTTCTGGGACACAGAGCAGCCAGAGCTCCCTGCCCCGGGTCACCAAACCTCAGCCAGGTCAAGAGCAAGAAGCCTGAGAGATAAGGAAGGAGGAGTGTTCCTGTGGCAGGCAGCGCCGGGAACGCTGCCATGAAATATTGAGACGTAAATCAGTGGTGGAAAGGAAGCACAACAGCTTTTATATAACTCTTCAGAGCGATGTACTCATTAAATAACAAAGGGTTTTTTCCCTTAATACACTATTAACAAATTCCAAACCATCATATCTTTAAAAAAATTGTCATCCAGTCGAGTGGAAAGTGAACTAATGTGGGCTCAGAAAGAGGTTGGGAGTGCAACAAATTATAAATGCTTTCTACTTTATCAGCATTACAGAGTACTATTAATTTTAAAAATAGCTTCTAAAAACATACATGGCATACCATAATGGAGATGGCTGGGTTTCAATACATCATCCTGATGACTCTTTCCACAGCAGTGAGTTATGCAGACCCTGCTTTGCAAGTATGGAATGCATGGGCTGTGGGGAACGTTAAAGAAGGCAGTCTGGGATTCAGGACAGGGCTGGGCTGGGATTCCCAAGAGGAGCACCCCCGGCTGAGCTGTGTGTGATGGGACACTCCTGCCCACCCTGCTGTCCCTGCAGAACACCCCCCACCCGTCGGGAGCTGGCTCTGGCTCTCCCAGCACCCCGAACGGCTCAAAGTAAAGATGGTAGTGGCAGTGCTCTGTGCCTGAGCAGCTCCTCTGCAGGGCCCTGGGCTCGAGGGTCGGTGCTAATTGGCAGCAGCATCCTCCAAAGGGCACGCTGGGTCTCCAGAGGATGAGGGAGGCAGTTTCCACAGCCAGGGCTGTTTTTATTGGCTGCTTGGAGGAAAGGGACACATAAAACCCTAACTGGGGCCAGAAATGAGCTAGAAAAATCCCTGGGTAGCTCTAACACACTCGAGTTTGTTTGCTAGCCTTTTTTTTGTCCCTGGGGCTGCACAGCTCTTCAGTCCCCACAATGCAGCAATTACAAGTATGAGGGAGGTCAGTGGCCCGTTCCCCACCCCGGGGCTCGGGGGAGCTCTGCCTCCCCTCCCATCCCCAGCCCGGGTGCCCGTGACTGCATCCCCCAGGGGCACAGCTCAGCTGATTCACCAATTTCAGCTGAATTGCCCAAAGCCCCAGGGACCCTCAGCCCCGTGTTAGCAACAGGAGTGACCCGAGGAGTTTGTTCCATTTTATTGGGAATGCACACTCGGGTTTCTGCAGCACCATTCCTGTCCAGAGTCCCTTCAGCTGTGACATCCCCAAATTTCCTTCCCTGCTATTTACAGAACTTTATTGCTACTTACCTGGCAGATAAGAATACTCCTTACAGAGCACGTGTGGGCTGCTCCAGTGGGTTCCCTGGTCCCATTTTCTTTTATTTAGTAGTTTAGGACTATCCTTAATTTAATCAACATTTACTGGTTCCCTAATGCAACACAAAAGACCAGAATTCATTGAAAAGCAGAAGATTTGTTCTCTAAAGGATTAGAGTAATGGCCAAGCTGTAGTGGTAATGTTGGCAAAGTCACTTATTTTACTACTTTATCACCTCTAAATAATAAACGTTCCTGCCTGGAAATGGCAAACTCCACTTCCCTGTGTCCTGGGCTGGGAAGGTGGCAATTGGATCTGTGTGTGCTGTGCCCAGTGACAGGACCTGGATCTGCACTGTGCAGTTCTCAGACACATCCACAGCCCTTACATAACACTGGTTCCTCTCTTGTTGATGTGATTATGGAGATAAATAATTCTGCTGGAGCAGTGCTGTGTGAAGTCTTTACAATGACAGGTACAAGGAAATTCCTTTGCCCAGATTTAACTCCACATGCTGCTGTGGAGCTCAGAGCTGTAAATCTGCTTCAGCTGTGGCCAAGAGCCACGTTCCAAACCCAGGCAGAGAAAGTGTGAGAGTGTGTGAGTGTGAGGCTAGTGCCAGCCTTCCTCCCTTCCTTCCTCCCTTCCTCCCTTCCTTCCT
>VXBS01009754.1:309376-324218 GCA_013400255.1 Sitta europaea
GGCTCTCCTGCCCTCGCTGCCCGCCCGGCCGGGAAGGCTGCGAGCGGGCAGACCCTCCCGCTGGGGCCGGGGGCACAGAGCCCATCCCTCGGGGTCTTCCCTCCTTCCTGCCCTTCCCTGGGCACTGCCCCGTGCGCTGCATCCCCAGAGCCGCCCGGGGCTGCCCGCCCGCCCTGCCCGGCGCTGTGCCTGCCTTTGTGCTCATTTCAGTGCAAAAACCGCTCCTCCGAAGCTTTTGCTGGCCAAGCAACTGTTTGCTGTCTGGATTAACTCGTGTGCGGCACGGCTCTGCTGAGCCGCACTCCTGGGGAAGTGAGGGAGTCGCTTGTCCCCCTCTAGACCCTCTAGAAAGTGTTTGCTCCAAGAAATCCCAGCTCTTCCCGCAGTGTCCTGTGAGCCGACAGGCCCTCCTGGCATGGCAGGAAGGGATTCTGGATGCCAGATAAAAGCGTGTGGAATGGCAGCAGCTGCTCTCATGACCTTCCTCTCTGCACCTTTGTCACCGCGTGGTTCGGGGATGAGTTCAGCACCCCATGTCAGCCTGCTGTGACCCCATCCCGCTGGGCAGTGCCCGGTGTGTGCCCTGCCACCGCCCTGGGGCACCTCAGGCCCTGCCCCGCGGGGGTGGCTCCCTCTGCCATGAGGTGTCTTGAGGGCCATCCTGGGAAGGTCAGCCTGGCTGTTGTGGAGGTGCAGCACCTTGTGTCCCATTAGGTTTGAACTGAGCCGCTGCTGGATCCCCAGGGGAACTGTTCAGCAGGCTTTACTGGGACCCAGCTGTGCTTGCAGGGCAGCTGGGCAAAGGCTGCTGTCGGGAATTGCTGTCTGAGTGACCGGGCAGGGCTCTGCTCCTGCCCTGCTCTCCCTGAAACCGTGCTTTGAGGTGTGACTGAAGGGCTCAGGATTCTTCCTCCCCTCCCTCCCACCTCCTTCCCTGTGTGCTGACCCTTTGGCTGCCCACCATGGGCACGCTGTCAGTGCTTGCTGACAAGGGCAGCACCCCCAGTGTGGCACTGCAGGGTGGCTGTGTCCCGGCAGGAGGTGGCCGGGGTTTGGTGGGACCTGCTGGGGGGATGGATGTCCTGGTGTGTCCTGCTCCTGGTGTGTCATCTCTGGAGCCTCAGCAGTGTGTCCTCTCCCAGCATGCTGATACCTCAGCCATGTCCTGGCTGCCGTGGGGAGGGCACCTTTGGGTGCCAGCTGGAGCCTTGCTGGGCACTGAGCAGGATGGATCCCACAGGAGTAAAACTAAGCCTTGTTCCCGAGGCTGTGTGCTGGCTGCTGGGCTCTGGGCAGGCTGGGTCTGCTGCAGCAGCTCCGTTCCTGCCTTCTCTGGAGGAGGGGGGTCTGAGCAGGGCTCCTGCCAGGCTGGGGTCCCTCCGGGGGCAGTGCAGGAGCAGGGCTGGATTTGGACAGCAGGGAGGGCTGAGCAAACCCCTGCGGTGGGACAGACCCTGGCAAAGGTGTCTCTGCCCCAGAGCCATCTCCCAGGAGCTTCTCAAGCACCACCTGCAGGGCATGCAGCAGGGAGGGCTCACAGTGCTGTGTCACACGGCTCACAGTGCACCCCAGAACGGCTGCGAATGCAAAAACCATCTGAGACTTCCCAAAACGTGTGGCTGGACACTCAGCTCCCGTTGGTGGAAGGGCAGAGGACAAGATGTCACCTCGGTGTCTCTGGGATGTGAGGAGTGGCACGGACTCTGCAGTGGAAGGTGCAGTTCTGGGGGCTGCCCTGGGCAGGGGGGATGCCCAGGCTCTCTGCACAGCTCTGCTGCCCAGCTGCCTGTCTCCTCTCACCTGAGCACTGCAGGGGGAAAAAAACCGTCCCAGCCAGTTTGTACTTCAGAAGGGATATGAAGTGACATAATGAAAACAAGGAAAAAGAATAATACAGACCCTGTATCAGTGTCTGAATAATCTGTGTCCAAACATAAGTGGGTGTCTCTGCAGTAGACGGCTGTTTAATTTCCTGAATCCTAAGACGGGCACTTTTTCTGGGCATGGTGTGGAATACTGTCAAATTTTAATTTAGCTTGGCAGTGTCACACAGCCAGTCTGAGCAAGTCGGGGAAGGCAAGTCTGGAACTCATTAGAGCTTGTTGCGAGGCCCCGAAAATTTGATTTTCAATCACTGTTGGGTTTAATTATTGTTGATGTCTTGCCTAGAGTATTCTGGGATTCTTTCTGAGGAAATTAAAGCAGCATGAGTGGGACAGCATTCTGTTTGGCACAGGGCTTGTTTAGATTAAATTTGAGTGGAGAGTTAAAGCTCAAAGCAGGGAGAAGTTGATGGCTGGCACGGCGCGAGCGCTGGAGCGGGCCCAGCTGGCCAGGCAGGCTCTGGGGCTTGTGTACTGTTCTCACTAAACTCTGTCCCTTCTTGTCAGAACAGAATAACCCACGATGCTAAAACCACCCATCAAAGCCAACGTAAAGTTTACTCAGTATATACAAGTTTTGGTTCTTTTACTTTTTCTTTCTTTAGTTCTTCAGCATGGGAAACATCCTGCAAACACCCAAAGCATCATGTAGGACGGCAGAGAAGTGCTGCTGTTGCAGGGATAAATGGGCTCCAGGGTATGGTCTGGGGGTCTTGGTGCCTCAGGGAGAGGCAGGAGCTCCCTCTTCATCAGCAAAGTCCCTGGATGCTTGAAGAGCCCTCTGCAGGGTCTGCAGTGTGGATGGCAGTGCTGCCTGGGACTGCGAGCTTGCATTGGGAACGTCCAAACCCTTGGAGCTTTTAAAAACTTGGCATCCCAGTTGGAAACTCAGCTTTGCTGTTGATGTTTTCCTAGCCTGGGTGCCTTGGTCAGGGTGTGCAGGGTGCCTGGCTGAGCCCAGAGCTGCTCCCACAGCCTGCCAGGTGCCTGGCTCTGTGGGAAGGGTGCTCAGCTCCCCCACACCAGGGGCTCTGGCCAGGCATTGTCTGTGGGACACAGCTGGAGGCCTCTGTCCTGTCCCTGAGCGCTCTGGGTGCTTTGGGAGGGTGCTGATGAGGATGCTGAGTGTGGGGCCCCTCGAAGGTGCTGCTGCTGTGTCGTGTGAGCACTGTCAGGGCTGTGAGAAACCAGCCCCATCTCAGCTCTGTGGGGCTGGCCCTTGGAGCTGTGCACCCCTGGGAGCTGTGGGGGCCCTGCAAGTCCTCATGCTGGTCATTCCTGGTGGCAGCTGCCTCTGGCAGAAGCTCAGTTTCCTTGTGGAGCTGGAACTGGAGCCACCCCTGGGGATGAGGAGCTCGGTGCCAGTGCTGGGGACAGGTGACACACGGCTGGGGCCTGGGGAGGAGCTGTGGCTGCCCTGGGAGCTGGTTTGTCCTGAGGGCACTGAGTCCCTGCTCACAGAGCTCTGTCCCTGTGCCTGAGCCCAGGGGAGGAAGCAGCTGTCACTGGGAAGCAGATGTGGATCTTAATGGAGAAACCTACTCTGGGCAACTATTTATAGACACGGGATCATAAAGCAGGGGTTAAAGACCTGATTTTGGGACCTGGACTCAGAGCTAAACTGAGTCCTATAAAATGCAATTTGCAAATTACAAAATCCTTCTGGTCCTGCAGAGAGGCAGTGTCTGGAGTATTTTTTTAGGCTGGGATTTTTCTCCTTTTTTTAAAGAAGGAAATACTGTATTTCAGCCATCCAGGAAAGGCAGTGCTCAGATGTCCCATCTTGGAGCTACTGTTCCATTTAGAGATGGGGCTCAGAGAAAGGGGAATATTTCCAGGCAGCTATTTGCAATTTTTGGAGAGCTGGAGTTTCCTAATGCTGGTCCCAGCCTGATTCCCCACACTTTTACCATCTCACCACTCCCAACACTGGCTCCATCGCTTGGTTACGTCAGATGAACACGGGAAAGGAAATTCTCTCCAAAGCACTGATGGTTGCCTGTGTCCTGCCAGTTTTTGGGGTGGCCCAGTCCCTGAGCTCCTGGTTGGGTTCAGGGCATCACCAGCCACGAGCTCCACTTGGACTTCGTGCTGCTTCTGAAGACCTGCAGACAAACGTGTGGCTCAAAACCACCTCCCTTTGTTTTCCAGCCTGTGCAGAGGCTGTGGAGCTCGGGGCTGCTGCAGAGAGGCTGCAGTGCAGGGCAGGGTGAGGGGCAGGGCTGGCCCAGGCACGGCCCTGCCCTCGTGCCCACCTTCACTTTCTCCTGTTTCCCTGACTAAAGATCTTCTCTACTGCTGGGGAGATACTGAGTCCTGACCCAGGTGTTATATGGAAATGTGATGGGAGCAGCTCCATCAGTGCACCCTGTCAGTGTTCTGAGGGCCCCCCATTCCCAGTGGCATCCAGAACCTTCTCCTCATGTGGGAGATGGGAAGGACCCAGCTGGTTCTGGGCAGGTAGCTGGAGATCTCCCTGAGACCCTTACCTGGAACTCTGGAACTCTGCACATCTGCTGTTTAATTAAGTTTGGGGGGTGGTGTGTGTCTTCCCATTCCAGACACCTCCTCACATCTTGGTTTGGGTTTATAATTAAGTCCAAGTATCTGAAGCACTGTCTGGCTTGTGAAAAAAATCTGATTTTTCAGCATTTGCCCTTCTCTTATCATTAATTCACACATTGTTAGTGAAGAAAGGAATGCTGCCAGCTATGTGCTCTTGGAAGAGGGAGCTATTTGCAGAGGCCCTGGTTGTTGGAGCTCTGTCATCCTGTAGGCTGGGGTCTGGCAGCTCCACTGAAATACTTTCCTCCAGTATCAGTGCCTGTACCTGGTCTTTATGTTGCTAAAATTAAAGGCAGCAAACTTCTTACACTGCAAAGTTTAATACAATAAGTGCTTGCAGTACTCCAGATGATATCAACCCATTCACTGATGCCTTAAATGAATCCAATAGAGAGAATTTGAGATGAAAGAGAGCCTTTTGGAAGGGAATTTTTTTCCTGTGAGTGTGGTAATTGGGATAACGCTTGCTTGGAATTTGGCAGGGAAACAAATTGCTTGCAGGTCATGATTACAATGGATGTTTTCTATGAAAATGAGAAGAAAATAAATCAAAACATCCCTTTGCTGTTCTCAGAATTGCAGTAGTGAATGTGTTTGTTGGTTGATGCACTTCTAAGGGCAGTTGCTGGCCTTGCTCAGATTTATTCCCTTGCAGTTGCTGTCAAGGAGCCTCTCCTGCAATCCCGAGCAGCCCCAGGTGTCCCCCCGAGCTGAGCCCTCCTGCAGGAGCTGCAGGGGATGTGCTGGGCTGTTCTGTGCCACAGCTGGGAGCTGGTTCCTGAGCACACCTGAGGCTGGACCTCCCCACACACTGGGGGCAGTCAAGGAGGATGTTGGACTTTAAGGTGCCTTGCAACCCAAACCATTCTGTTTGCTGGTCATCAGCAGAAAAGGAAGAATTTAGCCAATGCCCAGTATGTGAACTGGAGCATGCAGCATTGCCCTTGCTGGCACAGACTCCTCTTTTGTTGGGTGCAAACCCTTGCACCCTCCAGTTTTTGGAAATCCTTAAGGAAGTCTGAGCTAGCCCCAAATCCCTGAGGAAGTCTGAGCTAGCCTGCTGTTATTATGCAAGCTTAGCTCCATTAGAGTCAAATAATGCCAACAAATGGTGTGCTCTCCATCCCTGTCCCTCAGCAATTGTGCTGAGCAGACTGGTCCCACCCATGTGAATACTGTGTGGCTTTTCCCAGTTCCTTTGTTCAGAGCTGTTTCAGAGCTGGTTGTAAATCTTCCAAACTCACTGCAGCTGGAGGAAGCCCCCCAAGGGTTCTCGAGGTCCCTCAGGCTCCCTGGAGCTCTCTGCTGCCACGGCTGTGGTTTAGGGTCGGTTCAGGGTTAGGGCTGTGGTTTAGGGCAGGGTACCTGTGCCCAGGCTGCAGGGCAGGGTTTGGATGGAGCCTGGCGTGGCCTCTGGGCAGCACTGGCTGTGGGGAGAGGTGAAACGAGGACCTCGGCTCTGAAGGGCTGTTGTGAACTTGGAGTAACTTTTTGGAAACCAGCTTTTCCTCTTCCCTCCCTAAAAAGGAGGGGAAAACATACTTGAGGTAGTTACGTGTCTCCAGCACCGTTTTCAGTCTCCAAATAGGGTGTTGTGCAATAAATGCTTTCGGGATCCAGAAGCCTCTGTGGAAGCAGCAGGGCCCCCTCTGCCAGTCCCTTCTGGGCCTGTGGCTGTGGCACTGTGTCCCCAAAGAGCCAGGGGTGACTCTGGCAGCAGTGCCAGGAGACAGCAGAGCCCTGCCCTGGCCGTGCTGCCATGGGGGACACTGGGATGGGATGGGATATGGGATGTGGGATGTGGGATGTGGGATGTGGGATGTGGGATGGAATATGGGATATGGGATGGGATGTGGGATATGGGATGGGATGTGGGATATGGGATGGGATGTGGGAGGTGGGATGGGTCCTCGATGCTCCTGGGTTAACCAGCACACTGGCCAAGTTTGCTGAAACTCTGTCTGTGATTCCAGGCCCCAGTTCCATGGTGCTCTGCCCCAGGGCAGTCCCTGGCACCAAACCCAGCTGTCAGCCTGGCTCCAGTCGAGCCCTTGGCAGAGGGTGCTTGGCTGAGGGGTGCTGGGCTGGCCACAAGGTGACAGAACCAAGACCCTGTGGAGTCTCAGCTGAGCAGCAGAGCAGGCTGTGGAGCTGCAGCCTGACCTGCTCAGGGCTCCTGGCCAGGACTCCATTTCACCAGAGCTTCCAGGGAAGCTCAGAGCTCCTTTCCAGAGTCCTCAAGCTCCAAACCAAGCTGGAGCTGTGTTTGGGTTCTTTCCTTGTCACTTGTCATTCCAGGCTCTCCATTTTCCAGCTGCTCAGTGGATGGTGGCCCTGCCTTTGGCCAGGGTAACAGCACACCATGGCATTACTGGTGTGTTCCTGACACTGCTCAGCAATGTTTTTGTGGGTAGAACAGCCTCCATTTCCTATCATTTCACTACCCAAGAATTTCCTCTGCCCTGACTTGCTTTCTCTCTTCTAGCAGCAAGAATGCTGTGAGGCACAGAAAGCCAAAACAGAACTCTTGCAAGGAGTGTCTATCTAGTCCTGGTGAGCAGGATTTGCTTTTCTTCAACCAGTTTGTTGACACAGGCCTGGTTTGGGGTTTCTTGGCACTATTTTGAAGCACTACAAATGTCTCCAAACTCTTTATCTTAAGGTGATGCCGAAGTTCAGCTGCAGTCCTCAGCTGGGCCTGGGCATAGGTGGGGCCTGGGCTAGTCAGAGCATTTGTTTCACATTATCTCACCGGGTTTGGGGTTTTTGCAGTGTCTTGCATAATTTTTTTAAGAAATCTCCTTTTATGCCGATGTGAGGAGCTGCAGCAGAGCAGGACAAGCTCTGTGCAGTCACTGGGCACTGGTGCCTGTTGGGTTTGGCCTTCACAGCCATGGGAGTGAGAGTGGCTCAAATCCCCTCTGCTTCTGCAGTGACAGAACTCTCCTCCGGGCAGAGCCTGCCTGGGCTTTCAGAACCTCGGGGAGATGCTGGCCAGAGGGCTCTGAGCGTGCTGGGCCCCCTGTGGGGCTGTGAGCTCCTGCACTGACACTTCCACAGCCCCCCAGTGCCAGCTGGTCTGGGAGGCTCCTGTGCTGCCTGCTGCTGCTGGCCACACTTCTCCCTGTGCCTTTCCCCTGTGCAAATGAAGCTTTTCCAAGTGAGTTTATTTAATCCAGATGTTTGTATTTTAGATAAACCACCACTTGCAGTCCCTTGCTGCTACTCAGCTCCTGTTTGACTCGGTGAGATCAGAGGCAGCAGTCAGTGGGTACCTGGCACTTGGCTCCTGAACTGCCAGGGATGTGAGTGCTCTGTGGGGAGCTGCAGTTTTATCTGTCCTGGACAGCTGGCACATGGCTGAAGATTCAAAAACATCCTCCGTTTGCATATTAGTGGCAAAGGGGAGTATTTGGGCATGTTAAGGCAATTTTTAAGATGTATTTTTATGAACTCTGGGAGTGAGAGGTCTTTTCATTGGCTTCAACATATTGGGACAAACTGCTGGTGAAAATTGGGATGAAAATTCCACGTGAAAGGTGAGGCAGAAATAGAACAGCAGTCCTGGGACAAGGGGAGCTAAAACAGACCATTTCCTACCCCTTGGGCTGGCGTTCTCCAGGATGAGCAGCCTTGTGTGGACACTTTATAGTTCTGGGCAAGAATAAAAGGCATGTAAAGGTCTGTCATCCACCTTAAAATTGGCAGACAACCATCTACTCATTTCTAGAACATGTGTTTATAAAAACTTTGTACTTGTTAGCAAGATCATGTTTTCCAAATATGTGAAATGTCTTTCCTGAGTGCCATCAAATAACCTTTTCCTCCTGAAGGCTGCAGAGTGAGTTGGACCATCAGATGAGAGCTCAGGGTGCCCTGGTCCATGCAGGGGCTTTGAGGGAAGTGGTGGCTGTGGGAGGAGCAGGAGGAAGAAGGGCTGCCAGCATCATCTCTGGGGTTGCTCTGAGCAGAGACTCAGAGTCTGGAGCTGCTGGACACAGCCCAGGTCAGCCCAGGGTCCCCGTGGGGCTGGGGAGCAGCATCTGCCCTTTTGCCTCAGTTCTTCCACTGCCCTTGATCCCTCCCTTTGAAAATAGGCTTTGGCAAGGCCAGCCTCTCCCGAGGTGCCAAGGAGGGATTTAAATAGTGCATGATCTTGTTCTGAAGGACTGTGGCAATGCAGGGACGTGCAGGGACTGGAGCCAGGCTGCATGGGCAGGTAGCAGCACTGGCACCTCCACAGCCTCACAGCTCTGCCAGGTCTGCCCAGGGAGCTGGAGCAGGCTCATCCCAAGGCAGATATTCTGTGTCAGACGGGCTCTCAGTGTGTGCACAGCTGAAGAGTCAGTTCCTAGAACAAGTTCATGGCTCGAGAGAGATTGAGGACCTTGTACATAATCTGATAAACGGCCCCAAAAAGGAGTTGTGAGTCCTGTGCATGTCACAAGCCCTGACTGCAATGCAAACTGTGGTGCCAGAGTGGCCAGGAACCTGCCAGCCCTGCCACTGGGCAGTGCCTCCTGGGGCCCACAGGTGCTGGGGTTTGCTGGAGGGAGGTGAAGCTGTGAGCTCTGACCCCTGACTGCACAGGGTCCATCTGCTGCACTGGGGTGACACCCCTGTGCTGCTGCCACTGCTCCTGCTGGCCTTGGCACTGCCCTTGTTTCCCTTCAGCTCATTTTTACAGGGAACAAGCATGTCTTTCAGGCAGGAGCCTGACAGCTCCTGTATAAACATCCAGGCTGAGATAAATTCAGCGTCTGGTGGTGTCACCTTGCCCTGGTGCCTCCTGCAGCACTTTGTTTGTGTCTCCTGCCGTCCCCTGCTGTGTTCCTTCCTCACGTTCAGAAAGCCATGTTTGATAAATTCATGGGGCAGGCAGTAAATACGTGTATTTTCCAACGTTATGGGCTCCTGGTGTGGGTTTTTGCTGGTCTGTCTCCAGTTGGGAGGTTGTTAGGATGTCTCTGCAGCAGTGAACAGCCATGGATGTGTTACTTCTGTCTGCTTTCAGTGGGCAGCAAAAAGTGCAGCACAACCACAGCCCCCCCTGTCATTCCACCACCACCCCAGCATTTCCCCACTGTATTTCCTGTTCTCTATGGAAACTGCCCCTGAAGTCCAGTGCCAGAGGCATGGAAACAAGCCACATTCCCAAAAGACAATTGCAGAAAGACCTAGGAGGTCCAAGTGTATGAATGTGCAGTGTATGAACTCTAAACTGCATCAAAACTGCCTTTAAATGAGACCTGAGGTCTCTGTGGATGAGGTCAGGGTGGCTGTCCAGTGTGTGGCCGTGTTCCCTGGGTTTGATGTGCCAGCCCCTCCATCTTCCCTCACGCTGAAGGGAAAACCTTCCTCCCAAGCACCCTCCAATTAACTTGCAGCAGGGTCACATTGCCACGGTCAAACGGTGTGTGGGAGACTGAGGCTTCCTGGGCCACAGGAATGGCTGAAGAGATCTCTGTCTGAAGGAGAGCAGACAGTCCCAGTGCTGTCTGGGGGTGCCTGAGGACCAAGGTGGGTGTGCTGCTCTCTTGCAGATGTCGGGGAGCCAGCTGCCAGTGGGGAGAGGCGTGCCTTGTCTGCGCTGCAGAGGGCTGTGCACGGGCTTCGAGCCACACTCCTGGAGGTAACCTTGCCCCTGTCCTGCAGCCTGACTCCAGTGGGCTTACTCACAGAGCATCTCCTTAGTTGATACTGAAGTTCCAGTTTTTCCTCTTAAAAACACAAATTTGGGTAAATGGCCCCGATGTCAGCAGCTGGTGGGAACAGACCAGGACAGGGCCCAGCTCAGGGCAGGGGCTTCTCCCTGCCTCAGCAGGACAGCAAAATGGAATGCAGACGTCCAGATGTCACTAATTAAGAGCGAATCAGTGCCCTGTGAGCTGCCTCACAAGCACTGGGCTCCTCTCTGCTCCTGGGAGCTCCCTGGGCCGCTGGTGCAGGGAGACTGTGGTCCAGCTGTGCTGCTGCAGCTGGAATGCCTTGGATGCCTTCAGCTCCCACTCGTGATACCTCAGCTATGTGAAATCCAAACTTTAAAGCACTCATTTGGTGGAAGTACAACCAATTTTTTTTAATTGACTCCATTAAAGGCTGGATGGACTCACTCTTGCTCCAAGATCCTGCTGAAATCCTCGGGGCTGTGTCAGAGTTACTTTGCCCCTTCTGCTCTTAGTGTTTGATGGCAGTGCTGGCCACCAGAGTGTCCTTAGACACTTGTCTGTGTGATTTATACCTATTATAGTTCAAATTGCAGTCAATTAAGCATCAGTTCCTTCCAGCATCACTTCTTTAATGGCATGTAAAGATTCATAAGAGGCAAGGCTGGTGCTGGTCTGTTGGAGTCAGGGGAGGAGACTAATCTCCAATCTAGTGATGCTTGAAGGAGTTTCCAGAGTTCAGGGGAAGGAGCAGCTCCCCGTGGGTGGGAGGCAGCAGATTCTGTAGTGCCCGGACAAGGAGGAATGGCTTCCCACTGCCAGAGGGCAGGGCTGGATGGGATATTGGGGGGAATTGTTCCCTGGGAGGTGGGGAGACCCTGGCAGCTGTGGCTGCCCCTGGATCCCTGGCAGTGCCCAGGCCAGGTTGGACACTGGGGCTGGGAGCCCCTGGGACAGTGGGAGGGGTCCCTGCCATGGCAGGGGGGGCACTGGGTGAGCTTTCGGGTCCCTCCCCACCCAACCCCCGGCATCCCGAGCCCTTGTCCGAGCCACGAGCCCGTGCTGGAGCCCCGGGAGGGGCTGCGCCGCCGGCTGAGCCCGCTCCCAGCCTGGCTGCTCTCCTGTGGCGCAGGAAGATCTGCAAGTCGTGCAAGTGCAGCCAGGAGGAGCACGGGCTGAGCTCGGAGCTGGACGATGACCGCAGGATCGGGCGGCTGCTGGCCGGCTCCAGGTACGCCTCGCTCACGGCCCGGCTCAAGGGCGGCGACGGCGGCCGCGTCTACAAGAGGAACCGCATGATCGTCACCAACCCCAACATCTCGGGCAAGGACCCCACCTTCGACACCATCACCTACGAGTGGGCCCCCCCGGGGCTCACCCAGAAGCTGGTAAGGGCGTGCACGGCGGGCTGGGGTCCCGTACTCTGCTCCGGGATGAAGTTAGCGGGGTTTGCCTTGGAGAGCAGAAATGCACGGAGCACTCCGTGTTTTGGAAAGCTGTGTAAATAGGCAGAATAGGTGGGAGAGGGGGATGGAATGCCTTGGGGTTTTATAGGTTTGTTTACATTTCTAGGAGAAGCCTTAATGGGTTTTACAAGTAGAAAGCTCACTCTTTTGGTAAAGCTCATCTGCAGTAAAAGCGTGGCTGAGGAGAGATCCCATCCCTGCTGTCCTGCAGCCCTGTGCAGCTCCACTTCCCTCCCATGCCTGGTTTCCATCTGGACCAGCTGTGTGGGAGGGGGTGGAAGTGGTTTTGGGCATGTGGAAGTGCGAGCCAGCAGAGCATTTCTTGTGGCAAAGGGTTTAGCTGGCTTTTCACTGTGCTGTGGCATAAAACCATTGTGTGTTCCACTGTCAGGAGTGGGCAGGGATCTGCTCCTCAAATGAAACAAAGAGCTGCAAGCTGCTGGTACAAATGGGCTGCAGCGTGGTGCTGGTGCTGCCTTGGCAGGTGTGTCCCCTTGCCCTAAAGGATGCCCAAACTCTGCTCTGCAGCTTCTGGGCTGATTTTGTCTCCCATGAACCCGCCCTCTTGGCAGTGTGTGTTTGGGGTGATCCCAAATGCAGCCCTGGGCAGCCCAGTCCTCCCCTCCTGCAGCATCCAGCCCCATCCCTGTGCTGCTGGCAAGGGGCAGCACTGAGGGTACAAAATATCCCTGTCAGGTTTTATGAAGAGAACTCAGGGTGAAAAGGGGAGATGGGCAGCATGGTCCTGCACCAAGAGCTGGATGCAAAACTAAGGCCCCAGCCCAGTCCCACCCTCCTGATGGAGGAGGTTCCAAAACTTTATGAAAGTTTTTGATCCCTTTATAGTGCCTGGACAGGCTGGAATATATCTTGGTTCAAGTAAACAACAGGCAGGAGCTTTGGAGACAACCTTGATAAATTCTGGCTTGCAGATCAACTTGACAAACTTTGAGGAGAAGTGTTGGATGTCAGCCACTCTCGGGGTAGTTTCAAAGGGATTTGGGCCAAAAAGCTGTTAGTGCACAACTGCCTCGCTCCAGTGGTTTCCTCCTGAAGGCAGGCTGGAAACTTGGGATGGCTTTTAACCTTGTTTTGCTGAAGTGGACAGTCGATAATAGGAGGAAGTTCAGAGCATGTTCTTGTTAAGCTGTGCCTGCAGAAGTCGTGAAGCAGATACTCGAGTCCTTGGGGAGAGGGAAAAGAACAGATCATAAAATAGCCCCAAGACCCAGTAGTGAGCAGTGAAAACTAAAATGCTCTTCCTCCAAATTTCCTGCACTCAGGCAGCATAGTGAAGCATTTGCCATAACAATAAGTGATAGCAGCAGATGTAGCAACTTTTTCTTATTCTTCATGGCAGTTTTTTTGTGTCAGGTTCGATTTTTTTTTCCCCCCTGATCTTTTCTATGGACACATTTTTATGACATCTGCAGTTACAACTTTTAGCATTCCCTTGGTCAGGGAATGAAATCCCATTACATGTCTGGGCAGATACTGAAACCTGCCCCTGAGCAGGCTTTAAGGCAGCCTTTAAAAGAGCCTCAAAGCTTTGATTTCCCCACTCCCAGCACAGACACTTTGTGTTGGGAATGGAGATCCTGGAGGTGGGGCAGACCAGGAGGCTCCAGGTGCCCTTGCTCTGGTGTGAGTGTTCATTAGTCTTGGCACATGAGTGGATTAAGGGTTTCTCCCACTGAGATCCCCCCACACTGCTGCTCTGCTGGGGCTCAGGCTGTCCTGCTGGGCAGGTCACACAGCATCCAGTTCAGTCCTTTCCTGTCCATTTGTGGGGCAGTGCCTGTGTGAGCCCGGGAGGAGCAGTCAGGGAATTCTTGACTCTTTCTCCTGTCATTGTTCTTAGGATTCCTCACGTCTGTGAAAGCCATTTGTGCACCAGGTCACTGCCCCAGCATCCCACAGCTCTCCCAGCAGCTGTTCCCACAGGGCAGCAACCTTCCCAGGAAACTGGACATCAGCTCTGCCTTTGCACGGGGGCACAGTGTACCAGGGTTGGTGTCTGATACCCCAGTGTGCAGGGATTTTAACTCACACCCCAAGACGTGGTTCCATTAAACATTATCTGCTGCTGCTCCAAATTTCCTGTCAGGAATTCCGCCCTCAGCGCTGCTCTCTGGCTCAGAGTAGCCAAGGTAGAAGTGACTTGGAAGTTTTTCCTGAAGTTTGTGCTGGAGTTCAGTGCTGTGCAGGCATTTCTGTGCTGGAAAGCCCAGCCTGAACCAGCCCGTGTGCCACAAACAGTTAAATCTCTGCTGAGTTTTTTAAGATGGAGTTTTCAATGCTGACCCAGAAAGAAGCAAATCTAAGGCAGCTGGATGCTGGTCTAACAGGGAATGGCAGGGGGCCAACTGGCTGCCCTGTCACTCCTCACACTACAATGGGGAAATGCCGGAGTGGGAAACTCCCTTCCCTTTTTCCCGGCCAGGAGAAGTTAACTGTGCAGCCCCCGTGGCCCACAAGCACCAGCCCAGCCTGGGACTGACAGGGGTATGCTCTGCTGGGGAGGAAGCAGCCAGTTAAGTCAGAGACTTCATTTAGAGCAGTTTCTGGGCATCTCCTTTGTGCCACAGGGCGTCAGTGACCAAACACCTTCCCTCTGCTGTGAAATCAGCAGTCAGGTGGGGTCGGTGGCCGTCAGTGTCACGGCCCCAGCTGCTGCCCGAATTGTTCCTGTGTCCTGCTGGTTTCATTAACTGATAAAGGATGGTGCACTGTGACCCCACGAGGCCCTGGAGTGCTCAGTGTGGCCTTTGACCCCTCCCTGCAGCTCTCCCTGGCCCAGCACAAGGCAATAGAGAGCTGCTCGTGGGACTTGCTGTTTATGGGGTTTTAGTCTTTTCAGCAGCTGTATTATCAAATTCCATGGAAAAGTGTCATGGTAGTGCCAGCAAGGGAGGGTGTGCCAGGATCTCTGTGCAGGGCAGCTCTGCCTGTGCTGCTTTGCTCTCCTGGGCAGACAGGGGTTCGTTTTTAAACAACCGACCAAACAAAAAGTAACCTAAAACACCATCCAACCCCCCCGGTCTGCCTTCTGCGGATGAAATGATTTCAACTCCCACCGGCATCTCAGGCAGTCCCTCCTCTCCTGCGCTGCGGGTCGGGCGCTGGGAGGGCGCAGAGGGCATCCCTGGCTGTGGCAGCCCGCAGCAGTGCCCGTGTCTCCCGCAGGCCATGCAGTACATGGAGCTGCTGCCCCCGGAGCTGCAGCCCGTGGCGGGCACGGACGGCGCCTGGCAGCGGCGGC
>VXBS01009754.1:327594-368652 GCA_013400255.1 Sitta europaea
TGGGGAGTCAAGAGCCTGTCCCCCCCTGTGCCCGGGGGGGCAGTGACCAGAGAGCCTGTACCCCCCTGTGCCAGGGTGGGCAGTGAGCAGAGAGCTGTAACCCCCTGTGCCAGGGTGGGGAGTCAAGAGCCTGTAACCCCCTGTGCCAGGGTGGGCAGTGACCAGAGAGCTGTAACCCCCTGTGCCAGGGTGGGGATTGAGCAGAGTCCCTGCGACCCTTGTGCCAGGGTGGGGACGAGCTGGAGACCCTCTGATCCCACTAGTGCACCCAGTGGCCCTCTGCTCCTGCCAGTGCCAGGCTCAGTCAGGGTTTCTGAGCCACCTGGGCTAGTGGAAAGTGTCCCTGCCTGGGGCAGGGGGTTGGGACAAGGTGACCTTTAGCAGTCCCTTCCAACCCAAACCATCCTGTGATTATTTTATGTACCCATTCCTGACCTCCACGGCTGATGGGAGGAGTGGGACTGGTTCTCCCTGCTCCTGCCCCTCTCCAGCTTGGTGAGGTGGTGGAAATAAGCAGCTGTTTGTCTCTGTCTGTCTGTCTGTCCGTCTGTCTGTCTGTCCCTTAGATCATCTTCTCGGAGGACTACCAGCAGGTGGAGGGGCTGGCCTGGCACAACAAGCACTTTGCCTGCCTGGAGTGTGAGACGCTGCTGACGGGCAAGCCCTTCACCCTGGCCAACACCAGCCTGCTGTGCAGCACCTGCAGCCAGAGCAGGGCCTGAGCAGGGGCAGCCACGGCCCCAAGGGCTCCCCGAGCTCCCACCAGGACTGGGGCGTTTGGAAGTATGGGAGAAGGGGAAGGTTAAAACAATTAAGATTCTGACTATTCACTTTGCAAGTAACTCCATGTCCCCTTGTGTCCAGCACAGCCTGAGGGAAGTATTTCCTTGGGTCCTCTTGGATGTGACAGGACCTTGTGCCCAGGGGTGGGGGGTGCTCGGGGTACCCGGCCAGGAGGGGCTGGGAAGGAGGGGCTGTGCTGTGCTGGGTTTTATCAAGTCTGTCCAATCTCATGACTAAGATCTTGCAATAGTCCTTTGGAAATAACACATCTCAGCAGTAACTTCTGGCGTACTAAACCTACAGTTGTGGTCAAAAACAAGGGGTGTTTGTGGTTTTTAAATCCTGACTGGAATTAGGCTAACAGTGCTGCCACTGTGCCAAGGCAGTGGGTTTGAGGAATTTGATCAACTTGCTGAAAGCAAATGATATAAAATTGCAGCCACACGCAGCTGGGGCTTTGTCCTGTGCAACAATGCCAAACCAAGGAGTGGGCACAGAGGGCAAGGGCTTCACCCTGGTGAGAAGGGCAGGCACGGCTCTGCACTGCCTCAGCCCGTGGAGCTGCAGCCCTGGAATGGGAGCAGAAAGGATTTTGTGGAAAACAGCTTTGCAGCCTCAGCTGTCTCGGGGGGCAGTGTTTGTGTGTCCCCCTGAGGTGCTGCAATGTCCCTATTTCCCTGCAGTACTGCAGTGCCCCTCCAAGTGCCAAGGAGCTGTTCCTTGCCCTGGGGGCCAGCACTCCTTGCCCTGGGCTCTGCCCTGCTCCTTGTCCCACAGCTCTCCCGTTGCCTCGCAGGCCTGGCACTGAGTCCCTGCAGGTTGTATTTGTTCCCTGCATCAAGTGGTGCTTCTGAAACCCACTGAAAACATCGGGTAGCCCCAGCTGCCTGGTGTCTGTGCTCAGTCTGTTCTGTTTTACTGAGTATCTGTGTGATTTGCCTGAGGACTGGAGCATTTTCTCACCGAGGTGAGTGCCCAAGGAGCTCACAGCTGCTGGGGGCTCTTTCTGCTCAGCAGGCTCTGGTTTCTCCTCAAGGGCTGCTCCCTTTGGTGGGTGTTTGCTGGCTTGTGTTGAAATCACTCCCAGAGGAGGCCCGGGGGAAGCTGGAGCTGCTGCAGGGCTGAGCAGGTGAGCTGTGCACCTGCCCCGGGCCCCACTGTGGCCGTGCTGGGGCACATTCCTGGGTGCCTCCTGTGCCTCCTGAGCCCTGCCACAGCCCCCGTGTGTGGGAAGGTCTGGGCACACCGGGGTGCTCCAGGAGCCAAGGGAAGGAGCAGAGTGGGCAGATGCTGGGGTCAGAAAGGGGCAAGGGCTCTTCCAGCCCCCAGGGTGGCACTTCTGCTGCTTTTGGGGATCCACAGTTACACTGGAGCACTTTAGAGGGGGGATTTTCAGTAGAACCCTGCTTTTGTGGGTAACCCTCCCTCCTCCCCTGCCTGGGGAGCTCTGGGGGAAAAGGGGATCCCCCTCCAGCCCAGGCAGGGTTAAAAAGCAGCCGGGGTTCAGCGGGTGGCAGTGCACAAGGGGTGGCTCTTGGCTGCAGAGGAATGCAGGTGGGAGCTGGGCAAATGTCAGAGCAGAGGCTCGGGGAGAGGAGGGGTTTGGGGGAGCACTGGGCTGGGTCATCCCCACCACCCTCCCTGCCCTGGGGTGGTCTCTGACAGGAGGGGGGTCCAGTTCACTTTATGCACAGGCTGACTGTGTGGATGCCTTCCAGAACCCAAAGGAGCTCCAAGAGAGCTGCAGGGGGACTGTGGGCAAGGGACAGTGGCACCCACTGCAGCATGTTCTGAGTTTTGGGTTGTGATCCATAAATTGTAATTTGGAGAAGTCCCTGTTCCAGCTCTCACTTACTCACTTCAGGCTTTTGGGACTGCTGGCACCTGCTCAAGCCTTGCAGGTATTTCTGCAGCTCATAAAATATTGTCTGCTAAAGAAATTTACTGCAATTAAACAGCTTAACAAAATCCTGTGCCTCTCCAGTGTCAGGAGCAAAAGCCTGAAATTAATGCATCAAACAGCTCAAAACACATGGGAGCCTTGAGTGCTGATATTAGAACTGAAATTCAGAGTAGACATGAGATGATCCTCCCCCCAGCAAGGACAGTATTTTAACTCGTGGGACTCAAAGGACAAAGCCTTTCATGTCCTGTCAATGGCCAGAAAACAATCAGCCTTCTCCTTTGCAGTTTGTTTCCCAACTCATTGCTTGGATACTCCTGCAATGAACTGATGCAGACCTGACTGATGGGAATGGATGGGATTCCTGTTATTTACCTTGGTGGGTCCAAACAGCACAGAGAAGTTGGGGATCCTGGGTATAACGCAGTGAGAACCTGGTCCTGGGCTGGAGGACAACTGCCTCACACAGAAACTTTTAAGGGGCTTTATTAGGCACTCAATTCTTTTTTAAAAATGTGATTTCAGATACCTGTAACTAATAAACCTCAAAATTCAGTGGCTGCAGGTGAGAAAAACATAAACCAAAGGCAGAGTGAGTTGGCTGTATAAACACTACAATAAAACTTGCTTAAAAGCCCCAGAGAGAAAAAATTAGAGGTGAAAAAGCAAGTATTCATGAAGTGGGGGTCCATTTCAGTGCAGACTTCCTGAGACCTGCAGCAGCTGCTACTCTAGGGCAGAGCTAAAGAAAGCCCATATGGCTGTGTGTTCTTCTGTAAAAAGTGAGGTTATGTTTATATTAATCTAATTTGAGCTTTTATTTACTTTTCAACTCCCTTTCTTCAGCCAAATCACCAAAAAAAAAAATATCACCCTCTCCACAGTGGGGTTTTGTAGATTGTTGCCTGATTTGCAAGAAGTGCTAACATCACCTGGAGCATTGCAGGCCCACAGGAGCTGTGCTTGCCGTGGCTCTGGGGAGCTGCCTGGGCTGTGGCACTGTGTCCCTGCTGTCCCAGCCTGGCCTGGGAGCTCCCCAGTGTCCCTGCTGCCTGCTGGCTCCCTGCCCTTCCTCTCACAGCACCCCGGGGATGCTGTGCCTGGCACTGCTCTGCATGCTGCTGTGTCAGGGACACACCTCCACATCCTCTGGGCAGAGCTAATATTTGGGCAGTGCTAAAATACAACCAGCCCAGCTGAAGGCCCTGGCTGTGCCCCAGCTCCCCACCTGCCTGGCACTTGGGATTTAAACCAAACAGCCCAATCTCTGCACAAGGAGTGTGCAGCAGCACAGCAGCCATGAAGGGCTGAGCAGGAAAACAACTGAGCTGGTCAGGCAAAATACTGGGAGAGTGGCTCTGCAATACTGGCTGTTTCTGTCTCAAAAATAAAGAAGGAGCCCGAGGCTGAGAGCTGTGCTCTGAATATTCATGGGGCTCTGCTGGTCCTCAGGTAGCACTGGCCTGCAGGAGGGTAAGGGAGCCCTCCAGCTGTTCACCTGTGCAGCTCAGTCTGTCATTCCTCAGATCAGCACCCTCTGGGAAAGGCTGGGAAAGGCTGGGTGGTTGTGGCTTCTCAGTCCTGACTGTGAAATCGGGCTGGGGTCCCCTGTGTGCCCAAAGAGAGGAGGCTGTGAGCCTGGGGATAAGAGGGGCCTTTTCTCACAGCCCAGGGCACCAGTGGCCCCAGCCATGTCCCTTTGGGTCCTGTCCCCAGTTTGGGTCCTGACCCATTCCCTCACTGTGCCCAGGGCTGCAGTTTGCCCCTCGAGGCCTGGGAGCAGCCACAGAAAAGGGCCCAAGCCCAGGGCTCTGTCTGTCCCACACACAGCCCCTGCAGCTGCAGGAAGTGCTGGGGAATTGCAGGTGGAGGAACAAAATGTGCAATTCCAGTTTGTGCATAGGCATGTGTGCAGGGGCTGCAGGAGGCACAGGCAGCTGTTTGGCTCTTTTCCCCTCAGGAGAGGGGGTGTAACTCCACACCAAGGTGAGCTTTAAGGTCCTTCCCAACCAAAGCCATCCTGTGATTCTAGATCCCTCCTGTCCCCTGCCACATTGCACCACCAATTGTGACATTTATGCCTGTCACAACCCCATGGCCTGCCAGCTGCAGGAGGGTCCATCCCAAAGCCCAGGGCTTGGTGAAACACTCCCAACATTAGGCACAGTCAGTTTATCGAGATCAGTTAATTAAAGGCTGCTTGTTATTAATCTGGAGATTTCCACAATATGTTCAGTCCCTTTAAAGTCACCAAAAAAGAAAAATCGCTGCAACAAGTTTTCCTGGGATTTGAAAATGACCTTTCTTGTGCATTCAGAGCTGCAGCCCCAGAAGGCAGCTGGGCAGCCCCAGTCCCCTCTCACTCACAGGGCTGCCCTGCCAGCGCTGTCAACCCCAGGAAATTTATTTAGGCAGTCTCAAGGGAAGGCCTTGGCAAGGCATCAATGGCCTTGTTTTATAAAAGAGGCCTTTGTTCAGTGGGCTGTGTCTGGTTCAGCAGGTCGGGCCCGTGCTGATCTCCACCTCGGGGCCTTCCTCCTGAGAGGAGCTTGCTCAGCTGGGGGGAACATCTGGGGCAGCAGCAGCAGCTGCAGGGGCTGCACCCCAACCCTGGGCACCCCCAGCCTGGGCACCCCCAAACCATGGACACCCCCAACCCTGGGTACCCCCAGCCTGGGCACCCCCAACCCTGGGGACCCCCAAACCATGGACACCCCCAAACCATGGGCACTCCCAAACCATGGACACCCCCAAACCATGGGCACCCCCAAACCATGGGCACCCCCAAACCGTGGGCACCCCCAGCGTGGGCACCCCAGGACTCGTGTGTGTTCCCCTGGGCAGGGAGAGGCCACGCAGCAAACCCCGGGGGAAGGACAGGCTGACAGGAACCCACCCAGCCAGGTGTGCAATCCCAGCTGGTTCTGAAATACCAAATTCCCTGGGATGTGTGTGAGCCCCAGTCACAGCTCTGCAAAAGGGATCCCAGTTCTGGGAAAGCAAACTCCAAATGGTTAAGAAAAAGCACATCTGAGACACTTCAATTAGCTGCAGCTCTCACGTGGTCTCGGATTTGTCTCAGAGCCTCCCTAGATTTTCCTCCTTAATCCTAAAATGAAATTCAATTTATTTCATGTGTTCTTAGTGCCTAAACAATTACTGTACCCTTGTAGGGCCTTTTTCCTTCCCTTCCCACATGGAAGGGTCATTGCCTTGTTTTGGATAGCTCAGGACAATCGTGGCCAGCTGATGTCTTCACCATCTGAGTGGTTCCATGTCAAAAATAGATGCAAGAAGTCAAGGGAACTCCAACCCCCATGGAGTTACCACAGGGATGAGCACAATTCCTTCTGCTGCTTCATGAATCCTGCCTCAAATAGAGATTTTCATTATGGGTTTTCCACATAAATAGTATAGAAAAATAGAAATAATATACAAAGTTCTAAATTAGTTCTCATTATGAATCAGTCTCAGAGCAGTTTACCCTGCAAAATGCAAGGCCCTGTCCTGGTCCAGCTGATGGACATCCAAAACTCAACATTCCTCAGCCAGTCTGTCCCCAGAAATGCCAACAGCACAAGCTGGCAACACCACTACTGCTAACAGAATGACTCAGACTCCTTCTTAAACGTAGCAAAATAAATTGGGTTATCTCTGAAGAGCCATTAATATGCGAGTTTTGTTTTGTTTGTGTTTATGCAGTCAAGAAATATCCCTAACCCAGAAATATCACCTTCATCTGATTTTTCAAAATAAGTCTTTTTATTTCTAATTAGCTCTTGGCACTGAGGTTTTTTATAGCAGGGTTTCAGCCAAAAGGAGATGAGCTGGGCTGTGGATTTCTGACATGGGAGGCTGGGAGTTCCAGAGCAGGGTAGTAAAGGTGTTTTTCCCTGAGTGTGCCAGGGAAATGGGCTGGTTCTGCACATCACCCTCGGGTGGGAGCGTGGGCACGGAGGGGAGCAGGGCTCTGGGGGCATTGCAGGGGTGAGGAGTGACCAGCAGGACCCTGGGGTCACTGCCACTCGTTCCCCTGGACAGAGCCACCTCCCAGTGTGAGTGCCCTGGGACACAGACCCGTGTGCCAGGCTCTGGGTGCCCTCAAACACCCCCGGGCAGGGGCACAGAGCCCTCAACACCCCCGGGCAGGGGCACAGAGCCCTCAACACCCCCGGGCAGGGGGCACAGAGCCCTCAACACCCCTGGGCAGGGGCACAGAGCCCTCAACACCCCTGGGCAGGGGGCACAGCACCCCGAGAGAGGGCTCAGAGCTGCTCTCCAAACCCCTCCTGTCCTGGGCTGCACCCAGTGGGACCCTGCTGTCCCCAGGGGTACCCTGCTGTCCCCAGGGTCACCCTGCTGTCCCCAGGACACCCTGCTGTCCCCAGGGGCACCCTGCTGTCCCCAGGACACCCTGCTGTCTCCAGCAGGACCCTGCTGTCCCCAGGGTCACCCTGCTGTCCCCAGGACACCCTGCTGTCCCCCCCAGAGCCGGTGACAGCCCTGGGACAGACTGCCGGGGGTTGATGTCACCGGAATCACAGAGGGAAAGGCCAAACAAGGCAGGATTTGGGGAAGAAATGTCCTAAAATGGGAGCTGGACTGATGACCAGCAAGCACTGGACACTGGGGTGATGTTACCATGCTGAGAGCCCAGAGCCTGCACGGTCCCAGTGCTGGAGAAATCCCCCCAGGAGCCGGGAGGATGAGGGAAAATGCCCTGGGTCAGAGCCCTGTGGTCCCCAAAGGCAGGCAGGGCCCGAGGTCGGCGTGGGAGGGACCCAGGGCTGAGACAGACAGACACTGCAGTGCCGTGAGAAGGCTCTTCCTGGGAAGGGACTCATTTTTGGGGAGTGCCTTCAGCACGATCCTGGCTGTTCAACACAGAGCAATGAACCCATTCTGGGCAACAGAAGAAATGTGATTTTAAAGGGGCTGGAAGCTGAACCCAGGGAGGAACAGCTGGACTGTGCTGCAGAAGGGGGAAGGGGATCCTACAGCAGCTCCAGGGCTGGGGCAGGCACTGCTGGAGCCACTGGGAAGCTGCTGGGCTCAGTGCAAGGCTCCATCCATCCCTCCTGGCATGGAGGAGCTGTTGGGGTCCCCTGGTGGACCCAGCACGCTGGGGAAGGACAGAGCTGCACAGAGATTCCAAACCCACTGGGAATCTGCCCTCCTCCCTCTGCCCTGACACTGAGCAGGAGGGGCTGAGCTGGCACCGTGGGCACTGCCAGATTTTCATAGTTATTGGATGAAATTGAATTTAGTGTCAAAAGATTAAACTTGATTTACAAACCCCCCCAAGACCCAGGTCCAGGGAGACTGTGAGGGAAGATTGGGGCTTACCCAGCAGAACTTGCTCCTTCAGGCACAGATGGGGCCTCACCAAGGGGTTGCTCAGACTCTGGAGGACTGGAATAACAGGCAGTTAAATCACAGCCACAGCTGTGCCCCAGCTGCAGCTGCCTCTGCCCCTGGCAGCTGTACAGACACATGGGGTGGGTGTGCTCAGGACCACGCTGTGGGAATTCCTGGGCAGCAAGTCCATGAGGAGAAATTCAGGCAGTAGCCCAGGCCCTGAGCATCCCTAGGCAGGGTGCTGGGATGGACCACGCTCAGGTACTGTCCCCAGGGAGCTTCTGTGACAGCCCAACCCAGCCAGGGCCCCTCTGCCCCCACAGACACACAGGCCAAGGATGTCAGCAGCCCCAAGCTGCTCTCCTCATTCCCATGCAGCACTAATAATAAGTGCAGAGTGCAGCTATTAATGGCCAGAGCTCTGCAGTGACGACAGCGAGCCCAGCCTGGCAGGGCCCTGCTCCCTGCACCCAGCACAGCCCAGGAATGTGATAGCTTCCTGTGAAAGAGGTCCTGCTCATTCATCAGCCATCAAAAATCTGGGCAAGCCAAGAATGTATTTATTTTTCCTCTAAATATAGCTGAAGCTCTATTAAAACCTGCCAGGAACGGCCGGACTGCCACCGCAGAGGCGGCACCAGGAGGGGACACACGGCCCTGGGTGCCAGCCCCTCATCTCCACGTGTGCTTCATGCCAGGATGCTCATCCCCCTCGCCTGGGGGAGGTTTGGCACAGGCAGGAGCTGCGGGGAGGGCTGGTGGCACCTCTGCCTCCAGCTGCCCCACCTGTGCCCAGGTAAGACACGGGCAGCCACAGCCTCTCCCCAAGCACGGGAACACGGGCACAGAGCAGGAGACGGGCAGGGACAGCCCAGGGACAGCCCAGGGATGGCTCAGGGATGGCTCAGGGATGGCTCAGGGACAGCCCAGGGATGGCTCAGGGATGGCTCAGGGATGGCTCAGGGATGGCTCAGACAGGACAGGCCAGGGATGGCTCAGGGACAGCCCAGGGACAGCCCAGGGATGGCTCAGGGACAGCCCAGGGACAGCCCAGGGATGGCTCAGGGATGGGTCAGGAATGGCTCAGACAGGACAGGCCAGGGATGGCTCAGGGACAGCCCAGGGATGGCTCAGGGATGGCTCAGGGATGGCTCAGGGATGGCTCAGACAGGACAGGCCAGGGATGGCTCAGGGACAGCCCAGGGACAGCCCAGGGATGGCTCAGGGATGGCTCAGGGACAGCCCAGGGATGGCTCAGGGATGGCTCAGGGATGGCTCAGGGACAGCCCAGGGATGGCTCAGGGATGGCTCAGGGATGGCTCAGGGATGGCTCAGACAGGACAGGCCAGGGATGGCTCAGGGACAGCCCAGGGACAGCCCAGGGATGGCTCAGGGATGGCTCAGGGACAGCCCAGGGATGGCTCAGGGATGGCTCAGGGATGGCTCAGGGACAGCCCAGGGATGGCTCAGGGATGGCTCAGGGATGGCTCAGGGATGGCTCAGACAGGACAGGCCAGGGATGGCTCAGGGACAGCCCAGGGACAGCCCAGGGATGGCTCAGGGATGGCTCAGGGACAGCCCAGGGATGGCTCAGGGATGGCTCAGGGATGGCTCAGGGACAGCCCAGGGATGGCTCAGGGATGGCTCAGGGATGGCTCAGGGATGGCTCAGACAGGACAGGCCAGGGATGGCTCAGGGACAGCCCAGGGACAGCCCAGGGATGGCTCAGGGACAGCCCAGGGACAGCCCAGGGATGGCTCAGGGATGGGTCAGGAATGGCTCAGACAGGACAGGCCAGGGATGGCTCAGGGACAGCCCAGGGATGGCTCAGGGATGGCTCAGGGATGGTTCAGGGATGGCTCAGGAAGGACAGCCCAGGGATGGCTCAGGGATGGCTCAGGGATGGCTCAGGGATGGTTCAGGGATGGCTCAGGGATGGCTCAGGGATGGCTCAGGGATGGTTCAGGGATGGCTCAGGGATGGCTCAGGGACAGCCCAGGGATGGCTCAGGGATGGCTCAGGGATGGCTCAGGGATGGCTCAGACAGGACAGGCCAGGGATGGCTCAGGGACAGCCCAGGGACAGCCCAGGGATGGCTCAGGGACAGCCCAGGGACAGCCCAGGGATGGCTCAGGGATGGGTCAGGAATGGCTCAGACAGGACAGGCCAGGGATGGCTCAGGGACAGCCCAGGGATGGCTCAGGGATGGCTCAGGGATGGTTCAGGGATGGCTCAGGAAGGACAGCCCAGGGATGGCTCAGGGATGGCTCAGGGATGGCTCAGGGATGGTTCAGGGATGGCTCAGGGATGGCTCAGGGATGGCTCAGGCAGGGACAGCCCAGGGATGGCTCAGGAAGGACAGCCAGCCCCAGGCAGGGTTGGGGGCTGCTTGAGGGGTCACTGCTTGGCCTCTGGCAGCAGCAGTGGAGAGGATGAAGTTTATCTCGTGCTTCAAGGATGACTCTGTGAGAGCAAACTGGGTTTGTATTTGTTTCGGAACAACCACTAGCAACTGCTGGGGCCAGCAGGAATCCAGCCTGGTGATTATTTAGGCTATTTGGAGAGCTTCGACAGCTTGTCCAAACTGTCTGGGCCCTCGCTGTTGGTGGCTCAGGGGAAAAACTCCCCTTGTTTCCTCTCTGCCCTGCCAGTGTCCTGTGGCCATCCCAAATGGCACAGGGACCCTCTGACAGCCCCAGCCCTCCACAGGGGAGGGGGCCCTGCCTGTGACCACATTGCACTGCTGGCCTGGCCACCCTGGGACAGGACAGGGCCCTGGGATCCTCCCTGGCCACTGCAGCTGCCCCAGTCCCTGCCCTGTGCCCACAGCATCCCGGGGTGAACACCCCCATCCCTCATCTCCCCCATCCCTCATCTCCCTTCTCCCCACCACCCACAGGAGCCTTGTTCAGCTCTCCCTGTGCTCTCCATTGCTCTTCTCAACAATTCCAGCTCTGCAGGTGCACCCGTGGGTCAGCTGTCCCTGAGGGTTTAGTGCCCAGATGCATTTGAAGGCCACTTGAGCACTCCAAACAAGACCAATGGGTTTAAGGTTTACCTCCCAAACTGGTCCAAGCCCCACGGGCCCTCCAGGCCCATCTGTAAGCACACACATGTGCACATCTGTATGAACATGTGGGAAGGAATGGCCTTGCAGGGGCATTTCTGCTGTTTAGGAAAACCTGCCCCCTCTGGACTCTCAAAGCTTGGATGCCAAGGGTTTGCAAAAGAAAGAAGGAGAGAACCACCCCCCAGCTGTCTCCAGAAGCTGCTGGTTATTGATCAGAAGATCCTCAGCCAGCAATGAAGGGAGGGTGGAAATGCCCAGGAGAGGCAGCTGGGCTTGGCAGGAGCTCCCAGATGGGCAGGACAGGAGGGAGCAGCCCCTGCTGCCCACCGAGCTGCCCCTGGTACCAACGAGGGCATGTCAGCACCTGCAGGAACCTGCCAAGGAATTGCTTTAGACAGACACACGGAAAATCAAACCTCCACACTTAGAGCTTATTTTGGTCTTTTGGTTTACTGGCATTTTCCCTGTGAAACCTTCTCTTTCCTGTGTGTGAAGACAGTATGTTCTAGCTGAGCTCTTGCATCTGCAGTCACATTTATAACAGCAGCAGCAACAGAGATTGCAACACTCCAGTGAGGATCAGATGGAGTAGAATCCTAATGTTTATTCAAAATTAACTACTATGGTAAAAATAGTGGTAATACATAATGTCTGCCTAGGCTCTGAAAATGCAAAAGGAACAATAATAACCCCAGACACCTTCATCTTTCAATACATGTCTAAAAAATTATTTTGCTGGTATTTCACTTGGTAATTGAGATTTCTTTAAAAATTAGGATTTCTTTTTCATTTGCCAAAGACCTAAAGTCTAAATAAAAACTGCAACTGTTCTCAACACCTTGCTGTGTTCGCCCAAGCTCAGTGCTCAGCCCCAGGAGGCAGCCCCGGGGCAGGGTGGCAGCAGGACCTGCTCCTGCCCTGCTGCAGGAGGCAGGGAGAGGTGGGAGGGCTGCTCTGTGGCCATCTCAGCTTCCAAAAGGATGGAACCTGCAAGAACAAACCCAGCCACTCAGAGAGACCCTGCTGCTCTGGCACAAACACATTTACTGCTCCCGTTCCCAGCAGGCTGCGACAAGACCTGGGCAATACTCAGAACGAATGCAAAGCTCCAAGTCCCCAAAGATTCCACCCCTCTCCACAGGAGGCAGGAGTGCCCGACTCGGGGTCTGTGCTGCAGGGAGAGGCTGGTGCTGCCGTGGTGCAGGACAGCTCGGTGGCATGGCTTAACCCCAGCCAGCAAGGAAGAACAGCTACTGAGAACAAATGCACTCTATCCCAACCCAAACCTCTGTGAGGAGAATGAACCCACCCCAGCCAAAACCAGTGCCCACGGGGAGAGGCTGCTGGTCCCAGCCGGCAGGTGGGATTAAAAACTGCCTCTGCTGACTCTGTGCCCCAACAGGATCCACTGGCACCTTCCCCCAGCAGCTGCTTCTCCTGCTGCTAAATCGGAAAGGTTTTTTCAAAACCTCTGAAACTGCCTCCAGGCTCTTTCCCCAGGCCTGAGCGTGTTCAAATGCTCCCTAATTTCCAAGGACAACAGCCAATCCTGCCTAATTTATGTGCACTCCCACATTAGCTTCTTAATAACCTTGTAACAGATGACTCTTGCATAAATAGTCCCGGAATGAGATCTCCACGGGGATCACCACGATTCCAGAGCCTCCTGTTAACTCCTGGCAGCGGGAGAGGTGTGATGCTCCCTTTCCAAAGGCACAGGGAAACATTTTGCTGCGTGACCTGCAGGACCTGGCTGTGGCTGGTGGTCCCAGGGGAGCTGAGGGTCTCCTCTGGCAGTGCTGACCCGGGGGTCCCTGCACCCTCCAGTGCAGCGGCCGTGGCTGGAGCATTTCCAGTCCCTCGGGATGCATGGAGACCTTTTGGCCTTCACACAGAGTAATTGAAGGCACTTTGTGGGAACGGGAAGTGCTCGAGAAGCGCCCAGCAGGACACTGATGGCTTTTCGCTGAACCTCACAGGATTCTTCTACCCTGTCTGCGATCTCGGGCACTGCAGCTCCGAATGGAAACGCCCGAGCAGCCCCAGGCTCTGCCACTGGGACCCCGGAGAGAGGAGCCCAGGGGGCTCGGGCCGGGCAGAGGCTCGGCTGCTCCAGCGCCATCCCTGGACCCCCGCCTGCCCATAAACCTTCCCCCCCGAGCCAGCTCAGCCCCACCGCAGGCCTGGCCCCACTAGGGAACAGAGCTGCCCCTCCGAGCCCCTGCTGGGCTGAGCCAAGGCAGGAATCCCCTCCCCGCCTCCCCCGGAGAGCCCGGCCGAACTCCTGAGCCTTCCAATGAAATCGGGATCAAAAGCACTGACCTGGAGTCCTGCCCAGCCACGTTACCCTGGCGCTGCCTGTCCCTGTGGCCGTGGCACAGGGCTCGCTGCCCTGCGTGCAGAACCGCGGTGCTTCAGCGGGGTCTGAGCCCTGCGTGTCCGTGTGTGCGGCTCCGGGAGGAGCCACGGCACATCCACCACCCTTCTGCCCAGAGGATGCAACGCTGGGAAGAACAAATGACCAGTGCCAGCCTCAAACCTGTTTGCAAATGCGGGATTAGTCAAAGCATGCATGTGCACATCAGACCAAGGACAACCGCAGCTCCCCCGGCGCAGGAAGGCGAGAGCCGCTCTGACGAGGCTGCTGCCTGTGCCCGGAGAGATGCAGGAGCATCCCGAGGGCAGCGGTGCCGCGCGGATCAGCTGCAGTTAACAGCTGATTCATTGAGGCTCTTCAAGCCATCATTAGCCCCAGCGGATTCATGCTCTAGAGTGACTGCCTCGGTTACGCGATACCATCTCTGTTATTCCAAACTTAATGGAGCCGCATAAACAAAGCAGCTTTAGAACAGTCCCTTCTTTTTTTTCCCCTCCCTTAAAGATCACTGTTTGGATAAAACAGAGGGTGGCAATAATTCTCTCGGCTGCGCTGGCCGTGAAACCTCCGAGCGCAGGCGAGCGCTGAGGAGCGTTCCCGAGGAGCGGCTCCGGAGGCTGCGGGGTCCGTCCAGCCCGGCCTGAGCATCCCCTGCCCGGACAGGGCTGTCCAGCCCGGCCTGAGCATCCCCTGCCCGGACAGGGCTGTCCAGCCCGGCCTGAGCATCCCCTGCCCGGACAGGGCTGTCCAGCCCGGCCTGAGCATGCCCTGCCCGGACAGGGCTGTCCAGCCCGGCCCCATCACCCCTGCCCGGGCAGCTCTGTCCTGATCCATCCCCACGCCCTTCCCGAGGGGCTCTGGATCGGGTCCTGCCCCTCCTGCCCGAGGTCCCACGGTGCAGAGGAACGTTCTGTTCCTCTCACCACCGCAGCCCGTGGCTGGTGACAGCAGTTTTTGCTCCCTGGGCAGGATTTGGACACCCCTGCTCCCGTCTCTGCGGGGCCCAGGAGCATCCGCCGGGAAGGGGAGAGAGCAGGAGGGGATTTGAGATGCAGGGTGAGGGGGAACCGGGCGGCGCCTGCAGCTGCCCAAACCCGGACCAAGGGCAGGTGAGCCCCGACCCCGGAGCAAGAGGAGCGCACAGGCTGCGCCGCTCCTCCCGACCTGTGCCCTCAGCTCCCGGGCCTGGCCGGGACTGTGGCACGGGGTGACACTCCCGACAGCAGAATATTCCTGCGCGGAGCTGCCCGGGCATCTGGGATATCTTGCATTATGCACACACACACTTCCTGCATCTAAATTCAGTGACAAAATCCTGCTCCTAATGGGACACAGTCCAAAGCCATAAAATTGTGCTGCACAACCATTAAAGGAGTCATAAATAAAAATTATTTCACAAAGGCAAATGTCTCTGTAGGGCTGGGAAAATAAAGCAATTTTTTTTCTTTATTAATTATTTCACTTAAAAAGTAAAATAAATTGACCAGCTACCGAGCTTATCAAAACTAAATGGGAACCGTCACACAAACAAATGTTCTGCTAATGCCAGAAAAGGAATTTCCTTTGAAAGAGGAAAGACTATACTGCTTCTGGATAAGGCTGCGGCAAGAGTTGTCCTCAAATTCACAGAGGAAAAAAGCAACGGGAAGAAGAGATCTCTGACAATTTTACCTGGCACATAATGAGGAAAAAGCCTCATGAGGCTTTGAGGAAATGAGAAGTGCAGTGAGGTGCCCATCCCCATCCCAAGGAGCTGTCTACAGGAGCAGCAGCCCAGGGGCACGAGGAGCTGAGAGCTGGGCACACACGTGCAGCAGGCGGGCAGGAGGGTGCCTGGCACTGGCCCACGGCCCATGTGTGCCACGGGACTGCTCCCTGTGCTGTGGCACTGCCAGGTGTGTGCCACGGGACTGCTCCCTGTGCCACAGCACTGCCAGGTGAGTGCCACGGGACTGCTCCCTGTGCTGTGGCACTGCCAGGTGTGTGCCACGGGACTGCTCCCTGTGCCACAGCACTGCCAGGTGTGTGCCACGGGATTGCTCCCTGTGCTGTGGCACTGCCAGGTGTGTGCCACGGGACTGCTCCCTGTGCCACAGCACTGCCAGGTGTGTGCCACGGGACTGCTCCCTGTGCTGTGGCACTGCCAGGTGTGTGCCACGGGACTGTTCCCTGTTCCACGGCACTGGCCCCTGTTCCCTGGCACTGGCCCCTGTTCCATGGCACTGGCCCCTGTTCCATGGCACTGGCCCCCTCCCCGGGCTCTCCCGGCTCTGCCGCCGCCGCCGCCCGAGGGTGAAGCCGCGGGAGGACGGGGCAGTGGGAGCTGTGAGAGCAGTCGGTGCCTGCACCCACCTCTGTCCCGACGGCTCCTCTGGGTCACCCGGCCACCCACGGGCACAGACCAGGGCAGGTCCTGGTTTCGGGTCCCGGCCGCCCCNCCTCCCAAAGCCCCAGGCGAGCCTGGGAGCAGGGGGAAGCTGCAGCTGCAGGGCTCAGCACTGCACACACCTGTAAGGCAGGGCCCTGCCTCTGTCAGCCTTCTCCTTAAAGTTTCCAACTTATTTTCATTCTGCTCATGGGACACGGGCTGTTTGTTTCCTCAGGTATCACTCTAAAAATAACCACTGGGAACAATCAGTCCTCGCGATGTCCAAACTCCTTGATGTTATTCGGCTTATGAAAGTGACCTTCATATTGCAGCAGATTAAAAAACCTCCATCCAGGCAAGAAAAGAACACACCGAGGAGCCAGAAAATGCCAGCCTGGCCACAGCGCCCGGTCTGGCGGCACAGGGAGAGACTCAGGGTGTCATCCACCGACTGATTTATTGCACTTTTCTTCTGAGAGCACGGGCAGCAAAATTAATCGCTCCATTATTTCTTCCTATGAAAATAAAACCCCACATGCTTCATTGGAAATGTCACATCCCTCCTGCAGGAGAGGCTGTTCTTGAGCTGTAGGAGCACGGATTCCCAAGGGCTGGTGAGCAAGAAGCTCTGCAGGAGCTTCCCAGTGAAAAGTAAATCAGTAAAGATGGATTCAGCATCTCAGTCATGCCCAGAGCAAACAGGGACATCACCCTCAAGGGGTGGGGAGCGCGTCTCAGGCCGGTTGAGAATTCGGACAACGGGATGTGGTTTGAACTGGGAGGGATGGAGTCCCACACGCCTGGGATGGCTGGGCTCTGCCCCGTGTGACACCTTCGGGGCGCAGAGCCGGCCCTGCCCTGTGCCCAGCCTGTCCCCCCTTCCACAAACACCGGCTGCACGAGCCCGGGCACTGATACTCGGTGAGCCAGGGTTTGGGTCAGGAAACGGTTATTTTTAACATAGTACTTGAAAACACGGTTTATGAATAGCCCAGTCGAGAAGCACAACCGCACAAAAATAGCCGAGACTCGTCAGCGTGGCAAACGCGTGGCTGTGCCAGGGGCTCGCCGCTGCCGCACTTTTGGAAAGTGCTTCTTTTCTATTTCTGTGCTCCGAAACGTGTGAACAGTTAAAAACTGCCGAGTATGACACTAAAGAGCTCGAAACCGTGAGTGCTCAGGAGCGTCCACACCTTTAAGTGCATGTGAATAGCGTGATACCACGGAAAACAAAGCGGTACAAAAGGACCTGTTGGATCCTGACAACACTGCTCCGGCTTTTTCCCTTTCACTGGGAAAAGCCACCAACCCCCCCCAAAGCAACAGCAAAGGAAAATCTCGATTCTGTGGAATAGGATAACTTGTCATGCTCAACAGCATCCGGCAGTGGGATTTGGGGGTGAGCACAGGAGGTCAGACACTGCTGTGGCTGGCTGAACAAAGCAGGAGCTGCTGCTGCTCGGGACCGAGTGCCCAAAAGGGCAATTTCTCGTGGATCCTTTGCCCAGGGATGACATTGCTGCCAGGGCTGGGTTCGGACAGCTCTCCCGCAGGTCACCCTGGGACGGGATGAACCTGCCCATTATCACTCCTGAAACCTGAAATCCATTCAGTCGTGGAATAAAAATGAAGGGTTAGTGATAGAATAGCTACAATAGACTGAGGTTTCCAGGGTCACTCGTTCCAGACGTGCTGCCGGGAGAGCATCCCAGTGCTGCCGAGCCCCTGCACGGCTGCAGCAGGAGCCACACAGGGCCAGCAGCACCAGGGGCTGCCGCCCCCCGGCCCCTCTGCCCCCGGGAGCAGCCCCCCCTTGGCCAGATGTCACCTGCAAACAGCTGAAAAACACCTTCCCATCCGAGCAGCACTAACAACAACCTGAGCTGACCCTCCCGCCAGCCCAGAAACCCCACGCTGAGTGACCACAGATGGACAGCTCACTAAAATAATATTTACAGATACAGGAGAAGCACTTTGAGCATGAATGAACCTGGCTGATATCAGCCCTTATCAACACCTCAGCAGCCCCTCATGTGACAGACCCCAGGCACGACCTGCACTCTGCTCCAGCCATCAGCACTGCAATCTGCCCAGCAGCACGGCTGCTTTATCTTTGGGTTATCTTTGGGTTATCTTTGGGTTATCTTTCCATCTCAGTGCACCCCATCCATGGCAGCACACGGGCCCTGCCATGCCCAAACCCCAGCAGAGCCCAGCTGCACCCCTGGCTTCTCTGAGGGGCCCTTATCATGCTTCACACACCGGGAAGAATTTCTCTCTAATGTCTAGTCTAAACTCCCCCTCCTTCAGTTTGAACCCATTACTCCTTGTCCTATCACTACACTTCCTGATGACTTATCCCAGGAGTACAAATAGTTGGGGTTTGTTCCTTTGGGTGGGTACAAATAATTTTTAATGGCACTTGCCCATATAAAATGCACAGTCCAAACTATTTCGAGCAATAAAAGCAGATCTTTGCCAAAACCAAGTGCTAATCCTTTATCTTGAGCCATTAAAATATTAGTCCAAGCAGAACAGCAGTGCTTCAAGCCAGGGCCAGAGTTATCTTTTCTTATCATTAAGCCATGAAGGAAAGAAGCAATAAACATTAAAATGCACCAATAACTGCTTGTTGTAATGAGTAAAAATAACTCTGGCAGAACAGGCACATGGAGCAGGAACCTTCCCCAGAAATTCATAACTGCAAATAACTGGCCAGTGAGTGTAAAACAAACGTGTGCCCTGGCATTTGCAGCTGGAATATCGGGACATTGCCAAGCTGTGGTGCCACGGGAGAGTCAGGGGTTCAGCAGGAGAAACCCCAAGGGACACTCCCAAAGTGACAAATGTCACTGGTGTGCCAGGAGCACCACGAGTGGCACCTGACAGGGCAGGTGAGAGGTGGGGGGTCCCTGCCAGTGCCCCTGCAGCCCTAAGGGTGCTCTGCCCTGCACTGGTGCCCTTCCCCAGAGTGCCTGTGGAAACCTCTCCTGTTAAAGAGGGGCGAGTTCCTGCCTGTTGAAGTGTCTCCTGATGAAGCTCGCGTTCTCCTGGCTGGTCAGGGCCACAGCTGCCCCTGCCCGGGGTCGGTTCCTGGGGCTGGGCCCCCCTGCCAGCACGGGAGGTTGTGCTGGCTCCTCCCAGCTCAGACCCGTGCAGTTCCTCCACATCCTGCTGCAGGGAGAGGGGACAAAAGCAGACATTTCCAAACATGCCTCCAGGGACCTCCAGAAGGACCATCCCCACCAGAGTCAGGTGCATGCTCACCTCTGCTTCAGCACCTGCAGAAGGGGCAGCAGGTGGAAGCACTGCAGCTGATTCCCTGCGGGCGCTGCTCTCCATCCTCCCATCCCTCCGGCCAGCCCAGAGCCCCGCACAGCTCTGCCTGCTCCGGGCAAAGCCCTGCCGGGCCAGCGGGAGCCCAGCAGCCCTGGGCTGGCCCCTGTGCACGGCCCGCGGAGCCAGCCCCCCCGAGGCACACGGGACANTCACTCGTTCCAGACGTGCTGCCGGGAGAGCATCCCAGTGCTGCCGAGCCCCTGCACGGCTGCAGCAGGAGCCACACAGGGCCAGCAGCACCAGGGGCTGCCGCCCCCCGGCCCCTCTGCCCCCGGGAGCAGCCCCCCCTTGGCCAGATGTCACCTGCAAACAGCTGAAAAACACCTTCCCATCCGAGCAGCACTAACAACAACCTGAGCTGACCCTCCCGCCAGCCCAGAAACCCCACGCTGAGTGACCACAGATGGACAGCTCACTAAAATAATATTTACAGATACAGGAGAAGCACTTTGAGCATGAATGAACCTGGCTGATATCAGCCCTTATCAACACCTCAGCAGCCCCTCATGTGACAGACCCCAGGCACGACCTGCACTCTGCTCCAGCCATCAGCACTGCAATCTGCCCAGCAGCACGGCTGCTTTATCTTTGGGTTATCTTTGGGTTATCTTTGGGTTATCTTTCCATCTCAGTGCACCCCATCCATGGCAGCACACGGGCCCTGCCATGCCCAAACCCCAGCAGAGCCCAGCTGCACCCCTGGCTTCTCTGAGGGGCCCTTATCATGCTTCACACACCGGGAAGAATTTCTCTCTAATGTCTAGTCTAAACTCCCCCTCCTTCAGTTTGAACCCATTACTCCTTGTCCTATCACTACACTTCCTGATGACTTATCCCAGGAGTACAAATAGTTGGGGTTTGTTCCTTTGGGTGGGTACAAATAATTTTTAATGGCACTTGCCCATATAAAATGCACAGTCCAAACTATTTCGAGCAATAAAAGCAGATCTTTGCCAAAACCAAGTGCTAATCCTTTATCTTGAGCCATTAAAATATTAGTCCAAGCAGAACAGCAGTGCTTCAAGCCAGGGCCAGAGTTATCTTTTCTTATCATTAAGCCATGAAGGAAAGAAGCAATAAACATTAAAATGCACCAATAACTGCTTGTTGTAATGAGTAAAAATAACTCTGGCAGAACAGGCACATGGAGCAGGAACCTTCCCCAGAAATTCATAACTGCAAATAACTGGCCAGTGAGTGTAAAACAAACGTGTGCCCTGGCATTTGCAGCTGGAATATCGGGACATTGCCAAGCTGTGGTGCCACGGGAGAGTCAGGGGTTCAGCAGGAGAAACCCCAAGGGACACTCCCAAAGTGACAAATGTCACTGGTGTGCCAGGAGCACCACGAGTGGCACCTGACAGGGCAGGTGAGAGGTGGGGGGTCCCTGCCAGTGCCCCTGCAGCCCTAAGGGTGCTCTGCCCTGCACTGGTGCCCTTCCCCAGAGTGCCTGTGGAAACCTCTCCTGTTAAAGAGGGGCGAGTTCCTGCCTGTTGAAGTGTCTCCTGATGAAGCTCGCGTTCTCCTGGCTGGTCAGGGCCACAGCTGCCCCTGCCCGGGGTCGGTTCCTGGGGCTGGGCCCCCCTGCCAGCACGGGAGGTTGTGCTGGCTCCTCCCAGCTCAGACCCGTGCAGTTCCTCCACATCCTGCTGCAGGGAGAGGGGACAAAAGCAGACATTTCCAAACATGCCTCCAGGGACCTCCAGAAGGACCATCCCCACCAGAGTCAGGTGCATGCTCACCTCTGCTTCAGCACCTGCAGAAGGGGCAGCAGGTGGAAGCACTGCAGCTGATTCCCTGCGGGCGCTGCTCTCCATCCTCCCATCCCTCCGGCCAGCCCAGAGCCCCGCACAGCTCTGCCTGCTCCGGGCAAAGCCCTGCCGGGCCAGCGGGAGCCCAGCAGCCCTGGGCTGGCCCCTGTGCACGGCCCGCGGAGCCAGCCCCCCCGAGGCACACGGGACAGGCAAGGGAGGAGGAGGAGGAGGAGGATGCTCTTTCCCAGCCTCACTAGATGGTGCTGTGAGACAGCAGAACAGCACCCACAGCATCTCCCTCCACGGCCTGTTTCAGCAGCACCAAAATCCCACAAGTCCAGCTCCTACAGTGTCCCATACTCTATTGATCCAAATCAGAATCCTAGTTAAATAATTCCAGTTTGATAAAATATTCAAGGCTAGCATAGCATGACTGCAGCATCCATTTTTCACTCAAAGCTCCTAGGAGCAGATCTGTTCTCCAGTCAACTCTAGGAAACATTCCTTGAGCCTACTTTAAATCTTCTATACAAAAGCTTTTTTAAAATAAAGACAATTTCCCAGAGTTCCACACAAGAGAAAGTTTAAACTCCCAGCCCTTATTCTGCACACGTGCAAATAGATTTTCTAGACTCCTGCTCCAGCCACCACTGCATTTAAACTGTCTAAAATAAAGCCAGAAGTGCTTACACCTGTCTTTCCTCCTTGCTTACATCTTCCTTTCCTCCTCTGAGTTCCACCAACTAGAAGATGCCCAGCCATTTGTGCAAGGAGGGATATAACACTGCAGGCAGCATCAGCCCTTTGGGACATGAACTTCATCAAGGACATTTTAGAGGAAGAGGAGCAGTGTCCATGTAACAGCCACGAGGAAGGTGAAATTGCTCCAGACCCTGGGGGCTGGTGGTGCCACAGCCCAGCTCCAAGGGGTGCCAACCATCATCCCTCTCCCTCCTCTGGCCAGGATTTGAGGGCCCAGAGCTCTGGAAATCACACCAGCAATGCAGATTGACAAAAATGTGGCATTTGGCCCCAAGCCCCTCCAATATTTGCTTTTCTATAAAAGGAGGCTTGGCCTGTTGGTGAACACAGACTGGATGTGGTTCCACAGCCACTGGGAGAGCTGAGGGTTGTGTCTCCACACACCCTGTTCTGCTTCTGACAGCTCAAATTCCCTCTCAGCCTCACCTAGGCCCACGAGCTGTGCCACCCCCAGCCCTGAGCAATGCTGTGTCGGGCACTGAGCTCAGCCTCTGCCAGCCACTCTCATCTCAGAGCAGCCCAGGGGCACTGGAAGGAGGAGCCCAGCAGTAAACCCAGCTCTCTGGCTTCTGCACATCCCCAAACTCTCTTCCTAAAGGAATAAAGTCGTGTCCTGGCACCCGAGGTGTGTCCAGCTGAGGGTGTGCCACCCCTGAAGTGCCCCAGGCTGGTGGGTTTGGAGCAGAGCTCTCTAATGCAAGGTGGCCCTGCCCTGGGGTTGGAATGATGACCCCTAAGGTCTCTTCCAACCCCAACCATTGTGGGATTTCCAGCCCCATTCTCAGCTGAGAGCACACCCCACCCCCGGGGGCCCAGGTGAGCCTTTCCCCTCCTCACCTCCTGCACCTCCCAAGGTACATCCTTTGCTGGAAGTTTCTGCAGGCAAAACCCAGCAAAGCAAACCAGGACCTCCTGCAGCAGCTGCCAGCTCCACTCCAGCAGGCACAGGGCTCAAAGGGTCACTGCCATTTCCATTTTCCAGCCATTGAACAGGCGGCACACGATGGCAAAACAGCCTCCAAAGCAAAGGCAGGAAAGGGTTGGATCCAAAGCAGCACAGAGCAGCCTCTGCTGGAACTGGAGCTGGGGCCAAACTGCAAATTGTGTGAGCAGATTCCCAAAGTAGAAACCCGAACCTGACGGTTTGAGGCCATCCCCAGCAGCAGGGTGGTCACAAACAGCCTTGTTTCAGCCAAAACATGGGATGGCAGGGTGCAAACACCTGGAGTGAAAACCCAGGGAGCAAAGGACTCTCAGCAGACACCTGGCCCTGGGGCAGAGCCCCCCTCAAGCTGCCCATGAGCTCCAGCAAAGCTGGAACTCCTAACAGGTGTGCAAACAAAGCCATCCCTTCTCCCTGCACCCACCCCCCGAGCATCCACACAGTATCACTGGGAAAAACTGAGTGGAAAATGTCAGTCGGGTTTTTGATTGCTCAGGTTCAGTGGGGAAAGGCATTTGCAGCCAGGAACGTGTCAAACCAGGCATGAGCACACGAAATATTCACGTGTATTTATATTTCTCTGGGAAAAGAATGCTGGAAAATGTTGCCCTTTGCTTATAACCACCACGTGCAGAGGACAAATAATTTTGGCTTTTTCCAGGAAAGGGCTCCAAATCAACAATCACAGCAGGGCTTCAGGCTGGCACAGGGCTGGCACTTGCTCAGCAGGGGCAGGTGAGGGTGTGACCCCTGCACCCCTGAGCTCTGCCCCTGCTCTGCCAGGCTGAGCCATTGAGCCCCAGCTCAGGGAGTGATGGAGCCCACACAGACTGGCAGGGCAGGGCTCTTTCCAAGGCTCTAATTTGTGCACAAGACTGTCCAGCCACATCTGAGGCACTGCCACACCGTGGCTGGAGCCAGGGCCCCCTGTGACAGCCACCCCTGATTTATATGGCACAGTCTGGGGAAGTCATGAATATTAATTCCTTTAGTTCTGCCATAAATAGTACCAGTCAGTAACACCCATAAAAACACAAACAGCTCAGTGTTAACTCCTGGAAGGCCCCAGCACAGAGCTGGAACAGGCTCACAGACCCCAGCATGGCCAACAACCCCGGGGGTCACTGGGCAGCTTTCCCACAGCAGGACCAGCACCCCACAGGGTTTGGCTCTTGTGTGCTCAAAGGGCGACCAAAGCCTGTTGGTTTTTCCAGCCCCCAGCAGCTTGCCTTGTGTAGGAACCAGGACATCCTTCTGACTGTCCTGGCAAGATTTATAAGTCACAAGAATTTAGACAGAATGACAATTAGCATGTCACAGGGTGAAAAAGTAGAATTTTTGGGATTTTCGAATGTGAGATCAGGAGGTAAAGATGGAGGAAATGGGGTGTGTCCCTGTCCTTCTTTGTCTTCTTGTTTTCTGTCTTCTCTGGTGGTGTGGCACATTTTGGTTGGTTTAGAACAAAAGTACACTGTACAATATAGTAGATAGATATTAGAAAATCGTTACAAATAAAGCATATGTAATTGAAATTTTTAGCCTTGCAGCTAAACCATTTGTGCTCCTAGAGCACAGCTTGCCATACAGAGTTATGTCCATCCCAGAGACCCCAGGAAGCTCGGAGCCAGAATTCCATCTCAGGCCCAGCTGGGAGCACAGGAGGAGGAGCTGGGACAGGGCTGGGCACAGGCACCTCGTGCCCTGACCCCACAGAGCACCCAGGCAAGGGGAGCACCCCCAGGAGAGCTGTGCCCTCACTGGCCTCTCACCTGAAGGCAGTGGGACAAGGGGCAAGCACAGAGGGGTGGGATTGCCACTTCTCCCTACACCTGGACAAGCTCCACGTGCAGCCCCCTGTGCCTGACCCCCCTGCCATGCTGTTCACTGTATGAACGTGGGCAGTCCCAGCTGAAACCCCCAAAGCCTGTCTGAAAATAAAGGCAATGGAACAAAATGAGGAGTATTTATTCTATTTCTCCCTTTTATCCTGAACAGAGCAATCAATAATTTTATGCACTAAATAAACATTTATTTTAAATGGAATTTCCCTTCTCCATCTAATAATCCAATGTGCACCTTCCACTACTCAGATCTTCTTGGGCACTGCTGAAATCACCTGGTTCCTGCAACATTACAAATGGGTTTGTGAGCCCTGTTTGCATTAAAACACCACAAATTAGGTGCTGGATACTGGCTATGCTCCAATGGACATGAGAGCATCCGCATTCCTGCAGAGTTACAGTGCTTCCTCCACAGACTGGATTTATACCCACATCCAAACCAAATAAATCACCAACCACAGCCCCTAAACCAGCTCACTTATCACACCAAGTGTGAGTAATGAAATGTCATAATATTTGCCCAAGACACGTGGTTTGTTTGCTTTCAATAAATAAAGTCTAGAAGGGAAAAAAAAAATTAAAAATAAGTGGAGGTAATGCTTCCTCGTGGTCACTGTGGGGAGTGGGACTGGCCTCTGGACTGGTGTGGCCAAGGCAGCGGGGGGAAGGAGCCAGCAGACGCCAGCAGCCCCTGCCGGGGAAGCCGCAGCCCAGACAGGCACAGCCCTGTGCCCAGGGCTCCCTCCAGCCCGCTCAGGGCTCTGGCCAGCCTGGGCTCGCTGCAGGCTCCTCTGCAGCAGCACCACTGCCTCTGGGGAGCTGCCAGGGCCGTCGGGGCTGCGCTTGCTGTGCCCGGAGCAGCCGCTGGAGCCGCACATGGCAGCCCGGGACCCTGCCCAGGCAGGCACGGAGCTCTGCTCTCGCTGCTGTGTCCGCCTCTGCCCGCAGCCCCGCGCTCCAGCAGCTGTCAGCACGCCAAGCTGCCGTATTAGGCGCTCACAAACTTGTCAGCTTTTGCCCCTGGCTGAAAGCACCCCCTTGCCAGGTTAGGGCTAACGGTGCCCTCAGGGCCCCCCAGCCCAGCAGCAGTGCCACAGAAACAGAGCCTGGCCAGCTGCCTTAGCACCACAACGGCAATTTGGGAAGGGAGGATGGCCAGCAGCCACCCTGGAGCCTGACCCAGCCCAGGGCTCAGCTTTTAGACAGGCACTGCCCGAGAGGAGAGACCCACGATAGGTCAGGACGAGAGCAGGACGGGGGGGAGCAGCTGAAACCTCCACACACAAAGCTCCCAGGGCTGGAAATAGGATCTCTGTTCTCTGCTGGGTTATTATGAGCCTCATCCCACTCCAGGGCTTGAAAGGATTTGGTTTGCAGGCACTGGGAGCCTCCTGGCCATGCCACAGCCAAGGAATGTCAAAGCCCTCTGTGCATCTCAGCCATGGGGACAGAGCCCATGGGACAGAACTCACAGAGGCCATGGAACAGAACCCACAGAACCCATGGGGACAGAGCCCACAGGGACAGAGCCCACAGAGCCCATGGAACAGAACCCACAGAGCCCATGGGACAGAGCCCACAGGGACAGAGCCCATGGGACAGAGCCCACAGAGCCCATGGGGACAGAGGCTCCTGCCTGCTGGCAGTGCCCCTGGTACCTGGCTGAAGGGAAAGCATCATTCCACTGCTGCCCACTCTGAGAAAACACCTCCAGGATAAAGGACAGCCAAAGGCAGGCTGGGACCCCTGTTCTAACCAGCAGCACAACTGGTTAACTCTGATTATGTCAGAACACCCTGCTGGTTATGGCACAAGTGATAAATCAAGGCAAGACTGTCTCTTGATAAGGAAAAGCCAAGTGAGGCTATTTTAAAATGAAAATCCGTAGGAATTCAGAGTGCCAGTGTGAGAGAGCTGAGATTAGGAGGTGACAGAAACACGAGCTGAAGGAGGCCACTCCAGAACTGCCCTGCACCTTCAGCAGGGGAGCAGCAGCACCCCCTGAGTTACCCAGAGCTGTCCTGGCCAGAGCAGCCCTGGCTCCCTCCAGGGCAGTGCTGTGAAGTGCCTGGCTGGCTGGGGCTGGTGGGACCCCAGGCTGGAGACACCCCCAGCCCTGCCCAGCCCCTTGTCCCAGTCATTTGTGCAGCCTTTGAAACCCAGCTCAGCCCAGAGGGGATGGGCTCAGCCAGGGCCTGGGGGCTGCACCACAGGAGAGGGGGCTGCAGAGGGTTCCTGAGCACTGGGGCCACTAAACTGCTCTTGGGTGCCTTAAGGGGGTTCCAACCCCTTTCAGCTCACCTGAGGGACCAGCCCAGCCCCCAGGGTGCTGAGGCACCCCTGGCATCCCTGTGACTCAGGAGAAAGATGTCCAGGGCAAAAAGAGGCTCACAGGTCAAATTAAGACATAAGGAAGAACTGTTGATCCCAGACCATGGGATGAAATGCAGCCTCATATGATGTCACAGCTGATCTACACTGAGAGGCTTCATAGGAAATAAAGAACTTATAAAACTGAGCAAATAAAGAAGGATTTCCACAAGGACAGCCCAGACTCTGCTCCATGGGCTCAGGACTGCAGAGGGGCAGCTCCCACCAGCCCCAGCCCAGCAGAGCCCCCCAGCATCTCACCAGGACACCCAGCTCCTCTGCCAGCAGAGACCCGAATGCAGAGAGGTTGGTGCTTGTGTGTCACAGGGGCATCAATCTGATATTCATAGACTTTCTCTCTCTTTTAAAGGGCAAGGCTCCCTGTATAGAAACAAACCAGGACAACAGCTTGAATGATAAATTACACTTGTTCTGTACTTCCTCTGTGAAATTTAATTTTAATTGATATTAAACATGACAGAGCTTCTGCTCAAACTCGTATTTGCCAGCCATGATTTCCACTGCCCCTGCAGAGCAAATGCCAACATTTCCCTGCCCTCAGCATCCTCTGTGCCATCAGTCCTGGAGGGGCTACCTAAGCACAAGAGCCCCGTGCCCCTGCAGAGCCAGGACAATGCCCAAGGCAAGACTTTCACCCACGGGCTCTGGCACGAACAGCTCCAGCAAGGCTGGATTCCTCAGGGACACTCACAGAGAGGAGAGCCACGCTCCCAATTTCTGCTTCTTTCCTGTTCCTTCTCTGCAATTCTGGTCTGTGCATTTTCACAGATATTTGATCTCCGTGAGCTTTATTTCTGCTTTATTCTTCTCTGCTCAAGAGAAATAAATCTATTTTGCTTGCCGGGTCCCAGCAGCCGGTTATCTATCCGACTTCTAGAAGGCTGCCAGGGCCACAGCCCCAGTCCTGCAGCCTGCTCAGGTCCTGGCCATGCGTTCCCAAAAGCAGCGCTCCCCCTGAGGGGCTGAGCAGTGGTGACCGAGGGAAACGTGTCACCCGGGTTTTTAGCAAATGTTCGCACAATGAAAGGGCTGGATTTCAGCGAGACAGGCTTCCCTGGCACCGTCAGGGGCAGAGGGGCCGGGGCAGCCCCCAGCAGGTGTCCCCCGCCCCGCTGCGTGCGGCTCCGCTCTCACCCCGTGTCCCGCTCACAGCCCAGAGTACTCGGAAATGCGTTTATTTATAGCAGCTGCACTGCAACCGAATATTGCCCAGCCTCTGCAGGCTCCGGCACATTCCCGCGGGCCAGCCTGCCCCTCCCGCGGCTGCCCGAACCCGGGCAGTGACTGCTGCCCCCAGAAATGCCCCTCGGGGAGGGCGAAGCAGCCTGACAGACTGCCACTGCCAGCAGCACCCCCAGAACCCTTTCCAGAGCTCGCCCCCTCTCCACAGGCGTGTCTGCAGGAGCCTGTGCGTTCAGGTACTTTCACACCCAGCTCTGCCCTTCCTCTCCCCCCAGGGGCAGCCAAGGAGCTCTCTGACAAGCTGCACTCACCCCGGCGTCAGCCGGGACCTGTCACACCCCAGGGACCCCCCAGCACAGGGACCCCNCCAGCACAGGGACCCCACAGCACAGAGACCCCCCAGCACAGGGACCCCCCAGCACAGGGACCCCCTGCGCTCTGCAGAGCTGGAAGCTCAGGGACGGCGCCACGAGGGTCTGGTACAAACAGCCCTGCACAGCTCTGATGATTTTGGAAGGCAGCAGAGCCTTTTGCCCCCCCGCAGTGCCAGCCGTGGGCTCTGCAGTGGCCCCTCAGCTCTTGCGTGGGCACCTCCAGCCTCCTCAGGGAGCGGCAGTCCCGGAGGGCACTCACATCCTCTCCTCCCGTCCTCGGGGACTTGAACACCACCCCTATTCTCCGGAGTGCTTTTTCACAAAAGCATTACTTTTAAACAAATCTGCAGATCATGAAAGGCAAGAGCTCACAGGAGACATCGAGGAGAATTAGCAAAATATAGCCCAGGTTAAATAAATCTTCATTAATGTACCAAGTATCCCTGGAGGAGGTATCCTGACCACTGTGGTTCTGTGGGTTGGATTTCCTCGAGTTTCTACGGATGAAAAAGCTGGAACCTCAGGAATGCAGGCTGGCACCACAAGCCTTCTGCTGGGCTCTGAATGGACCCTGAGGGGCACTGGCCACCCCAGGACAGTGTGGCTTCTCTGGGTGATATTTATAGACAGGTTCCTGTCTCCTGAGCTGCTTCATTTGCAGATTCATAATCACCTCTTTCTTTCAGGCTTTTGAGGAGTTTTGCCCCAGTTTGGGCATTGTTTCTCCCACACAAGGATAAAATCCCAGCGGCCCGGCTGGGCTGGGGGGCTGCACACCCACCCCTGCCACCCCCACCCCAGCTCAAAGGCCACCAGCCACCCACACACATGCCATGCCCCTGAGGTGACAGCGCGGGGGCTGGCCCAGAAAAGCCCCTTTAAGGGACACTTCAGGGCGGCCTCGGGAGCCGGGACATTAATTTTAGCCTGGAGCAGTGCCAGGGGCACAGGGCAGCTGCTGCAGGCGGGGCCAGTGCCTGCCCTGCCCTGGCCGGGGCTCCCAGCACAGTCCCAGCCCCTGTCCCAGTCCAGTCCCAGTCCCACCCCAATCCCAGCCCAGCCCCAGCCCCAATCCCAGTCCCAGTCCCAGCCCAATCCCAGCCCAGTCCAGTCCCAGCCCCGCCGTGCTGGGCAGAGCAGCCATGGCAGAGCAGCGCAGCGAGCTGGAGGAGAGGATCATCATCAAGGACCAGCACACCAAGGAGATCGACCTGGTCAACAGAGACCCCAAGCACATCAACGAGGACGTCGTGAAGGTAGGGCTGTCCCCCATGTGCTGTACAAGCAGCACTGGAGCCACATTTGGGTTCCAGACCCTGCTGGCTGGGCACCCACACACTGCTGGGTGGCATGCCTGGCTCCAGATAATGCCATATTTCCCATGCCTTGAATGGGCTCTCCAGTTTCACTGTGGCTTGAAAATTTATGGAGACGCCTTCCTTTGTACCAGCAAGAGGGCAGCCAAAAATAAAACAGAAATTAAACATAAGCAATTTAAAGGGATGTTGGTAAAAGGCTGCTGGCCTCCAAGACACCACAGTCTCAGTGCTGGATTGTTTGATGTGTGCTGTCATGTTTGTGGAAGATTGTCCCCCCCCAGGGCAGCCCAGAGGTGCAGCAGCCACAGCTGCAGCCCTCTGTTTCTCACCAAGAGGAATCCCCATTCTAACTCTTGGGCTTCCTCTAGATTCCCTTAGAACTGCAAACAAAATTTGTCTCTGTTAGCCAAAGATAATTCCAGCCCAAAGGAGAACAGGAGGAGAGGGAAGGGTTTTGTCATAACTGTGTTTGTGACTGTCACAGCAGAAGGGACAGCAGGCACAGAGCTGCTCACACAGGCTGTGTAACAGGCTGTGACCTTGAGAGCACTGCTGAAACACAAACCTGAATTTGGGCATTAAAACACCATTACAGCTACAGCCACGGCATGGTCAATTTGAACTCCCTTGGCTGAGCTGTGACAGTGACAGCATCGATGGCTCCTTGCTGGCACAGTGACAGCTGCCTGACACCTCAGCACCGTGTCCAACGCCCCTGCACTCCCTGCCAGTGCATCCCACCGCCCTGGCTGGGGCTGGACAGGTGCCAGGCCAGGGGAGCACCACCCTGCCATGGCAGCAGGCACCAGGAGCCCTCAGCCCGCTCACCCCAGGGCCGGGCAGCGCCTTGGGGCTCCCCGGCTTGGCAGCACCACCAGCTACACCTGGGAGACAATGCCAGTGCCACCCTAGCCACCCACAGACCTCCCACCAGCCCCTCTCCCCCAGCACATCCCTGCCTTTCCCCACTCCAGGATCTCCAAAGCCTGAAGAGACAAAGCTCTCCCGTGGCCACGCTGCTGCTCCACCAGCACGGAGCCTTCCGAGCTCAGCATTCCTGCGCCCCGAAATAGCCCTGCCGCCAGGGCAGGGAGGGAGGGCAGAGCCAGCCCGGGCCAGGGGCGCAGCTCGCCCCCCGGGCACAGCCAGCACAGCGCTCGGGGGGCAGAGCCAGCCGGCAGGGCAGCGGCGAGTGCCGTGCCCCAGCGCATGAAGGGCTCACCTGGCCGCGGATGAACGCCCCGAGCGGCACAAAGCAGCAGCCGGAGTTTGGGATCACCTTACCCAGGCGGCACTGGCCCCTGCACAGCAGCAGAGCAGCAGGGCCACGCTGGTGCCCCGGATCAGCCTCCCCAGCCCCGTGCGTGCGCGGGTCAAGAGAGGAGCGGTACCTGCACGTCCCTGCTGGTCCCTGAGCACCTCCAGGCAGCGCCCAGGATCCAGGCTCACTCTGAGCCTCCGGGGCTCCTCCAGACACACTCCCTGAGGGCACCAGTGGGGCAGAGCCTCTGCTTTTATGCCCCCCGCATTGATTGATCCCTGGTGAGCTCATCAGGCAGTTGGGCAGTAACCTGGGCTAGTCCCCAGCCAGCCTGGGCTTTCCAGGGGCTGCTGGTGGCACCTCAGGGCCAGCTCTCAGGGCTGCTGTCTCCTCATTGTCAATGCTGCTCTCAGCAGCTCCTGCTCACTCCAGGAAATTAAAGATGACCAGAGTGATTTTGTGGTCCAAGTGCTTCCAAAAGCAGAATGGATATTGTGATTTAACATGAACCTACAGACACATCAGCTGCTGGAGGGGCGGCCGGGCTGGTGTTCAAGACAAATAGCTCAACTTATACATTCCCTGGAAGTGAGTTACACCCCAAGGGGATCTCTGTGTGGAGTTCTGGGGAGTGTGTGTCACTCAGAGACACCCCCAGGACCTGCACAAACAGCAAGGGCAGGGCTGAGCCCCACCTCCCTTCCCCAGGAGGAGCACAGACAGACGGCACCGAGCACCTCATCCTATGGGTATAAATAACTAATACATAAATCCAAAGGGCTGCTGGATCTTTATTAGCACAAACACCTTCCTGCCGAGTGGGCAGCCACATCCCTGCATGCTAAAAAAGGGCAGGAATGGGCTCTGGCCACCTCTGCAGCCAGCACTCCCACGCACAGCTCCTGTTCAGGGGCTCCAGCCTGGCCTCACACCTGATTCCCCAGACCAGGGCGTGGGACAGGGACTGTCACCCCTGCTGCTGGAGTCCCAGCGTGGGCTGGGCCACCGCTCCCTGCCCTCAGGCTGTGGCTGGGCAGTGCCGGGAGCCCTGAGCCATCCCCCATCTCCACAGGGATTTGTCCCTGCCCGGGCTGCAGGGATCGGGGATCCCCCCCCGCTCATTTGGGATCTGCTCGCACCTCGTGCAGACCCCCAGCCTTCCCTCGTGGCCTCTGCTGACCCCCAAACCTCCCCTGTGTCCTCTGCTCTCCTCCCAGGTGGATTTCGAGGATGTGATTGCTGAGCCCGTGGGAACATACAGCTTCGACGGCGTCTGGAAAACCAGCTACACCACCTTCACCGTCAGCAAGTACTGGTGCTACCGGCTGCTCTCGGCCGTCCTGGGCATCCCCCTGGCCGTCGTCTGGGGCTTCCTCTTTGCCCTCATCTCCTTCTGCCACATCTGGGCAGTGGTGCCCTGCATCAAGAGCTACCTGATCGAGATCCAGTGTGTCAGCCGGATCTACTCCCTCTGCATCCACACCTTCTGTGACCCGCTCTTCGAGGCGCTCTCCAAGATCTGCAGCAACATCCGAGTTGCTGTCCGGAAGGAGTTCTAGGTCCTGGCAGCTGCCCCAAGAGCTCTCACACCCCTCTGTGCAGACAGCCTGCCCTGGGCACAGGGACACCCTGCTCTGGGCACAGGGACTGGGCACACAGACAGCCTGCCCTGGGAACAGGGACACCCTGCTCTGGGCACACAGACAGCCTGCCCAGTGAGGCAGCTCCACACAGACACCTGTGATACAGGAGCTGTGCATGGTGGCAGGACCTGGAGCAGAGCTGGCTCGCAGGGATGCTCTCTGCACACAGAGGCAGGCCAGGCTCCTCCTTACTCCATCCCAAAGCCAGAAGCCTTAGGAGAAGAGAAGCCCATCGTGGTTCAGGGAGCAGAGAGACCCCTGTGCCCTCCAGGAACCCCAGAGTTCCTGTAGAAGGACAGCAGCACCTCCTGGACTGCAGCCCTGGGCACAGCCCGCAGGTGCCAGGCAAGCAGTGAGGCTGCAGAGCTGCTGCTGGCCACCCACCAAACCCTGCCTGCTCCTCCATCCCTTCAGGCTGGCACTGGCAGAAACTCACACACAGGAGTTATTATTTGTGGCACACAATTGCTGTGGTGGGAGCTTCTGCATGGAGCCACTGCAAAAAACTTTTAGGGACACAACAGCCAAACCAAACATTTTTTTCCTGTGTATTTGCATTTCAGCCGAGCTGTGAGAGCCAGGCCAGTCCATGAATGACCTGCTGTGTCTGCTCTGAGAGCGTGAGCTGCAAACCCGCTTGTGGCACTCCGAAGCTCAATTATGTGCTAAATTGTGGAGCACCGCTAAGTGCCGTGGGCAGGGTCCGGGGCAGGGCAGCGCGGGTGAGCCAGCCCGGAGCAGGGCAGGGGGCGTGGGGCTTTTGGGAGCCTCACCCGAGAGACAAGCTGGGCTCTCAGCAAAGCTTCGGTTCGTTTCTCAGCAACAATCTCCACTACACACACGTTCAGCCGATGCCTGGTTAGCTCCAGCTGCAGCAGTGTGTGTCCCACTCGGCCGGGCTGTCCCTCCGCCGAGACCTGGGGCAGAGCCACAGCGGCTGAGGGAGGGGCAGGACCACGCTGACCCCTCGGGCTCTGCCCAACCAGCCAGGACCCCCCCTCAGCACCCTGGGGTCTCCCGATGGATGGGGAGAGCAGGGGAAGGAGCCCCTGCGGGACCCTGCTGCTCTGGCTCCGGGGAAAGAGGAGCCAGGGGCAAGAGGTGCAGTTCAGAGCTGTTTCCTCCCCTGCACTCTGAGTTGATTTGTCGGTCCCTCTTCCACAGAGCTGCACTTTCACTTTGAGGCCGTTGAATGCTCTTTTGGCTCCAGCCTTAAGTGCTTTGCTGAACCAGGGCCCGGGAGGGCTCGTTGTCCGGAGGCTGTTCTCAATTGTCTCCATGTGCGCCTTCTCCTTGGCTTCCAACAAAGACTTGGAGCCGAGCACTCCTCTAGTGCCAAGGAGGAGAAAGAGCCAGGTTTTCTACTGGAGCTCTTCCAAGGGCCTGGGGTTGTATACTGCTGTTATTCCATAGCAATGTGGTACCCAAGCTCCAGCAACATCAGGGCCCAAGAAGGATGGAGTGATTAAAAATAAATTAAAAAAAAGATACTTAGGTAATTATAGGGAGGGGAGTCAGAAAACACATAATTTTTTTGTGAGAATAAAAATAATTAGAATCAATTGTATAATGGGCTTATATTACTTTTAATTTTTTGTTGTTGTTTTTCTGGTGGTTCACTGCCTGAACCCAAAACACTGAAATGCTGATGTCTCACCACATAGCTCCCTGGGCTCCCAACACACTGCTCACCTGGCAGCACTCTGGTTTTGCTCTTGACCTCCTGAAAAGCTTTTTGGCAGCGCGTTCTCCTGGGACACTCCCGCAGCTCTCTCCCTGTCCCCGCCCTGCTCTGGGTGCAGGAGCTCAGCCGTGGCTTCTCTCAGCTGCAGCATCCCCAGGCATGGGGCATGGCCCTGCCTGACCCCAGGCACCACCAGAAACTGCAGCAGGGATGCAGGGCAATTATTCCCTGTGTGTCCCAAAACTCCCTCTCTTCTCCGTGCATCCACCCAGTGACATCCACTGCCCTGCCCTCGTTCCTCCCTGGCAGATGGAGGATGCACCAGGCCCTCAGACTCCAGGAAAGGAGACCCCTCCTTCCTTGTTCTGTGCAGGAGTTTGTGACTCTCAAGGAGACGGAAGGTGAACGTGGGAGGAAAATGCTCTGTGGTGTCCTGAGGATTTCAACCAGTCAGCAAATGTGCTGAGAGCTCACTTGGAGCTCCCACAAAAAAAAAAAAAAAAATCAAAGGAATGTCAGGATAGGGAAGGTGCAAATGGACCTGCTGGTGACAGTGAAGCAATAAAGAACATATTTAAATGCATTTTTCATGTTCATTCCCATCGTGAAAGGCCAGATTACATCACCCTTTGAGAGCCCCAGCTGTGTATCCCTCCAATGCCGTGTCACAGCCAGCTCCAGCAGCACCAGGGGAGCACAGCTGGCTCTGGTGTTTCAGTGTTTCCCTGTTTCAGCCTTGCTTCCCATCGGTCCCCTTCATTCCCTCAGCCCCGCGCCCCCCACGCCTGCCTCCCGCCTTCCACCAGACACAGTCAGAAAAGTTTATTTACAGTGTGTGTTAGCAGTACAAACCCGTGCTGTGAGCACGCCCTGTGCGCCGCAGAGCGAGCCAGCGGCGCCGCAGCCGCGGCAGGGATCTGCGGTGACCCCAAGCCTGGCCTGGCCCCGGGGACACTGCGGGACAGCCCCTGGCAGAGCCCAGCCCGAGCCCACACCCCGGCCAGGAGCCCCTGCCCCATCCCGGCCCTGCCGTGCCCGCTCCGTCTGCACAGCCCCGCTGGGGCTGGAACAGTGCAGGACTGCAGTGCTGCAATGATGTAGAGCTGCAGGGCTGCAGGGCTGCAGGGTGCAGGGCTGCAGGGTGCAGGGTGCAGGGCAGGCACAGTGCAGGGCTGGAACAGTGCAGGGCTGCAGTGCTGGCATGATGTAGGGCTGCAGGGCTGCAGGGCTGCCTCTGCCCCACAGGCTGCAAGCAAAGCAGGGGCTCCCGTGCCAAGAGCGCAGTGCCAGGCACTGGCATCCTGCAGAATCCTGCTGCAGGTGGAGGCGGGACAGTGCCAGCCATGTACCAGGGGTGACACCTATCTCCCTGCACTGCAGCAGCCCCTTCCACCCCTCAGGGATGCGTCACACCTGCCCCAGCAGCACCGGGTCCTTTGTTCCTCCTGGTGGCATCCATGAGCCGCTGCTGCCAGGGTTTGGCGCTCAGGAGTGAGTTCCTGCTGCCTAACCCCAGTCAGCACTGCAACTTGGACACAGAATTCGTCCCCCACTCCCGTCTCAGTTAAATACCACCCTCCGTACATGCTTACAGCCATATATACACCTATTTATAGACCCCTCCTTGTCCGGGCCCAGCTTTCCACAGGGAAGCGCTGGGGGCAGCACAGCAGAGGCACAAGGTCCCGCTGGCGATGGCCTCACGTCGTGGACGGCTGCACGAAGCTCCTCTGGCTCGGGCTCCTGCAGCTGAGGACGAAGGAGGAGGAGTTGCTCTTCTTGCTCAGGTCACACGCCGGCCGCGACTTCAGGTAGCGCGTGGAGCAGCAGAGGAAGCGGCGCATCAGGTCGTGGAAGAGGTGCCCGGTGTAGAGCATGTAGATCCAGGGGTTGCAGCAGCTGTTGAGGCTGGCCAGGAGCATGGCGATGATGAAGGGGGAGGCTGAGAACAGAGGCACGGTGGTGTCAGGGCACGGCACACGCCGCGGGGCCAAGCAGTGCCAGCACCCCTGCACCCCGACATCCCTGCACCCCGACACCCGGCACCCCGACATCCCGGCACCCCGACATCCCTGCACCCCGACATCCCGGCACCCCGACATCTCGGCGCCCCCTCCCCGCCAGGGCTCGCCCGCCGCCCGCAGGGACACCCCCGGAGATGAGCGCTGGTGCAGGGCGGCGGCGAGCCTCACTCAGTTCCAGCATCTTGGGTTTCGGTTTTTCCCCGCAGGAGCCGCACTCCCCCCTCCGCCCCGGCGTCACCCTGGCCCCCTGCTCGGGGGCAGAGCTGCCCCAGCAGCACCGGCACCACCGCCCTGGAAGGTGCCCGAAGCAGAGAAGGGACCGCGGCCCTCGGAGTTGCCATGGCAAAGAGCAGGTCTGGGAGCAGGCAGAGCCGGCGGCTCGTCCTTCCACCCCGGCGGCTGCTCTGGGACGGGCGGGACAGCCAGCCCTGCTCCGGGGCTGTCCCCACCGCAGCCCGGCCCTGCCGGAGCGCTTTGCCCGGGGCTCTCCCAGCACCTTTCTTCGCTCATCTTTCTCTCCCCCCAGTGATTTTTCCCCACGTAGTGCTCTGCCAGGAAAGAGCACAGCCCGGGAGCCCGGCACCCCCCGGAGCTGGGGGCGCGGCGGCACGGCCGTGCCAGGGCAAGTCTCTGTCTGCTGCTCTCTGTCCCCAGAGCACAGGGTACCGACTGTCCCACCTGAGGGGCCGATCGGCACCTTCTGGTGACAAGGGGATGGTGGGACTGGCATCTGCCATGGCACCATGACAAGGGGGGACGTCCCTTGAAGGGGCTGCTGGTGGAGATGGAGCCCTTACCCTGCTCCCTGTGTTGCAGCCCATCTCCTCAGCCCCTTTGCTCCCAGAGGACGGGCCAGCAGCCAGGATGAACATGGCTGGTTTGGCTGTTTCTGGCCCCTTCGTGCCTCTGCAAAAATCCACTGTCGGTTTTCAGACCATTGAAGAAATGTGACTACAAATGCAAGCTTCCAAATTCACCTTTAGCCAATGGATGCGTAATTCCTGCTCTTGTGATGTCTGCTCCAACTACTTTTAATTTCAAGCATATGCTGAAAAATAATTCCATGCGGAGTGGTTACAAACCCCAGGCACAAGACCTGAAATACATCACAGTGTTTCTACCTGCTTGAAAACACCCAGCCGGGGCTGACTCAGCTGTTCCCTCTCCGCAGGAGGCAAATTGAATTTCAGGGAGCTTGCTGCAGGGCAGGGCGGGAGGCTGCATCGCTCCCCTCCCTGGCTGGAACACCGGAGACCCCCGAGGGCAGCTGCAGCCGAGGGACAGCCAGCTCTGTCCCCAGGCGCTCCCGGGATGTCCGGAGGGGTGGGCAGAGGTGCAGGCTGTGCCCGAGCAGGGCTGAGGGCGCTCTGCTGCGCACCCAGTACAGGAGTGGGATGCGATGAGGGCGTCCCCAATTCCCACGCACTGCCTGGGGCCATCGCTCCCAGCCCACGTGCCAGGGCACCTGCCCCCAGGTGAAGGGGCTGACAGAACAGTCCTGGTGCTTCCCAGCCCTGCTGCTGTCCTCACAGGTGCCGTGAGCCAGCTCTGACTGCGAGCTCGGGGTCCCCGGTGTTCCCTGGGAAGCGTGTGCAGCAGGAACCTCCTTCGATCCCGCGAACCAGCCCCTGCACCACGCCCTGCAGCTCCACCCCACCTTACAGAGGCTTTGGGGTGTGTGGCCCCCTAAGGGGGGGTCTCTGCTGCCTGGCCAGCCACCCCCGTGCAGCTCCCTGGGGTGCAGTCGTGCCCCCATTGCCCCCCTGCCCTCTCCGTGGCTGTGCCCACGCAGCTGCGAGGTGAGGAACAGCCACGTTCCCTTCCCAGCAAGGGGGACCCCTCCTGCACCCCACCGTGCTGCCCGGCACAGCAGCCGAGCCGCGGGGAAGGGAAGGGACCCGGGATCAGGGCAAGGCTGTGGGAATGCTGCAGGCAAAGCCTGGCCTCTGCAGACAGCGCTGACTGCGCTGCCCCCCTCACGCCTCTGGGCAGCCAGCAAGGAGGAGGAGAGCCTGGGAGGAAGGGCTGGGGTCTCCCAACTCTTGTATCCACCCCAGGCTTTTCCTCCCCGTGCCATGAAAGCCTCCAGCAAGAGCCCTGGCAGAGCTCCCACCCGTGCCGCAGCCAGGCTGCCCGGAGACAGGAACGTGGTGGAGGCGGGAGAGGGGAGCGTGGTACAGCTCGGTGAGGCTGGACATCCCTCAGTACCTTAAAGCAAAGAGGGAAAGCAAAGGGAAAGGGAAATGGGAAAACGAAAAGGGAAAAGAAAAATGGGAAAGGGAAAGGGAAAGGAAAAGTGCTGCAAGGCCTAATGTGCTGGGTGAGCAAGGGAAAGGTTCCCCATGCAGCCAGAAGGATCGGGATGGACAAATCCTGTCAATCAAGGGTCAGCACAGCAGCAGAGATTTGGGTGCTGCTGAGGGTTGTATGCTGGGAAGGGAGGGGCAGCCCTCAAGATTGCAGGATTAAAATACAGCACAAGGCAGGGTCCGTGTTCCACCCCAGAGCCCATCTAGGAACTAGAAGTTTTGATGAGCCTGAACCGGGTGGAAAACCCCTGGAGCACCCGGGGAGGTGCCTAAGCCACATTCCACTTCTGAAACGAATGGAGCGGAGAGAAGCAGGAGAGGCAAAGCGTGCCTGCCTGGCTGCGGCTCTCTGGCCAGCCCAGGGAGCAGAGGCAGCGCACGGGGTCGGGAAGGGCGATGCCGGGCTGAGCCCCGGCCGCGGCAGGGCAGGCAGGGGGGGAGCAGCTCCTCCTCCGACCTCGGCACCCGCAGGCCCGGCACTTCTGTAAAGACAGGGGCAGTCTGTCCAAGGCGCTCTCATCCCTGGGTGCGCTTGCCTGCCCTTGCTCCCGCCTCACAAAGTCGTGAGGAGTTTTTGCTGAGGTCTCCCGGGTGGTTCTCCCGTCTGCCAGGGGACAGCACAGACCTACACAGCTCAGGCCATGTCAGACCAGGGAGGGTGACACTACTTGTTCCATCTGCAACCCCGGTGGTGACAGGAGCAGCCAGCCCAAATATAAAAAATGGAAATCCATGATACCACATCTTTAGGAAAAGGTTTTGCTCATAAATCAGGCATTTTCTACGGGTACCATGCTCCAGTCAGAGATAAAATAACAGCAGCCTAGTCTAAGGGTGGATGGAGCAGGAGGAGAGGGAGAAGACGCCAAGAGTAGAAAGCAAAAAGTCAGTGAGGAAGAAACAATCCAACCAAGGAAAAGAATTCAGGCTGTGCAGCTTTCTCCTGAGCTCCCACACAGCCCACCGCATGTTCCAGCACCCAGGGTGGGAAGTGAATCTCCAGGAGCCCCAGAGTAGCTCCCAGGGACAGCCACCACGCAGGGACAGTCACTGCCCAGGGACAGCCACCCCCAGCTGCACTGCCCGGCCCCCGACCTGGCCAGAGCTACAGCAGCCCTGGAGCCGGGAGAGCTGCGGCTCAGCCACTGCTGCCTCTCGGGGCTTTCTGCCTCTTGAGGACTTTCTCCCATCTCCCTCCCACCCAGCCAGGCCAGCCCGGGGCAGCTCCTGCCGCGGGAGCCCCGGGCACTGAGCGGAGCCATCCGAGGGGAGCCGTACCTTCCTGCGGGGCGTTGGTGTCCCACACAGACCACATCTGCACGAAGAAGAAGGGAGTCCAGCACACTATGAAGGCCAGCACGATGATAAAGGTCATTTTAACTGTCCGGATCTTGGCTTTTGAGATGAGCCTGGTGCTGCTGACCCTGGCAAACACCATCCCGCCGCGGGAGCCTGAGCCCAGACCCACGCTGGGCCCGTGAGCCGTCTTCAGCTTCACGTTCTGCCAGATTTTGAAGCTGATTAAGCCATAGCAGATGCTCAGCATCAACACAGGGATGATATAGACCATGAGGGTGATCCAGGTGACATAGGCTTTCGGCCCCCAGGGCTGGATGAAATCTGCCCAACAGTCATAAACCCCATTCCCCACATCCCTTAGAGAAAATATGTGGATCTGAGGGATGCTGACCAGCAGGCACAGCAGCCAGGTGAGCAGGACAGAGACCCGGTCAGCTCTCCTGTGCAGGGACCTCAGTGGCTGACAGATGGCCAAGCACCGGTCCAGAGACATCAGCAGGAGCATGTAGGTGGAGGCGAACATTCCCACCACCTGCAAGTACTTGATCAAACGGCAGAGGAAGTCCGGCCCGTAGAACCTGAAGGTGATGTCCCAAATGAGCTGGGGCAGCACCTGGAAGATGGCCACGACCAGGTCAGCGATGCTCAGGTGCTTCATGAAGAAGTACATGCGGGAGTGCTTGTGGCGGGTGGTGTGGATGGCCAGGAGCACGCACAGGTTGCCGGTCAGGGCGAGGAACAGGATGAGGCACAGGACTGTCACCTCCACCTTGGCCATGTCCTCGTTCCTCTTCAGGGGGTCGGCGGTGCTGTTCCTGCCGGCGCTCAGGTTCCCCAGCCGGAGGCTGCCGTTCCCCAGGGAGCTGTTGATGATCCAGGTGCTGCTCCCCGCCAGGTACAGCTTCTCCATGGCCAGCGCCGGCCCGCATCGAGCCTGGGGCAGGGTGAGGGCAGAGAGTGGGCAGAGAGCGGGCAGAGCCTCTACCGAGGCGTTCCTGTGCGGTAGCCGGCTGTCCCCTCCACTCTCTCTCCGTCTCCCCAGTTCTCAGTATTCCACCGCTCTCCGAGTGCCCC
>VXBS01009754.1:369031-402967 GCA_013400255.1 Sitta europaea
CCGCCAGCGCACCCGGTAGCCCAAAGCCCCCCGGCTTTGGGCAGAGCACGGAGGGTGGGAGCTCGGCCCGGGCTCGCCCCCCAGCACAGCCCTGCCCTGCCGCAGCTGCCGCCGCAGCACGCCCAGGGAAGGTCCCCCCGTGGACGCCAGCCCGGCCTCGTCCGAGGAGCAGGCTCAGGTGCTGGTGACTTGGCAGTTAACACACCCACCAAGACTTTGCTTTTCTTTCAGGAGGAAGGTTTTGGAGTATTATTTCTATAAAAGAAGGAGCCGTAGCTGTGAGTGACACTATTTGTCATCAGCACAACTCAATAGTTGTCCCCATTTTCAGGCTCCCTACAAGGGATCCAGAACCTGAAAGTGCAGGTGAGATGTTCAGAAGAGCCTGGAAGCCTCCCAGTTCACCCCTCAGTCCGGTAGCCCTGAAGGCCCCCAGCAGCACCACCCACTTCAAGTCATATCTCAAATCCTCAGCACAGCCTTTGGCCCTGAACAAACATCCCTGCAGCTATTTTAAAAGAGTTTTGGGAAGCTTTAGCTCCATGCAAGATGTAGAAATGTTAAATACTTTGGCACGTTCTTCCCTCCAGGGTTCACGTTCTCCCTCCTTCAGGCAATAAAACTGCTGTGGGAATCGCTCGGAGCACAGCTCACCATGTGCAATGCTTTTTTAATTGTTCTGCTGGTCTGGGGAGAGCTCCGTGGGAGGAGGCGACTGGGGGTGAAATCCTGGCTCCAGCAGAGGCAAGGAAAGGTTTCAGCTTCTGCTCAGTTCCTTGAGCATCTTGCAGGCACTGAGGGCCGTCCTTGGAGCCCGAGGTGAGGCAGAAGAGCCACTGCTCCGCTCTGGCCTTGGCTCAGGGGTCATCACGGCTGCACAGAGCTCAGCTCCCTGCCACAACCGACCAGAACTGCTAGGGAAGAGCCCAGAGCCCCTCGTGCAGCCCCTACACGTTGCAGCTGAGCACCTCCAGGAGTGGTGTGCAACTCTGAAGTGCATTCGATGGCAGCAACGATGGTGCCCGGCTGGGAAGAGCTGTCCCAGGACTGACCCTGTTTGTCCCCATGCCAATGTCACACTGCTCCCAGGGCCACTTGCTCTGACACCTCTGTCTTGACTGGGAGTGCAGGAGAAGCTCAGCATATGCCTGGGGCCTGAAATTTGGTAACTGGGAGGGCTCAGGATAACATCCAGCTCCCAGTGCCCTTCCCCAGGAGATCCCATTGGAGCCAGAGATGCTCGAGGCCCCTCGCAGCCCCTCAGTCTTTATTCAGGCAAAGCTGCAGCTGCTCCACAACTAAACCCCAAAACACACGTGATTTTGAAGCAAAGAATCCTGTGAGAACCAAAGGGTTTTCTGAGTCATCCTCTACTTCGTCCAGCTTTAAATGTTCAGGGATGCCATAGAGCTGGAAACATTCTTATTTTAAAAATACATGCTTTGGGATAATCAAAAGCACAAACACTAAATAAAGCTAAATTTAATTGCATTTTAGTTTACTGCTGGATCTGAAATAGCTGGTTTTCCAATAGCTATCTGGAATCACAACTTTATGGTCCCCAGGACAGAAGAGTTCTGGCAAAATGTCAAGGCCAGGCCACAGCTTTGCAGATGGAGCTGCAGCCACCCATGAACTCGTGCATGGCTGCAGCCCACAGCAGGCACTGCAGGCTGGAGAGCCAGGATATGGTACCTGGCTGCCCTTGCACAGGAATTTCTCTTTATCCTAGAATTTTCTCCTAGTGCTCACCTCTTGCACTCAGCCCACAGGAAACCCAACTTTAGTAAATCTGCTAAACACACAGAGGTGAGCTGTGCCATGGACACCTCTTCACAGGAAAGGCAGATCTGTGCTTCAATAAATACAGAGCTGATGAATGCTGTGGACATTAAATCAGGCTTGGAAACATCCTAAGGGCACAGTAAATTACAACTTTCCTGTGTCTTTCTCAAATGTGCACGAGTAAATTCTCAAGTCTGATATCGAATTCCTCCATGGCTCACCAGCTGGTGTGCTGATTTCCAGAAAAATACAGAATCAATATTGTAAAATGTTTTGTGCCAAAGGAAACAAGGCTTTGGAGACAAAACATGGAAATACCAGCAATGCACAGAATTCCCTGTGTTACTGAGTTCACTGATCAGGGGTAACATCACCAGTCCAGACTGTGTGCTCAGATGCAGGTGACACAATCCTGGTAATGCTGTGTCATCCACCACGGCCTCCACCTGCACCATCCTCTGGCCATGGTATTTTTTTTTTGTTAGCTGAAAAACAAAACAAAACAAAAAAACCCCACCTGGGAAAAAACCCTGCAGCCCATGGTCAGTCCCAGGATTTCTGGCCCAGCACACAAACTGGCTGACAGACTTGTGCCATGGCAGGGAAGGTTTTGGAAACTGAGTCATCAGAACACTACTGGGAGGGGAAAAGGAGCCAGAGAAGCTGACTTGTGTACTCAGACAAATGAAGAAGGGAGGATGATGCTGCATCAAGGAACTTGGATGCTGCAGTCTTGAGTTCTATAAAGCATCTACAGCAGAAAGAGAATTTACATGAGTTCATGCACATATCAAGATGATTTTTTTTTCTTCCCCTGGTTTGTCTGAGAACACACTAAACTTACTCAGTGTTAGAGAGCCTTTTACATCATGTCCCTGAAAGTTTTATGGGATTCAAACCATTTCCTTTTTCATCTCCAGCTCACTGAAATCCATTGGCCTCTGCTCCCATGGCCTCCAGCCCACACTAGCACTGGAGCCTGAGCCAGGCTCATCCAGCTTTGGGAGCTAAATCCTGAATTTCCTGGCATTAAGCCAGCACACCTTTCCATCCCCACCCTCACTGGCACCCCACTGAAAGCCTCACTGTTCTGCAGAGAGCAGACTCTGCAGATGCCCCCTCCTGCCCCAGGGTGAGCCCTGGGCTACAGCAGCAGGGCTCTGATCAAATCAACGAGCTTAAACCCATTTAGACTAGAGCAGGCAATGGATCCTGCTGACCTGACAGTCCAGGCTGATCCTGTCATCCAGACATTCCCCCTCAGGCTGGGGCAGAGCCCCACGGGGAAGGGGTCAGTGGTTTCTGCAGGGAACTCCCCCCTCCCACCTGCCCACTGCACCTGCCCAGCAAAGGGTGCCAGAGGCTCTCCCCAGCCCCTCCCCGAGGGGCCAGCTCTGAACAGGGCTCCCAAGGAGCTGGTTGTGCTAAAATGCTCCTTTTGCTTCATCCCATTATGGCCTCAAAGCCCATAAAACCAATGGAGCCTGCCCAGACCCTGGGAGTAACAAGTTGGGATAATAAAGTTGAAATATTTATCCATGTGGTTTTTAACAAAGAGGCTTCAGGTTCAAGCTGTTGGGAGACCACACAATAATTTTACTACTTTGGGGGGGATTACTACATTTGTGTGTAACTGCAAGCTGTTCACTGCAGTGCCCTGAACTCTCACTCACCATCCAGAGGGCAGGGAAAGCAAAGCAGAGCCAGTGAAACCCAGAGCCCTGGGGCTGCCCGTGGCACTGGGGCTCACAGCTGCAGCAGTGACAGGAGTGGTGGGAGCTGCACGCCGAGGGACACACTGAGCAGCACCTCCTGGGATATCAACTAAACCTCCCCACAGCCTGAGGGCATCACCCTGCTAATGCCAGGCACTGCCTGCAACCCCTGCACACACACTGATGCTCCTGCCCAGTAAAGTGAGGCACTTTGCTCTATGAACAAAATATAAATAATGGCATCTATCTGAGATTCTGTTAGGTAAAGATAGAAGAGCCAGAACAAAACCAGAATACAGTCTGGTTTGATATATATTCATGTGCAAATTCTACAGTTATTGGCATAAGTATATAAAGGAAAGTGAATCAAGTTTGGTGCTCACTACAAGAAAATCTTAGCCAAGTGATACAAAGGAGGCTGCAGTCCTCAGGATAATTCAGGATGTGAGTATCTAAGCAGATGTGTGTCTGGGAATGTCACAGAGCTGAGGGTGTTTCCACACAGCCCCCATTCCTCTCCCACCAAGTACCTGCAGTGAAGCCCCCCGTGCAGGCTCCAGGAATGCCTCTGTGGGGCCGAATAATTAACCAGAGCAGTGAGCTCTCACTACAGAAATGAAGCCCAGCTACATTTATACAAACTTTTCTGCCTCACTAATTACTTCCCATTTGCAGTAATGTGTTTACCTTCTCCTTCCTGAAGCTGGTAATTTATCCTCTTCTTTATTTAATTCCAGGTGGTTGTTTTGGAGCCAGCTCACCAATTTGTCCAAATCATTTTGAATTCAGATTCTCTGGCTCCTCCAGGTGGGACAGAACCATGATTATTCTTTCCTCTGGGCAGCAGATCCTGGTGTTGGGCTTGCCCAGCAGGTAACTGTGGTTCATCTTCCATTCCTCTCTTTGTGTGAGGAGTTCCAATTCCAGAATATCTGTTCTTCTATATCAAAACAGACCCTCCTTCAGCCAAAAGATTTTTTTATTTTTAACTCCCTGATATCTGCAAGGCCAAACCAAACCAGGTGAGCCCCCCCACCCCAAACTCCTGTCCAAGCCCAGCTGCTCATTTCAGAAGGCCTATGCAGGGGAGCCAGCAGGCTGACTGCTCCTGCCCCTGCCCCATTCCCAGGATCCCTGCCTTCCTCAGGGCTCTGCTTCCTGGCTGGGGGAACAGGACATTTTTACTTTCTGATTATTTTGTTTCCACTATCACCCTTCTGCCCCGGCCTGAGGCACTGCTCCGTGACTAAATTCATTTCCTCCTGAATGGATTCCCTGCCCAAAGCAGCCCTTCCAAAGCTTTCCAGTGGCAGCCCAGCCCAGCACCACCCTGGCTGCCAGTATTGGTCCCCTGGGAGCTTCTGCCCCACTCCCAGTTCTCCAGGGAGCCCAGTCGCCAGGCATCTGCCTGGGATCCACTCTGGGAATTGCTGCAGGGAGGCTGGACCCACAGCAGGGTGGCAGGGAGGGTCCCTGGGACCCTCAGCCCAGCACAAGGAGCAGCTGCAGGTGGTGTGGCAAACCTGGGCCACGGCGTGGGGAGGGTGCAGGAACTGTGGCTGTTCTGCCCCTCGGTGGGGCCAGGGGCCGCGCTCAGCCCAGCAGGGCCCCGGAGCAGCGTGTCCCTGAGCAGCAGCAGTGTCCCTGCCCCAGCCCTGCTGGCCCTNACACACCCCTCTCCCATCTGCCAACTCCAGAGAAGCCCCCCTGTCCCCAGCACCAACCCACAGCCCCCTACTAAAGGAGGGGAAAGCTCCATCTCAGGCAAAGGGCACCAGTTTGGACTTCAAATGGTTATGACGACAATAAGTGATAGAAAAACAATTAATCTTCACGGGTTGTCAGCAAACCAGTCTGACTCATGCCCATATTGATCATGTCAGCTGCTCTCTCCCTTGTCCTGCCCCAAGGAACTGCCACAGTTCCCGTGGCAGGGGGCTCTCCAGTGCCTGCAGCCACCCCAGCCACGGTGTCCCCACAACAGCAGCTGCTCTGCAGGTGCCTGGAGAAAGCCCTTTATGGTACTAATTCACTATATTATTACCATTCACTGGCCAACTGCAACCAACTCCAGTGCCTGATGTGAGCTGCTGTGACAAAAAGGCAGCCCTAAAGCAGACATCAATAATTACTGTGTTTCAAAAGGTTTGGTTTAGTAAAAGAACCAAACCAACACAACCAGACTTCTGCTTTGCCTCTGCATCTCTCCACCTCATGAGCTTATGATAGTTTATATCTGCCATGATTTATTTGTGTTCCCAGCACAAATATTCCTGGGAACCATGGCTTGAGGAGGATTATTTCTGAATCCCAGCTACAGTCTGAAGTCAAGATATAACAAGCCTCAATCTTACCCAGACTTTATGCCTTCTTTGCCAAGCTCACACTGACAGGCTCTGACCAAAACTTCAGGGCTCAGCAAAAGCACCTGAAGTATTTTGCTTACAAGCTTGATTTTCAAAGCCTTCCCTGGTGTTCAGGTTTCTTGCATTTCCTTCGTTTTCTTGCACTGCTTTATTACATCACAAAACACCACCATCTCCCAAGGAAGATCAGACTTTTCAGTGTACCTATTTGTTTGAAAGCTGGAATACTTCACGTCCAACAACCTCCCAACTTCTTTCCAGTTTCAGAACTTCAAACTGAAATAATGACACATAATACAGTTTACACANCCTTGCCCCCGCCGGGCTGCCGAGTGCCGGCCGCTCCTCCTGCCCTCCGGCCCGGTGACGGAGGAGCAGAGCTGCCCAGGGGAGCAGGGACAGCGCAGGACACTGTGTCTCCTTCCCTGCTGTTCTTTCCCTTGTGTTCTGCAGTCCCCGTGGCTCTCGGGTGGGTGGGATGTGCAGCAAGCATCACCCACAGCCCCCGGGGGAGCAGCTCCCGGCCCTTGCCCGGGGCTGGGCGGGCAGGAGAGGCTGGATCCTGCCCAGGCACCCGCTCTCAGGGTGGGAATGGGGCATCACACCACCAAATCCACATTTCTTCCTAAAGCTCCACAGTGCCAGGGTGTCTGCTCCAGGCAGCCCCCCCTGCCCCTCGGCCACTGTGTCTCACGCCCCCCACACCCTACACCCCCCACATAACCCACACCCCCCACACACCNCTAAAGCAGACATCAATAATTACTGTGTTTCAAAAGGTTTGGTTTAGTAAAAAAAGAACCAAACCAACACAACCAGACTTCTGCTTTGCCTCTGCATCTCTCCACCTCATGAGCTTATGATAGTTTATATCTGCCATGATTTATTTGTGTTCCCAGCACAAATATTCCTGGGAACCATGGCTTGAGGAGGATTATTTCTGAATCCCAGCTACAGTCTGAAGTCAAGATATAACAAGCCTCAATCTTACCCAGACTTTATGCCTTCTTTGCCAAGCTCACACTGACAGGCTCTGACCAAAACTTCAGGGCTCAGCAAAAGCACCTGAAGTATTTTGCTTACAAGCTTGATTTTCAAAGCCTTCCCTGGTGTTCAGGTTTCTTGCATTTCCTTCGTTTTCTTGCACTGCTTTATTACATCACAAAACACCACCATCTCCCAAGGAAGATCAGACTTTTCAGTGTACCTATTTGTTTGAAAGCTGGAATACTTCACGTCCAACAACCTCCCAACTTCTTTCCAGTTTCAGAACTTCAAACTGAAATAATGACACATAATACAGTTTACACAGATATATATAAAAAAGCCTATTAGTGTAGGACAGAACCTCCCCTGGCTGTGCCAGGGAATGGGGCCCCAGTACCTGCCCAGCCCAAACAAACACTGTCCTTCCAGTGGGCAGGGGAGGCTGCACAGGATCCAGCAGGAGCAGTGGCAGCACCGCCCCAGGAAGGGAACTGGGGCACAGGAGCCAGGCCAGGCTCTGGCACTCTGTGCCCACCCCCAACCAGCAGTGGCCACAGGGCTGTGGGCACACCCACTGGTCATGAAGGCAGCTGCAGTGGCAGTGGTGAGAAGAGCATTTCCCTCAGCAGGCAGGCACTCTGAGCACGGGGAGGGCAGGGAGGGTTCCCAGCCTGGGGCACTCCTGCAGCTCTAGCTCCTCTTGCGCTTGCCCTGGGGCATCGCTGCAGCACGGCCAGGGACTCGCTGCCTCTGCTGCAGCTTCCTCTTGCTCCCTGCCAGAGCCACGGGGCTGCTGCTGGGGAGAGAAGAGAAGGAGGGTAACAGGGGCTTGCCCTAAGCACAGCATGCCTGATGCTGTAGGGAAGCACTGTGAGCAGTGCTGCACACGTACGTGCTACAGGTGATGGGCAATCATGGCATGGTCTGGGGTGGGAGGGACATTAAAGCTCATCTCATTCCACCCTGCCATGGCAGGGACCCCTTCCACTCCCACTGCTCCAAGCCCTGTCCAACCTGGCCTTGAACACTTTCAAGGATGGGGAGAGAAATCTTTCTCTGTCTTCTCATCTGAAGAAGGTGACAGCACCACGAATCACCCCACAGCCCCTGAGCCTGCAGGAACAGGGTCACCACAGTGCCTCTCCTGTCCCCAAGGAACAGCAGCAACCCCCAGATTCCTTGTCCATAACTGAGGACAAGCCTTGGCACTGACAAAACCATAAGGATATTCTATCAGAAAGGCAGTTTGGGGCACAGCCACCTGGAAGCAGCATGAGAGGTTGGTCAGCATCTCCCCCAAAGGAGGGCTTGGGGCCTGCAGCCTTGCCAGGCACTCCTCATTTATGGACAAAGTATTTTCCACAGAAAACCCAACAACTGCTTTATTTTTAGTCACAGTCAATTTTGAAGAAAAAATTCTTAAACTAGCTGTATGTAAATGAAGCAGCTGATTTCTATCATTCAGCCTTGGAGCTTAAAATTCCACACAGTGTTGACATGAAAGATACTGCTAATCTGTCAACAGCTTTTGCTAATTAAACATTCCTTTTAAGTGCACTCTGCTTTATACCATCTGCTAGGCTGAATCCATCCTGCAGGGACTATTCATGTGCCTTAAACTGGGAATTCACAACTGAAAATAACAATGGAAAACTCCGAGGTGCTCGAGCGCACACCTGCTGGCACACGGGATCCACACTGAGGACACTGGCAGGAGCAGGCTGTGCTCCAGAGCTGCACCTCGAAGGGAATGGCTCTCCTGCACCCCTGGGAGCCCCAGCCACGCCCAGGCAGAGCCCTGTGCATCCCAGCACTCACACCCAGCTGGGACTTTGCTGCTGGGACTGAACACACATCCCCAGAGCACCAAGCTGAGGGCTCTCCCCAGTCCCTTCACATGGGTTTTCATGTGGGAAACAGAAACAGGATTCAGAGACTTGCAGACATTGAGATTTTAACAACCAGCAAGTGCTCTTCTAACTTCAAACAGAAGTAAATCAAAACAGATGCTCAATTCCAGCATGTTCAACTTATCAGCCTCACCTACAGCTCTGCCAACAATGATGGAATTTTCAAATGTAATAGTAGATCAGATTTAATTTTTCATAAAAAAGCACTTTCGTCTTTTTAAAAAATAAAATATATACTTATATATGCCTTAGAATAAAGATATTCAATTGGGCATCTGTGGATTCTTGGAGGAACCAGGTGTAAGTTTTCAAGGATCCACATTCATTGACCAAACTGTGCTTCCCAGAACTGTGGGGATTCTCCAAGAATGTGACTTTCCTGAGGCTTCTCCAGGATTCCACCAACTGCAAAGTACAGACCTAAACCCATCCCAAGGGCTTCAGCTCTTGGACATTCGACTCACCTCTCAGAGGACACTGAACATGTCTCAGAGCATTCCACATCTGTCAGAATGTCCGAATTCGTGCTGAAGAGGAAAATAAAATGGATGGGAATTATTTCAGCAACACCTACAGCAATGCAGGGCTCGACTCAGCAATGGCAGCAGAACCCCTGGGTGAGACCAACCCCTCCAGTAGCAACAGCAGTGAGAAATAACATCGACCTACAGCACTGTCCAGAAACTCTCTCTGTCTCACTTCATTTTTCATTGTCCCTGGGGTCTCATTATCATTATTTAACACACAGGACAATTCTATGTTTATGTCTGTTATGTGGTAACTACACCACCTCTGTACTCCCAGAAACTTTCTCTGGAGATGATCTGCAAGATGTTTTGGGGAGTAAAGTGTATCTTCTTTTTTCAAAGTATCTCTGAAATAAATCAATGTGACATAAAATTTTGTGCAGGACAGCAGGATTTTTCTTCACCCTTTGCCATTCTGTCTCCCCTGTGAAGTGAGAGTCCTCAGCTGTTCCTGTGGCAATAACCACAGAACCAACAGGAATTTGGCTGGACAAACAACACCAGGTTAGAGTAACCTCCAACACACGCACATTCAGTCACACAGATAAAAAGGAAAGAGATACCAAAAATGGATGGGGAATGTTTTGAAAGTCAATATTGTTTTTACTCTCAGAATGAGAAGTCCATCAAAAGCTCATTTTCGGTGAACGAAGTGGATTCCCAGGGAATGAGTTATCATATTTCCAAACCCCACTCTGATGTTCCAGTTGCATTTTAAAAAAGAACTGGGGAGGACACAGGGCTATTTGTGTGCTTTTAGTCCCCTAAAATAGAAAAAGAGCAGGTTTGAGGCCTGAACATGATGTACTTCCCTGCCTTGAAAACTGCAGCATTTATCACCCGCCGCGTTCGTCCCCACAAAACAATAAAGCTGAGGAAATCTGGCCAAGGCTCAAACCAGCGCCTGCATTCTGCATTCACATGTGGAATCCATGGCCCAGGCCCACCAAACGTTTCCAAACCCAAGTACAAAACGTCCTGGAGCGAGTTCCACCTTTGGCCTGTGCAGGGAGCTGTGCACGGGCCCCAGGGAGCCCAATTAACTCCTACGCCCTAATTGTGCTGGGAGCAAGGAGCTGCAGTAGCTGCACAGCCCAGGGTTCTGAACTGCCAGCTGCAGCTCCCTGGCTCCAGGATCTCCCCAGCACCCCCTGCTCCACGGCAGCCACTGGCTGGAGCAGCTCCCTGCATCCCAGTGATTTCTGCTACAGAGCCTCAGAACGGCTGCATTTGGAGCTGAGGTGACTGCACACCTTTCTGACACATGCCAGGGGACAAAAGCATTTGAAAACTAAAAACAACAGTCTTAAATATGCCACCGTTGAAGAACAATTATAAAAAAAACACTGTAAACAAAACAAAAGCAACTTTGACCACCACCTGAATTTGTATTTTAACTTTTTCTTTCCCTGAACAAAACTCGTCCCTCTTCTTAACATCAAATGATTAGCCCTTAAACTGAAGATTATGAATTAAATAAGAGAAACAGCTGCCTCATTCTGAAGGGTTTCTTATAAAAAAATTTAACCTACAGAGGCCAAAGAGGTCACAGAATCTAGAATTTTTGTTTTATTCATTTCTCAAATGTTTTCTGCCTTTTCAATGCCCCAGAGGTATTTACCTACATTGCATCCAGGCACAGCAAAACACCCCTTCAGACTTTATTCAGACTCCAAATTTAAGACAAATTCCCACAACAGGTTTTCTGTCCTTTTCTTAACTAAAGGTCACGAATCTCTCTCACAATTTTACAGATCATTTCCAGTTGAGTCAATTTTTACAGCAAAATGATTGAAGTTCTTCACCTGAACTGCTCAAGATGCAGCCAGCACCCTGTGGCAGGGTGATCCTGCACTTATTCATGCCTCCACATTGGGAGAAATGCAGCTCCAGTGACTCAGGCAATTCCCCAGCTCCCTGCTCCTGCAGAATTGGTTTCCCTGACCCCTTACAGACAGTCAACCAAGAGCCAACTCTTCCTTTCTTGACCATCCGTTGGGTTTGACTTCCACCACCCCCCACTCTTTCATTTAGGATAAACACACCACCTAAAATAGAGAGAAAAAACCTGATGTAAGTGTGAATGACATGTCTTGTTCTGAAACAGAGAGGAGCAAACAGCTCTTTGCAGTGGTTTATTTTAAGTCAGATTAAGTTCCTAAGTTCCTCCTTGGCCTCCTGTGAGCAGCCAGCATCCTCCCATCCATCCATCCATCCACCCATCCCACCACGTGCTGTGGGCCAGGCTCTGGGCATGTTTCCCTCAGTGCTGGCACATGAAATGAGCCCCAGCCCATCTCGTTTTACCCGTGTCGTTGGAGGGGCAGTCCCAGTGCCCAGGAGGGAGGGAGAGCAGCTTGCCCCTCCTGCAGTGCTGCCTGCACTCTGTCCCCCTGCCAGGAGCAGCCCAGGCACTGTGCCATGCCCCAGTCCAGCTGTGCAACACAGCAGCTGCCTGGCTCTGCAGGCCACCACGCTCCAGCCTGCTGTCTCTGCAGGGGTCTGCCCCTCCAGGGAGGGCTCCTGTCTGCACCAAACCCTGCTCAGGTTCCATGTCTTGCTGGGCTCCTTGACTCTTGCCAGGCTTCCTCAGTTTCCCACTAAGGCCCCTAAGAACACACCTCTGAGGCTGTGCCTTGGGAAAAGGGAAAGATCTGCTGCACCCACCTGAACTGCTTCCCCCAGGGGTGTGGGGGCTGCACACCAAGAGCAGCCCCTACCATGACTCCTGTTCTCAGGGCCCAGAGATGCCCACATCCCACAGCTCCTGGCCAGGATGTCCTGCTGGACACAGGCTGTATGTCAGAGCTGCCACCACCAGCTGGTCAATCTGACAATGTCCCCAGCACTCTCACCACCAAGCCTCACAGCTCCTGCCATTTGTTACAGCTCAGAGTTTGGGGAAGAAAAGTATGAATCAACAGCATAGCAGAAAAGTATCATCATCCTTTCACAATGAACCCATATTTGAGGCCAAAATTCACAGATCAAACACTCCTGTCCAGCACTGTGATGTACATCATCTCTGAGCCAAAGCAGTGCAAGATTTATTAAGTAAAAAAGTCCTGAAGAACTAAAAAAGGCAATTATTGCACTGATAACACATTTTCCTACACTTCTCTCATCTGCCAGCGATGGCCAGGGTGCAGGACAATGCTGCCTCCAGGCTCAGCTGCCTGGGGAGAGCTCACACAGCATTTCCAAGCACTGCACCCTGCCAGCTGTGCCAAACCCCTGTCACCATCTCACAGGGCTGCTGCCATCCCAGGCACTCCACTGCTGCCTCTTCTGCTGCTGATGGCCATATTATGTAAAGCACATAAACCCAAGGATAAGTGACCTGCTAAATCTGGATCCTGGATCCTGATCAGTGGCTCCTGAGCTCACTGCCAAAATGCCTCACATATTGCAAAGGGCCCCTCCCTTGGGCATGAACCCCTCCTGGCAGCCACTGCAGCCACTCTGGGAATTCCAACAGCACAGGGATCTGTACAGACTGTGGAGACAGCATTTCAAAATTCTGACTGCATTTCAGCATCACAGACAAGGCCAATGTTGGGTTTTGTCTGCTGTTCAAGTCTCACTTATCACCAGGAACCGACACTTGCGTTGAACACGGATTTAAGAAAAAATAATTTGCTTAAAAAACTGCCTATTATCCCCATTATATAAAATACTTATAATGGAATATTTCCTTTACATAGTTCATTAAGTGGCTTATCATTGTTCCTCCCAATTTCTTTTCTAATTTTCCTATTGTTTAAGTAGTTGTGTAAAATTTGGCTTCAGTCCCAGAAAGTCAAAGAACACCACAGGACTATTCATATGGAGCACTGCAGTGCTGTGGAAGCTTTGTGCAACTGTGACTTCAGGGCTTTGAAAAATTACCCTTTCAAAGCCACGGCTGTGTTTTGGTGCTTATCTGTAACACACAGTTTGCCCTCTTGGTGGGATCATCAATCTCTCTGGAGCACAAGCATGTTTGGGGCACTGCTACAACCTCCACGCCTGGCTGGGATTTGTTCTCCAGCAGGAGTAAAATTCTCATTTTCTCAGTTTTTGCATGGACCTCTGAATAGTATCAGTTCATCAGTGATTAGTGTACAATGGATGAATTTCTAATCTTGACCAACTGCTCCCTTAGCAAGTATTGATGTGAGACTGAAAAGGGACAAACCCTGTGAAGCAGAGAACAGAAGAATCACTGATTTCTTTGCAACATCTTTTTGCAGAACAAACATTTCAGCTCTGACTTGCAGATTGTTCTGTTATATTCTATATGCTACTCAACATCCTCATTTTGGTTTAATTCATCAGAACAACAGCCCTCCATTTAGAAGTGCCCTCCTCACAGGAACACAGCATGCAGATTTGGAATTCCAAATATATTTCCAGTTCTGACATTTCAATGTGAAAAACATTTACTCTTGGCAAAGGATACCCTCTCGTTATCAGAGAAACACAAGCCTCAGAAATCCATTACTTGATACAATACCACAATGCTGCTAAAACCATCAACATCTAAATCATTCTTGTTTGATTTGTGCTGGATTTATTTCACTAGAATTAACAAAATACCAGCCCCTTGGTGACCACCCAGTGATAAAACATCTTTCTTTCATGCACTCTGAATGACTACACCTGTTGTTCCAGCCCTGGCAGTGCTGCCATAAGCCAGGCCCCTCTGGCACAGAGCCCTGTGGGAGCAGCAGGCTGGGAGGAAGAGCTGCAGTCCTGCAGGAACTGCACACCCCAAAGCTGTCCATTCATGGCAGGACCCCACAGGCCCCCAGGGGCCAAACCAGGACCTGGGCACTGCACTGAGCCCAGCAGCCTCCTGCCCCTTCAGAGCAGCAACCAGGAGCACCAACTGTGCAGACAAAGAGCACATTGCACTCCTGCCAGGGAGTGCTCCTCTAGCTCAGCACTTGGAAAGGGGGACATTCCCTGCAACCTCTCTTTATTTCCTAGAAAGCACAGGAAAACACTCAAGTGCTCTTTAGCAGGGTACAGGCTGGCATGAGGAAGCTGTGCTCAGACAAGAGGGACCAAGATCACCCCAGGCAGCTCTGCCACTTCAGCTGAGCTTTCTGTGCCCCACTGCTGCTGCTCCCATCTCTGTGCAGTCCAAAGGCTGGGCTGGAGCAAAGGAGGAGAAGCTGCAGGGTGGATGCCCCAAGGCTCCCTGGGCTGCCCCTGGCACCAACCCCTCAGGTGTGTGTCCCAAGAGAGCTGGGCTGCTCCAACAGCACTGCAGAAGAGGCACCCCAGCACCTGTGTGCCACTGGGTGAGCTCTGTGTGAACCCAGAGCACTGGGAGTGACCCAGAAAGCAGCAGGAGAACAGGTCCCTGATCACAGGGAAGGAAAAACTGTCGTCATCATCTACATCCTGAGAAACTGAGATAAATCTAGTCCAGTGCTCACCTTAAAGGCTTGTTACACATTGAACAGCACATAATCTGATTTGCTGCCTTTATCAATTTTACAGTACCAGTTCAGGCAGAAAGACACAGATAGCACAGAGGGGAAAGGCCACAGGAGGGGAAGGGCTTTATTGCTCTGTAAGGCAGGTCTGAAACCAAACAGAAACACAGTGATATTCTGGAAGGGCAACAACGACCCTTCCTGCCTCCCCAAGTGCTCTGCCAGCCAGCATATTGCTGTTTACTGACAAATATTTACTGTGTGCTCCCACTCATTCAAGTAAATGGAAACAAGCAGCAAAGTTTGATCCTGTAAAACAAAGACATTTACTGTTTGATGCTCTCTAATCCCCAGAGCTGATCTCCCTGTTCCAAAGTCTCCCTAGGCTTTCACTCACAGTTCAACATTTCCCTCTCTGAAAGGGAACCCTCATGACAACTTCTAAAAGTTCTTTAACCCCCATGTTGACTTTTAAAAGCTCTTTATGAACCAGAATGACTTTAGCAAAATTGGTTTCTATTAAAATATTTCAATTAGATTGCTCTATTAATAACCAACAATGAAGCCAATCACTACTTTACTCTTAGTATTTGCAGAACAAGGAGGAAGAGGCAGGTTCTAGGGGTCTAAGGGGTGGGAAATCAAGAAATGTCACTCCTAGCTCAGCTGGTTACCTCCAGCTACTTCCTCTGATTATTTCCCACTTCTAAAAACACAGGAAACCCTTTTATTCCTGGTAATGCAGACCTGCATTCTTCTCTCATTTCTGTTATCAACAAGACAGCAAGATTAGCTCTTTTGCTTTTAGACCCAATTATTCTGTACTTGTTTTCAATGACTTCTTCACCTTTCCTCCAGAAACTGGGGCCTTACAGCTATACTGCTTAAAAGACTGGGGCCACATCAATTTTGGGACCTCTCTAAATAAAACTTCCAGCAGATGGGGAGGTGAAGCAGTGGAAGGGACTCACCAAGCACACTCCTGGTTCTCCAGGCATTCCTCTCCCTGCTTCTGTACCAAAAGGAACACTCACACTAGCAATCCCCTAAGAAGGCATTACAAGCCATTGAGTGAATTCTGCATGTATTTTACCCCATCCCTCAAGCTGCTGAACACCCAGGAACAGCTCAGCACCCCTCCTGTGCTGCAGCTCCTCCACGTTTGCTCCCACCCAGAGGATCAGGGAGAAGGGACTCACTCCCTCACTAACCTGCTTGCTGAGCCAGAGGACAGGGAGAATTCAGGAGAGGCTGATCTCTGGCATTCCTTCAAGTAAGGACATTCACTCCCTGGGCCATCAGGAATTTCTGCTTGGAGTGTCAGGGCTTTTCCAGGGACAACAGCTGTGTGATGCTCTCCTCCAGGTTCTACCAACAGGAAGGACAGAGATTAGAAAGAATAATGCAAAATACTATTGTTTAGGACTCTGCAGCATAGATAGATTTTAAAGGAAAAATTAAGTTACAAACATTTAAATAGCAACATCTCATTCCCACATACTTGTCTTCCAAAACTTGCACAGTTTCAAAGGTTGAATTTCTTTTCGTGCTCAATTTAAAAAAGAAACCAACCAACAACTCCCTGAGAACCAGAAATATTTTACTGTTGAGTTTCCTACAGAAGGAGAGAAATAAAGGGTGAGGATGTGTTACATGCTTCATAAGATGGAATTTTATTTTGGAAATTAGCAAGCACTTACTGAGTGCTGTTGGCTGCTTGTGCTACCAATTCCCTTCAGCCATTCCTGCATCAGACAGCTTGAGCTCTAAGTTTTACAGATCAAGTTAACAGGCTTATTTTCAGTTGTGATTTACTTCCTTATGCAGCTAAGACAAGGTCAATGCACTGACATTTCCACTTCAACAGGAAAAATAATTTCTAGACAACACAACAGACAAAAATTGAGAACCATTCTGCTGGTTTTGTGTCAAGTGCTTTGCTCAGTGAAAAGATGAAACAGTTCTCTGGAAAGACACCTTCTGTCCCTCCAAAGAGAAAACCAGAAAAAATTCTGTATGAAAAGACAGACTGCCCTTATGCCATACCCACAAATACCTAAAAGTGAATTACTCCACTAAAATCTCCCTCAGGACACCAAGCCCTCCCCAGCCCCAGCTCACTGAGAAGTGACTGTGACAGCCACAGCCACGTCCTGGCTCCTCCTCAGGGCCAAGCCACGCTCCTGCTCGAGCCACTCTGACTTGTCTGCCCCTCCAGCAATGGTCTGGGCAGAAATGGCCAGGCAGAACTTCAATTAGAGTGTGCAAGGGCTTCACAATCTGAATTCAGTTCAGCTTGCCCTTTCTCTCCTGCTAACAGGCATAATAAAACATCAGGGGCATATTTTTGTCTGCAGAAAACAAGCAGCAGATCCCAGTGAGTCAGTTGTCCAACTAATGAAACACAACTCTGAAATTAGCAGGGTAAAAATAGCAAAGGCCTGTGTAATAATGCAGCCCAGCACACTTAATATTTAACAAATCAAATTATTTAGCACCAATATATATCAAATCCTTATGGCACTTTCCCCTTAGGCAAAGCATAGCCCCATGTTTAAAAGCTATGAAGACTGGGAAACAGATATTTTAAGGTTAAAGATGAAAAAAATCAGGAACAGATGATTAAAATGTCACCACAAACTGAGTGAGGTTAAATTGCAACCAATAGTAGAGAGCAATGGGAGAGATGGAGGGGGAAATTAAAATAAATGAACAGACCAACAAAACCAAAGCTCTGTTTTAATTCTGTACAATTCCAGCACTTCCATGAGAACCCAAAGGAAGTGGGTAAGGAATCCACACAAAGCTGTTAGCACCAGGCCAGCCCTGGCTTCTTCCTTTGCCATGCTGTAATTCCCAGTTTAATTCAAAGGCAATTGCTGTTAACAAGGAGCCCTGAGGAAACAGGCTCGAGGCATCTGTTCCTTCCCCTGTAAATCACCTTTTTGCTTTTTCAGTTGTTTACAGTCATCCAAGGGCAGATGTTGTGCATAAAACTAAAAACTGAAACTCCAAGGATTATTGGAAGCTCAGAGAACAAAGTGTAATGGAAATTGTGCAGGTTTGCCAGAACCAAACGAGGTGCTGCCACATTCTGAACATGATGCAGGATGATACATCTTATCCAAGTTATTTTCCACCTGATCACCCTTTTGGAAAAACCCTATGGTTTCACTTCAGCTCTTCTCAGAGCCTACAGGGCAGCACACACAGAACAGCTCACAGAGGAGACAGAGACCCCAAACCCCACAGCAGCCCATCCCTCCCCCCTAGAGCAGAAAATCAAGGCTGTGACCCCACTACCCAATAACACAATGCCTCTGCTTCTGCTATAGAAGAGAAACAGCTTTAAATCTTTTATCCTCGAGATTCCTTAACTTTTACCCTTCACACAGAATGGATTATGCACTGCATTGAGGTCTGCAGGAAACAGTAAGGATAAAATCCATACTATTATGCTGTTTTCTTAATTTCTTTTTATTCTTCAGAGCTCTACTGGAAAAGCCAGCACTGGAGAGAGCCAGAGATGACCTGAGCTCAAGAGCAGAGGGATTTGTGAGAGCTGGAGCAAAGCACTCTGCCATGTTTTCCCAAGTGTACAGACAACAGCACGTCCCACTTTGGCCAGCGGGAGCCTGGCCAGAAGTCAGTCTCTCAAACAGATTAGAAATCCACCAGTCCTGTTAGGCTGAGGAATGCTCTTCTAAATCCCACATTCAAAGACAGATGCTCCCTGCCAAAGCAGCCAGGAACACGAGGGTCCTGCAGGCAGCACAGCCCGGAGGTGCTGGTGCTGTGGGAGGGACGGGCTGGGGGCTGCTCCTGCAGCCAGCCACTCCCTCTGCTCACCAGGGCCAGCACATGAACACAAAACCCAGCGAGTTGAAGGGGGGTAACATCCTGCAGGAACAGCCTAAAACAAGCCCAAGGATTTTACTGCTTCAGTCTCAGGACAAGCAATTCCCAAATCCAACCCCCACAAATACTTCTGCAGCTCCCAGTTACCAACCCCCTCTGCAGTAAGGATGCTGGAAGGCTGAAAGGCAAGCAGCACCCACCCTCTCCCTCCTTCCAGAGTGGTCCTGTGGCCACCCTCAGCACCTCCAGCAAACCTGAACCAGAACCTGACCCCCCTTTCAACCCACTGCAAAGTGCAAAGCACACCCACACACAGCACACAGACAGAAAACCAATATATTTATCATGGGTTATGCTTATGTTCCACACTAAAGACAACAGCAATCAATCCTTTTAGGGACTGTTTGATCTTTATGCTGGTTGGGGTTTCTTCCCCTTAAAGGTTCTAGAAGAAGAGCAACAGCTGAAAGACCATTTCTTTGGGAATCCCACACCTCTTAGTGTGGTCCAAGAGGGGACCATACTAAATGTCACTGACCTGTGGCTGCTGGCAGCTCTTTGACAACAACTTTCTCTTTGTTTTGAGCACTTTCTGCTTTCCTCTCACCTATTTTCTTCCACCGTTTATTTACTTGATCCACCAAGAACTTGAATTCACTCCTGTGTCTGTTTCCTGAAAGGTACAGAGCATCACTGACCACCCCACAAAGGTATGGCACAAACACTCAAAGGATGTGAACAGAAACGGACACAAAAAACTGAATTAAAAGAATTTTTGTTACAGCAGATGAACACCAACCCAGCACTGTGATAAGTTCCACATTCTATTAATGACCCAGGTCTGTGTCTGTGCTTTTACAGAGCTCCCCACAGTCCAGAGCACTGGCACAGATGAACACCTCATGCTCTGTGTCGTGCCCATTACACTGCTGGGATTCAGATCCTTTAAGTAAGTGAATAATGCAAATACTCTCTGCACTTTCTATCACTTGGGATGTTTGAAGCACTCCTCTGGTGCTCAGCCAAAGCAATGGAACTGTTTAACCTCGACACTTCACATGCTTCCCTCGAGCTGGGAATACACCTGGTGTCCTCAGCAGATGCTGTGGGTCACCTTTCCCTGGCTGGGCAGGGAGGGACCCCGGGCAGGAGGGCAGCCAGGGGAGGCTCTGCTCCAGGGAACAGGGACAGGAGCAGAGGGAACAGCCCCAGGCTGGACATCAGCAAGAACTTCTGCTCAGACAGGCCTGTCAAGCATTGTGTCCCCTCCCTGAGGAGCCCATTCCAATGACTGAGCACCCTTTCAGAGAGGAAATTCTTTGATGTATTCTATGATGAAACAACACCAAGTTCTGCCCCACAGAAGGAAACAGGTCTGACACCGACTCGCTTTCCCTGAGGAGCTGAAAACACCACATAAGGCCAGAAGTTGTGTTAATAAAAAGCCAGTTGTGTCCCAGATGTCGTGTCCTACGCTCATTACGGAATTCCTTTGGTGCTTCAGTTTTTCCAGCATTACTATCTTTTGTTGTTCTGGCTCATGGCAGAACTACAAAGCTTTTGGAAGAGAAATGTCCTGGCACACAAGCACTGTTCAGCTCCACTGTAAATCACTGTGGTGCTGAGACGACACCCCAAGCACATCCCACCAAACTGCAGCAGCAGGAACCAGCCCCAGACAGAAACACAAATATTTAAAACACAAGACAAAGCAGCAGACCTCCAAACAACGTGGCAAATTGAAAGATTTATAAGCAGAAAAGGCAACTGAGTAATTTTTTTTTCACAGATGTATTTCCTTTCCTGTAGATTTTTTAACTCTTTAAATAGAGACCATGAAAAAAGCAGAGGGGGCTGGGGGTGCCCCGAGTCCTGCAGAGCAGAAGGAAATGGCAGTGGCTGTGACTGCCAGGCAGAGCTGCCAGCCTCAGGTTCAGCAAGCCAAAGTATTAACTGCTTTTTCATAAACAGCAAAAAAATGCCAACAGTGCAATGTGCAAATTGCCAAGAGCCTGGGAAAGTGCAAAGAAGCAGAAAAAAGCCATTTCTCCCAAACAGTTTGTCCTGCCTTTCCCCAAAGCTGTTCACAGCCCCAGAGTGTTTTTTCATATGGAAAAGAAGAACAAAAGTACATTTTGGGGGGTTTTATTCAGAATTTACACCAGAGTTCATTCATTCAGTCAGTCATTCATTCAGCTGGGAATTAGGGTCTGGGGTGCAATTGCTGTAAAATAAAAGGGAAAAAATGCTTCATTGTGGAATAAAGCTTTCTAAAGCCCATCTGTTTTACAGTGAAATAAAAGATTTGATAAGAGTTAATTTCAAACTGTTCTTGAATTTTAACATATAGTTCTTTTTTCATGCTTATGATTTCTTCCTTATTATTTTATGAGAAGTAACTACCTGACACTGGTTACCATTTGCTTCTTTGGTCAGAATTTTTTATTAATTTTAAAACCATATGTTCCCATTAAAATACTTTTGTATCATCCCTTTTTTCCTATGTTTTTAACTTTTCAATTATCAGTTAATCTGCTTGAGACTCTCAAGATCTCCAAGTGATTAGTTTTGCAGCCATGCCCTTTTAGCAATCTAAACTTAATCAAATAACTGTCTTTGAAAAATCAAGACAATATTTAATATATTTTTGTTCAAAATGTGTACAACAGGCCAAGAAAATAAAACCAGGACAGGAAGGGCAGTCCCTGGTGGGCTCAGGGGAGCTCTGCTGCAGAGGGCTCCCAGTGACACCACACAACTGCACATCCCCTGCTCTGCTCTTTTCACACCCAGCAAACACAGCAGGACACCAAGAAAGAACAAAGTGCATAAACAGGGATGCCTTTGGAGGCAACCAGTGTGTGTATTTAAGCTCAAAGGAAAAAAAAAAAGTTAATTTAAAAGCAAAATGAGGTGAAATTTGCACATTACTCACGATATTCAGTGTGGATCTCATCTATTTCTTGCTCTGTCTGGTCCTTCGTGAAGGTCATGCTCTGCAGAAATCACACAAATGTTTTCAACATAAATAAAAGGATGATAAAGCTGCAGACTTTGAAATCAGAGACTTAAAAGTGGAAGAAGCAACTGTTTGTTTCCCACCCAGCTTTCAAGTACCTCCTCACATTAATCACATTTACAGAACACATCCACAGTGTCCTGCCCTGCTGCCACCAGGCCACCAGGACCAAGCCAGCCCACATAACACCCAGCAATGTGGGCCATGAAATATTTCCTAGCACTGTGCAACAAACAGGCTTCTAAAGTCACCAAAGTCTCAAATGTCATGGGAAAAGAACAGGGCTACTGCCAATACGGAAGCGTGGAATTTGCTAGCTAAATCCTAGAGAATTCTAGGAAGCAAAATATTCCCCACACTGCCATGGAGGGTCAAAATCTTCCAGTATGGCCAAGGAGAACATTACTCAAGGATTTTTATTGCAGTCAAAAACTGCTCCTACTTAAAGGGTTTGGGCATAAAGCTCAGCAGTGCACCCAGGACTGCCCACAACAAATGTGTGGTGTGAGAAAACCAGATTCATTACAGGATGCTAAATGTGAATTCCAATATGCAGCCTGGGAGTTCCCACAATACAGCAACAGGCAGACACTCTCAGTGCCCACCCCTCTGTGAGAGACAAGATCAGCCACTTACATTTTCACTGGGTTTGTTACACTCCAGCTGAACACGAATCTTCTCATTCTTCTCCAGCTCTTTAACAAGCTCTGCCACTGTTTGGAAATACAAGAAAGGGACTGCTGAATCAGGAGCTGGGTAATAAAACTGTAACAGCACAGACTGAAACTACCCTGAATTTAAAACACAAACAGCCTTAGCCCTCCAAGAGGGAAAGCTCAGGCTCCAGACCCAGGCAAACGTGCTGTGTCTCCAAATCCCACCACACCTCTCTCCTGCACACAACAGTGCTTGTGGCACACAGGCCATCCCTAAGAGACTTTCCATTTCATACTGGATGTTCCAATGGCAGACACAATAACTGCACCTACTGTTTATCTCATCCCCAAACCTTCCAGGGCAACAGAACCATGTGCAGGCTCAAGGGCAAAGCCCACAGAGGAATTACAACTGACTTCAACAATTGTCAGACACATCCAAAGCCTACAAAGAACACAACTGTAACATTTAACTGGAGCCACAGCTCTGCAGAACCCTGCACAGTTTACTGTGACATTTACTTTTACAAATCTGTTTCTGCATTTCATCATCTCCACAGCACTGCCAGGCAGCTGTGGGCAGTTATTAAAACAAACACTTCAGCATACAGTGAAGCAGTTAGAACCAAAGCTTATTAAGCTGTGAAAGAATAAAACCTGTTCCAAACTGGTTTAAGCACACTCCAGGAATTTGGCACCTGTGCTTCCTCAGAAGCTCAGCTATTCCTGTTCCAGTGACCTCAGGCTCCCTGCTCCCACCCAAAACGCACGTCTGCATCTGGAGTGAGTTTAATAATTCACCCTGTGTGCCCAGGCTGTGGGCAGAGCTGGGCCCAGTTCAGGGGAGAGCAGAGGGGTGCAGAGCATACCCAGGACTCTGCCCCCACTCTGTGAAACCCCCCCACACACTGAGGGAAGGCTCACCCCGAGTACCCAGCAGGTCAAGGAAGTATTGTGACTGATCTTGACTTACACAAGATAAATTCTCCAGCTGCAGCTCTCCCAACAGTCACAGCAGTGCTACACCTGCCCCGAGAGAAGGGCAATGCAGACTGATGGCTGGGGATGGCAGCAGCCTCCCTGCAGGCTCCCACTGACCTGATTTGGGATTCAGGGAATCACACTGAGCATTGTACATGTGCACAAACTCCTGGTGTCTCTTAATGAGCTGCTGGCGGGTCCCAGAGGTGGACAGACCATGTTCCCTGAGCTTCTTCCTCAGATCTCGATCTGACAGCAGGTTATAAACAACTTTGGACATCAGCTTCCTTTTACGAGCAGAACTGCCAAGGGAAAACAGAAGAGACCTTATTTAATTAATACTCCTATGAAAATCCAAGTATTTACAATTACTCCAGGGTACTTCATCCACTCAGGATGACGCACACGTGAAAGAAACTCGTGTTTTCCATTCCAGTACTGGCCACGTCTTACTTGAATCAGCTGGGGAAATATTAAAAGCATTAAAGCATCAAGCCAAATCTTGAATTAGAAGATTTTTCAGCTTTCTGGAAAAATGTCTTTGAGAAAAATAGTCATGTACCAGAAGGCAGCAGCTCCCAGCTAACAGAAGGGTGGTTTGGGATACAGAGAGAGACATTAAAGATAAGTAACAGTGCTCTCAGAGGAACAACATCTAAAGCAAAAACCTACTGCTTTCCACTGCTTTTTGTCAGAAGGACTCAACATTCCTGGCACAGCTGGGGAAAACATCTTAATTACAGGAAACTGCCAGAGAAAATTCAAGTCCTAGTACAACTTTTGTCACCTAAAATTAGAAGAACATTTCTGCCTGTCAAATTAGCTCAGGCTTCCCTACACCTCCTGGTGAGATACTCTCAATCTAGGAAAAACAAAGGAGCCAAAACCCATCTACAGTCTCACTCATCTTCTGCAACTGCAGTAATTCACAGAGGAACAGCATTTAATTAGACATTTTTCTTTCTGCAGCAAAATAAAGCTCAGCTGCACTACTCTGGATTAGAGAGCAGTTAACAGCTTTCCACTGTGAAAATGAGAGATTTATTTGAAAACTATTCAGTGCTTTCAACTTATCACATTGAAAATTTCAAGGTTAAAAAAAGTAGATTTATGCAAAAACTGTCAATAATTCATCTACTCTCATCCAGCCCTGTAGCATGGCTGGTAAAAAGAAGATGGATTACCACAATACACTCTTCAGGGAAAGTATTTTCAGATTCTTTTGGGAAATACAAAACATTTCCCTGAACAATTAAAGTAAATCTTTTGAAAGTCCTACAGGAGCTCGGTGTGTATTCCAGCCCGCCAGCAGCACGACCTAAAGTGTGCTGACAGCTTTCCAGCAGGCAGCCACAGAAAACAGCTCACAACAGGATTAAATCCTAATGCTGCTGGGGCTTCCCCATGCTTGAGAAACCCAGAGCCCTCTGGAAACACACTTACACGTTGGGATTACCCCTGTGGAGCTTCGGGGGCCAAATTAGCAGTTCTGTGACACTGCACAGCTGCTAACACAGCCAGCTCTGACAATGACCAGGGCTCCCACTGCTCAGAGCAGCAGCAGGGATGGATGTGCTGCCAGCAGAACCAGACACCACTGCAGAACCAGCACCCCAGCACTGCCAGCCCCCAGGGCAGTGTCTGCTGGACACCTGCTGCACGCCTAGGCAGTCTAGATGAGTCTAATGAGCAGAACTGGAAATCCTGTTAGGGACATGGCTGTGACACCAAGGACAGGCCTGGCTTCTTTTTCCATTTATTAAGAACAAAGAAAGCACTAAACCACTCCAAATGGAAACTAAATGTAACATCAGATTTCAATATTCATTTACCATTTTTTCATCTTGAAAGTCCTTTAGCTTACAGACTGCACTCAAAACATGACTGGACAAAACAAAAGCTTTAACATAAAATTACTTTCTAATTCAAGGTTCAGGGGAATTGGAAAAACAAGCACTGAAGTACAAACCCTCCCAGTTCAGTTTGATCAGTCAGAAATAACAACAGCCTAAATTTCTGCTGTAAGTAAAACAAACTGAAACTCTACTTCTGATGTGAATGTGGCGACCGTGACCAATGCTGGGGCAGGGGCACAAAGCCAAAGGAATGCATTAATCTTATGGAAATGGAGATCTTCAGGAACCTTCAACAGCCCCACAGAGAGGAGAGAAAGGTGCAATTTTTATTCTTTAACTTGACAGCTATTGAAGAAAATGTCTCTTGGCACACCTGAACCGAAGGAAGCAATTCATTCACCAAATGAGAAATGGGAATCAGTGTTATCTGAAGGGAATTTCAATGCCAGGGAGCAGAAAGGTGACGAGAACAACGCACAGACCAAGTTCTCCCTGTGCTGAATTTTTGAAAGCATTGACTGTTTTCTTGCCACTAAAAGCCAAAGAGCAATTGAGCTGGCAATCCACACCCTTCCCCAAGGGGGGACAATCCCCACAGTGATTCCAGAGTGCTGCACACAGCAGGGAGGGCAGAAACACACACACACTCTAGTGCTACACCCCAGCTCTTAGCTGCCACAGGCATGTGCGAGCTCTCAGAGCTGCCCTTACCTTCGGAGGCTCTCCTTCTTCTCCTCCCTGGTCAAGCAGCCATCCAGATGTTTGTTTATATATTGCTCTAGGACAGCAACCCCACAAACGGGACATTGCACTGAAAGCAAGGGAGAAGGAATTTACTAGTGTGGGCATCATAGCAAAGAGGAAATGTTTCCTCTGAGAAACTAACAGCTGGGACAGTAACAAAGCACACTACTCCTGAGCTCTGTTACTGCACTGGAAGTTACACTGGAGTTCTCAGAACAGGAACAAATAACACTAAACCCTCTCACTGCAGGTGTTCCACAAATACTGTCTGACCAACTACCTGGCGTTTGTGGAAATAATTTTCATATGATGAGTGCTCAAAGATTTTAAAAGATCATAAAATGGGAAGCAAGTGAAAGTTTTAATTGCTCAAAAATAAACAAGCAGTAAAATTTCACTTGAGTTTTAAATTAACACCACCAGTGGGACTGATGTGTAAAACCATGACTGGTTTCCCATGGCTGCTTTCCTGGCTGTGGTACCTCTTTAAGCAAGCTTCACCCAGCTGATGAACACAGATGAACTTCAGGGTTCCAGATGAATAAATCATTAAACAAAAGAACAGCTAAATTTGAACTAATAAGAACCAGGGGTGTACTCCTACATGGTGTTTTGTTTTAATTTAGGCTTTTAGTTGGTCAATAGGATGGCTGCCAGCACGTCAGAACTAAGAGGATTCTGACATTTTATTGTGGTTGATTAGTATAAATGGGCATTTTCATGCTTCAAAGTAAATTCACCTTAACTCTTTAGAAATACAAAAGAATAAAGCAGATGACTCTTCTGGAGAATGTGTGAACAGAAATATTAACAGAACTGCTGCCATGCTCGTTCTGAGTTAAGGCTAACCCCTCAAATAACAAACACATTATAAAATAACCTGCATCTGGTTACTCAAGGATACCAGAGCAGAATAAATGCCAGTGTCTGTCTAGTCATCAGGGGGAAGGAGAAGAGAGATTACTTCATTTTTACTAAGACTATTGCACAACTATTGTTTTGTAGTGTTGTTACTCAAAGCAAAGGAATCCATAAGCACTGAATTCCATGTCATTCCTTGGCACAGCTCAAGCTTTGTGCTGAAGAACATGCCTGGAGCAGAGCAGGGAGCACAGGCAGTGAAGGAGCTGAACGTGCCAGCACAGAGCACCCCGTGGAGAACGGGGATGAGTGCCACACTGGGGCTCCTTTACCACCACACACAGGGCAGAGTGCAGGACACCACCAGAAATGAAACAGCTCACCTTTCTCATCTCCTTTGACCACAGATGTAGAAGGCTTTTCATGACCTTTGGTGCAGCCAAGATTCTCCTGTGCCCCTGCTGTGCTGTCTCTGCCCCCAGGCTCTGCAGGAGTGCTGCGAGGGTCACGGTGCTCCTCGGTTTCCAAACTCCTCTGGCCAGTCCATGCCAGGCCACCTGTCTCCATGGAGGGGCAGACATTGTCCTTTCCCAAGGAGCTGTCGAGGCCTGGCCCCTCCTCAGGCTCTGGCTGAGGAACAGGACTCCTGTGGCTCTCAGCAGGCGGGGATGGAACCGGGGCAGCATCCAACACCAACTGCAACAGCTGCTGTCTGCAGGCAGCCAGAGGAAAACACACAGCTAGCACACTCCAGGGGGCTAAGAACCTGAAAACTCCAACACACACTCTTTTTTGGGGGTGAAAATATAGAAAATTACTATAGAAAATGACTGAGGGCAAAAGAGGAGGGAGCAGTCCCACACTGGCTTCTCCCAGAATGTGGATTTTAGGCTCATGAGCAGCTGGGTGATGACATCTCATGGTCCCCTGCCCCAGCCCTAGGGACAGAAGAGCCAGGGCACAGCAGACACTCCTGGCACAGCACTTTGTAACCTCCAACAGCACTTTGTGACCTGCCACCCCCTCCCTCAGCACCAGAGGGAATTACTCAGATGCCTCACTAATCACAAACTCTGACAGGTGTGATTGGAGAGATTTGGACAAGCATGACTGGACTGGAAGCTCACCCATCATTCAGCAAGCCCAGAGAAAGCATGCAGTGATGGAGGGGTCCAGCCTCTGCCATCACCAGCCTGGCCAGCTCACCTGGGAGCTAATCCTGTGGCAAACATCAGTTCTACTCAATGTTCAAAAACCTCTGCACACTGTGAACAGACTCTGTGCTATCTGTGATACTCCCCAGAATTTAACAGACTGCTATGAGCTCTGAGATGACAATTCTACCTTCCTGGCACAAAGCAGTAACTGCAGCACAGCTGACAATGCTCAGTTTATGAGCAGAGCAGCATCCTTCCCTTTGAAGGCTGAGAGATGAATCAGCCAGGTGTCAGTGAGCCCACACCCACCAGAACAGCCAGGACCCAAACCCTCCTCAGTTGCTGAGATGGGTCAGGGCAGCAGTCAAAACCCACCTGTTTAACTAAAGATGGATGGTTTCTTAACATCCTTCCCTCCAGCACCCTCCCTCCACTTCAACAGCAGCATACACAGCTTCCCACACTCTCCCCTTCAGATCTGTAACACCCACTAAACTAAGTGTCCTTCATCAGGCTCCTGGGTCCCATTTTACAATTCCCATTTTCCATTTACTCCTCCTGCTGAAGCAGCAATGAAGCAGAATTGTTTGGAATCAAGGGCTTCCACATAAATAAATTCCTAGGAAGAGCCTGTGAATCTTCCTAGAAACAACTCACACAGGACAGTCCCAACTGCTCTAAAGGCAATGTATCTCCTTGAAATTCCTCCTGCATTCCTGCTGGAGGCTCAGGCACTGTCTCAGCAGTGACAGCACCTGCTCTCTGGAGCACCCACAGTCGATGTGTTTATTCCTCTGACTCACTACCTGTCGAGTAACCCTGATTAGGAAACAGAGATAAATTTGACAGTAAAAACATTTTTTGTCCCTATGTATGAAGACAAGCAGAGATTCTTTTCAGCAAGGACTACTACTTTTCTACTTAGGCAAGTGTAACTCTAATTTTTATTGCTAAGTTTTCTAACAAGGTGATGCAGAAACTGACAGATGTTCTCAAAATACTCCTTTTAGCAGAGGACAACGAAAAAAATTCTTTACACATCACACAAAACCTTGCATGTTATTTTTGCAGGTGCTAGCCTCACTGCAACTGAACAGAGAAGTCTTCACTAAGGACAGCTGGTGCAAATACTGCTCCTCATCTTCCTCTCCTGGCCTGGCCAGAGCCATGAGCTCTGCCCCAGAGCTCAGAGAGGTGAGGGAACAGAAATCTGCCCTGGCAATGCCCCCCAGGCTCCTGCCCCCTGGGGCCAGGGGTGCCCTGCACCAGGGCTCACACCCACTGAAGCCTGCACAGGACTGCTCCTCTCCTCTCACACAGAGAACCCTGGCCAGGAGGCAGCACAGCACAGCTCCACCTTCACTGAGAGCCCACCCTCTGCACAGGGAGGCAGCTGCATTCCCCACAGCCCACACCTGCTGCTGAGCAGTGTAAGTGGGGCCAGCACTGGCTCTGGGTGGAACCATTCCCCTTCCTGCAAAGGCTGACCTTGGAGCACAGCTCTCACTCTGCTAAGTGCCACCTCCATTACCATTTGCTTCCCCTCCAGGCCTGACTTCAGAAATGGGTTTGCACTCTGTGAAACGCTGAGAAGATTTAAGGCCTAATTTTCATAAACATCCAACTACCCAAGGCTCAAAGTCAACTTAGAACATACTTGATCTTTTAAACATGCTGAGCTCTTCCACCCCTGGCCTGTGGATTTGTTTTTGGGGACAGCTGTGGGGACACAAAGCAGATGGAGAAGGAGGGGGGAGCCAGAAGGTCTGTCCTGCACCCCCAGCAGCAGGACAGAGGAGCAGTGGTGGTAGGACTGAGCATTACCCACCCCACTGCCCACAGGCAGTGTCCTCAGCTCAGGGCACCTGCAGCCCAGGGGGCCCAAGCCCTGGAGCCCACAGTGACCACTGCTGCCTGCCCTGAGCAGCCTGCCCCAGCAGAGCAGGCAGCAGGGACCCTGCCCACCCAGCCCCTGCCTCCACCAGGGCCACACCGGGCTCCTCAGCACTACTGACCCAACCTCCTGTGAAAAACTGACTCAGCTCCAAACAAAGGAAAGGTTATTGAACTATGCTCACTGGTAAGATTTATACTGATCCATTAAAGCAGTCCAAAAACATTAAGATTCAATATCATAATGGATCCAAGTCAGCACTACTTGTTCCCTACAAAATTAGGCATTAACAAAAAAATAGTAATCCATTTATCACTAGGAAGCACCAGAATTCAAGCTGAAACAGTGGAATTGTAGGATTTAAATTACTGAGATAAATCAATTAAATCTACTAGTGGTCATATAGAAAATTAGATCTATCTGCATTCTATGATCTTCATCAGAGAAAAATTCTCTCATGAAACAAAGCCATCAACTGAACTATATTTCTTGTCACTTCCAAAGCCAAGAGTTGCACTGACTTCCAGCTCCAAGTTAATTTCAGAGAAAAAGATGAAAGTGCATTTGTCTCCTACAGAGACAGGAACACCCACAGAATTCCCAGCAAATCACTGAGCAGCTTTTCATCAAAAGAAAACATATAATACAAGAAGCTTCATGTATCTACTGTTGTGAGAACTTACCAAGTCATATTTATTCTGTTCTTGCTGTCTTTTAAAGGGATGTGAAGCTCAAAAATTAATTAAAAGCAATCAGAAAAGTAGCTAAGAAATTGAGGTGAAAGCACATGAATGCTCTTGTAAGGTGACCATTACCACTGGACAAAATCCTTCTATTCAGAATCTCCCCTGCACACACAGGAAGGATCTTGAAGAAAATCTTTACTACCATTATTTCCCCACAGAATCCTGATGTATCTGTTGACTTCCTACACATTGGCAGAGACTGAAACTTCCAGAGCAGCAACCCAGAAGCAGAATGAAAATGAGCTTGTAAAACCTCCACATCACCTGAGTGGACAGTGACCTCCAGCCAGAACACTGCAGGATTTTTCCAAAGTTGTCATCCATCGCTGGCAATGCTCCTGTGACACCACAATTTTTTTTTGCTCAGTGCTCACACTGCTCCTGTCCAGGGCTCTGAGCCTGGTCACACACAGTCCCACCTTTCCAGCTGCCAAACCAGAGTGAGTAGCCATAAAAGTACATAAATACCTTGCAGAATTAAAGCTCTTCACTAGATCATCTAAAATCCGGTTGTTTTTCAGGTCAGATTCTGAGACTGCCTATTAAAAAAAGAAAGAAAGAAAAAGCAAAAAAACCCACCAAATCTAAACAAACAAACATTCAAATGCAGTGAAAACAGCAAGTGCCCAGAAAATGTTCAAGTGATGAATAACTTACTTCTTGGCTCCATGCCTCAACTACCCCCACTAAAGTGCTACAGGAATTAAGATGCTTAAAGGGTAAACACTTCTTCCCCCAAAATATCTCATATTAAAATAACTGCCTGAGAACTTAAGTCTGGGATATGAGGGTAACAGGTAAAAACAAAGCATAAAGCTAAAGGAACAAAGCCCAGGGTGCCCAGGCTCCAACAATGGTTTATTGCAGTACAGGTCTAATAACTTTGAAAACCAAACCAAAGATCTTCTGAAGGTGGTAAGAACCTTAAGCAACAGAGCATGAAAAGTGATGAAGGGAAATGTTAATCTTCTGCTCATGGAATGAAAATGGGATTTATGAGACGTCTTTGTGCATTCAATTCATTCTTTTTAAACAATTTCTGATTTTTACCCCACTGTAACTCTCTCTGCTCTTCTTTTTAACAAATCTTTTATTATTATTTTGTTTTTATTTTGAGATGAAATGGGGCCATCCACACATAGAAAATTAAGCACTTATGTTTCAGCACTGCTGGTTTAAATGATGGAGCATTTTATCAAATTGATGCTAAATGTTTTGGGACAGATTGTACACACAAACCTGAGCCAAGCCCCAGGCTTGATGCTCCGTCCCCTTCTGCCTGCACTGACTGAGGAGCACCTCTGAAACAGGAGAGTTCCAGATGCAAGAGCACCAAACTGTGCCCATGCAATCAGAATTGATTATTTGGCATAGTCCAAAGGGAAAAGCTCCTGAGATTTGCCAAAAGATAAAAAATAAGCTGAGGGGAAAAATCCAAACCAGAGCCACACTTACCACACAGCACGTCGGACACTGCGTCTTGTAGGACAGAAACTTGCGGATACAAAGGGAACAATCTGGAAAAAGGAAATACATCATTCTGAACATTGTCCCAAGTGCAGTTCCACATCCTTGCCTGTGTATTTCCTCATTGTACAACACACACAAGCTATTCCACAATACCCAAATATTGAAAATACACCATTTTTACATGGAATTAAGATAATCATTGCTGCAGAAAAACCCGCATTTTATGCAGACATGTTTCAACATCAAACATCAGCTCCTCCGACTAAAGCTGATGTCTGTTTCCTTTGTTCCCCAGTGCAAGAAACCCTCGGTCAGGCAGCACCTCCACAGCAGTGTTTGCACTGCTCACTCCCTCACCACGCTGGGTTTTTGACCTGACTAATGCAGATCACTTTCATATTCCTGCACAGCCCCAGACAAACTCACAACCCCCTTTTTTCCCAGGCTCTTCTGCCCCTTTCCAAAACAATACCAACTTGCCGTTGAAAGAAGAGGCTAAAAAGGAGGGGAGACAGCACTGAGATGCTGAGAGACAGTTTAATGTCATCTCATCATCACAGCATGCCTCAACAGACTGGGTGGTGAAACACGCCATAAGCTTCCTACTGTCGCTGTAGATTTCTGCGTTTGTTACACTTTGTCAATTTATCCACGGGCTTTCACAGCCACTTAAGGATTTAAAAAGTCTCATCATTCTCCTGGAAAAGACATTCCCTCACTAGATCCTCATGGGTCAGAGTCTCAGCACTGAACACACGCAGCAGCAGCTCCTGGAAGAGATCTCTATTTCACAGACCCTCTGGGAGTGCATCTGAAAAGCAGCAGAAGCATTAACTAACTCCAGAATGGTTTGGATTGGGAGGACATCAAAGCTCATTTCATCCCACCCCCTGCCATGGGCAGGGACATCTTCCACAAGACCAAGTTGCTCCAAGCCCAATCCAACCTGGACTAATGCACCAATTAACACTTAAAACTGCAAATCCTTCTAAATGCTCAAAAATTTCTAGATATGTAGGAAGAAGTGATACGGGGTGAGAAACCCATAAAGAAAAGAAGAAGCTTTAGCTGTATGAATACGAATGAAGTGGCAGACCCAGCATCTGAGACCCCAGCACCTTCCCCCGGGCCCGTGTGCAGTGCTTGCTGCTCGGAGCCACTGTGCCCCAGGCAGGCTGCACCACCAGAGACTGCAGAGAACTTCAGGCTTGTGGCTCTCCACACTGGTTACAATGGTGACAGCTTTGCCAAGCAAAACTAAACTTCATTGCCAAACTACAATGTCCCCCTTCACAGAAGGAAGTGCTGCAGTTTCTGAACCAAACAATTACAAGCATTTATTTTAACGTGAGAAAAGGCAACATACTTTCCCCTAATCTGGCTTCAGCACACCGCCTGGGGCCAGGCTCCAGCAGATATCGCCCAGGGCACACAGTGCAGCATGAAAAAGTCAAGCTCCTAATTCTCTCCACATGGAGCTTTGCATTTGTACCACCCTCAAGATGTTAAGAAAGATATTTAAATGAGGAATGCCAGATGCCACGTTAGTATTAGAGCAGAAACTACACAGGGGAAGATTCTGGCTGCTTCCATCTTGCAAAGCTCCTCCCAGCTTCCATCGAAAGAGAATCACAGAAACCTAGAACGGTCTGGGTGGGAAGGGACCTGCAAGCCCCTCCAGTGCCCCCCTGCCATGGCAGGGACATCTCCCACTGTCCCAGGGGCTCGCAGCCCTGTCCAGCCTGGCCTGGAACAGCCCCAGGCGCTCTGGGCAGAGCCAGGGCTGCCCACCCTCCAGGGAACAGTCTCCTCCGCATGTCTAAGCCTGTCCCGTGTCAGGGGAAGCATCCCCCCGTGCCGGTACAGACCCTTGTAAAAAGCTCCCCTCCATCTCCCCTGCAGGCATCCCTCGGCCGGGCGGAACTACGGCAGCGCGGCCGCTCCGAGGGGCTCACACCGGGGGGCTCACACCGAGGGG
>VXBS01009754.1:403456-413833 GCA_013400255.1 Sitta europaea
AACGGGGATGGGAACCGGGGAACGGGGATGGGAACTGCCGGGGAACGGGGATGGGAACTGCCGGGGAACGGGGATGGGAACTGCCGGGGAACGGGAGCGGGAACTGCCGGGGAACGGGGATGGGATCTGCCGGGGGACGGGAGCGGGAACTGCCGGGGAACGGGGATGGGATCTGCCGGGAAATTGCCGGGGAACGGGGATGGGGAGCGGGAAACTGCCGGGGGGAGCGGGCTGTGTACCCGCCGGTGTGCGGTAGGCCCGGTCGGTCGGACAGACAGACAGACAGACGGACGGACGGACGGCGCTGAGCCCGGCAGCGCCGCAGGAGCAGCCGTGCATCCACCGCGCTCGGCACGGAGCGCTGCCGTGGCTCTCCAGAGGGCAGAGCGGTGTCGCAGCTGCGGAAGTTCCCGTGTTCGCTGTCTAAGGAAGGGCACTCGAGCAGCTGCTCGGGCGGCTCCGGCCGCTGCCCTCCGCCGTGCCGCCGCTCGCTCCGGTGCCGGGCGACATGTGCCCGAGTGAGCCATAGGATGGCCATGCGTGTCCCCGTGCGTATCTTCCCGATGATCCGGGTTTGCAGCCCGTGTCAGACGGGTCGGTGGCGTTTGCCAAGAGCCGCCCGCCTGCGCTCGGCCCGGCGGGTGTGTGCCCTCTGCGCTTCCCACGGCGCCGCTGGGTTGCCATGGCAATGGCAGCATCCGCATCACCTCTGCCCCGGGCACGGCCGGCACAGCACGACCCCGGCTGGAAATACACAGCCTGGCGTCTGACCTAGAGAAACGGCAGGCAGTGAGGGAGCAGAGCGCAGCTCCCCGTGGGCTGGCAGGAGGTTCAGCAATTGCCATTTGGGGGGAAAGAACGCGATGCCCAAGTGAGGTACGATAAAATTGCAGAGCAAACTGCAGAGGCTGGGTGCACCCTGGGTGCGGGTGTGCCATCGCACTCAGGGCTCGCTCACGGATCCTCTGGCACGCTTCACACTGTCACAATATTCCCGCTGATTTCACTTGTAGCAGAGGTTTTTGCACACACATGTGAAGCATGTTTAACCATTTTTTGTAACACTCCACAGAACGCTACTACCTCCCTCTGCTTGCTTCGTTTCACAGGTGTTTTAAGCCCTTCACTTTTGCAGCTGCTGCTGACTCAAATGTGCAGTCACCCAAAAACCATGTGCACTTATGCCTGATTTTTCCTGAGGTTTTTTTTGTAGCAGTGCAATTTGTATGCTCTTGCTCCTGATCTGAGCTAGTCTGATATCTGAATCAAGCCCAGCTCCCACAGCTGATACTCATATATAACTGTATAAAAGGTACTCCATGACCCCCATGATGGAGAAGGTCAGAAGAAACCATCACAATGGTCTCTGCTGGCCTTGGGCACTGTGAATCTCTGAATTTATATATTTCAATGGGTCTGATTACTGCCTGCCCTTGCCAAAAGTGCTGGAATTTACAGAATAGTGTCATTGCCACTGAAGTGCCTGTTCTTTTCATCTTAAGGAATCCATTTCTGCTTTCTCTGTAAGCTGTGACCTAATTAATGTATCAAATTCCTGCAATTTTCTGTTCTCTTTGCACACAGCAGATCTTGGTTCACACATTCTGACAGGAACTTATCAGAATGAACTTGCCCAGGAATGGGCACTCAGGGTTCCTGGGTTCATTTCTGCAGGAACATGTTTATTTTTTGTTGGAGAGCAAAGGGCAGTGAATTTACAGCCGAGCAGCATCCCCACAGACACATCACTGGGGTGCAGTGCTGTGGGCTGTGCCACCCCAGCAGAGTCCCTGGGAGGCTCCTGGCAGCCCTGTGGGCAAGAGCTGGGCCAGCAAAGCTCTCCCTGCTGGGCTGGCGCCTGCCTGAGCACATCCCAGGGCCTGCAGGGTGAGCACAGCTCTCCTCCCTGGAGGAACACTTCCCACTGTTCTGTTGGCACCCTGGGCTTCGCTGTAGCAGGAATAAACTGCTTTATCTTGCCAAACTACCAAGTTACAACTTGTTATTATACACAGAACATATATCCTAATTTCAAGCCCCTGAAATACTCATTTAAATTAAAATACCAGGAAGTCCCAACTGCATTGTCATAAACTTGTTGCCCTGTTCTGTTAGCAGAGAAATGTATGGAAAAGCTTAGTAGGAGGTGGAGCAGCCTGACACAAATCTCCAAAAGCTACTGATTTTCACTTGTGTTGTTGAGACAAAATATTGAAGTGGAGTTTTATATAATTCCCATCTGGTTGTGCACAACCTAGTAAAGTAAAGAGCATTTGTTCCCCCATGGTGCCTCTTGCAGAACTGTTGTTTTCCTCCATGCCCTGACACAAACAGCCCATCCTCAGCTGCCTTTAGTACATGGATCTTGAAACTAAAACCTAACACTCCACCAAGGTGTGCCTTGTGCACCTCTGTGTCACTGCTCATTCTTCATCATAGATGTACAAATGCAGCACAGAAACAAGCCTCTGGAAACCAGCATGTAGATTGGATAAAAAGTCAGCAGAAGAACATATGGTACTTAAAAACAAAATATCAAACCCCAAACCAGACAACATTTTGAGTTAATTGTTTCTAAGTATTTTCAGAGATGCCTTAATATTTAAAGCAGTGGAAAGTTTCTCAGCATGTCATTCCCAACTGGAAAGGAGAAGAACCTGAAACCATGGGTAAAATTGTTCAGAAATATTTAACATTGACCTTGCTCTGCCCTTGTGTTAAAGTTGGCAACCATTTATTGATTTCTACAGGACTAAATTTAGTCTGATGTTGAGACTTTTGGAACAAAAAGATCCCACATTGTCGTGGTTTAACCCCAGTCAGCATGCAAGCCTCACACAGCTGCTCCCTCCCTCCCCCACCAGTGGGACTGGCCATAGAACCAGAAGGGTAAAAGGGAGAAGACTTGTGGGTTGAGATAAAGACAGTTTAATAGCTGAAGCCAGAGCCACACACACAAACAAAGTGAAGGAATTAAATGAACCCCACCTTGTGTCCTGAGCATGATGTGCTGTGGTCTGGCACACCCGTGGGGCAGTTGGGATCACCTTCCCTGGCTGTTTCCCCTCCCAGGCACTCCCAGCTTTCCTGCCAGCCTGGCAGTATGAGGAGCAGGAAAGGCCTTGGTTCTGTGTGAGCCCTGCTCAGACAGAGCAAAACATCTCTATTTATAATCACTGTGTTCAGCACAAATGCCAAACACAGCCCCGTACAGCCCCTGGGAAGAGAGTTAGCTCTAGCCCAGCCCAAGCCAGCAGCAGCAGGTGCAGGACTGGGGCAGGGCATGTCCTGCAGCTCAGAGTGCCTGCCAGGGCTGTGGGTCAGCCCTGCAGCATCTGCTGGATTTTTGCACTGCCATTTTCAAAGGCACCAGACTGCAGAGGCGGTTTCAGAGGTGCTGGTTTTCATTTCCTGTCATTAGTTCTTGGCTGAAAGCCTCTGTTTTAGCACCAGTCCCACCAGCCCAGTGCCATTTCCTGGGCTGGTGCAGCCAGCAGTGCCCAGAGCCTCAGCCACAGCCTCCCGAGCACACCAGACCCCCAGAGATGCTAACAGCCTTTCACCAGGCAAAATGTTCCCAGCCACATGCTGAAGCAGATTTATCACCCTAGCAGTTGAGCTGGCAGGTCCCTCAAACCCAACCTTTGCTGCTTTGGCTGTGCCACAGCTCCACAAGTATCTGGTTATTTCACACAGAAATTACATGAAAGCACAAACAAAATCCTTTTCCCTTTTTTTCGTTTTTCAGTCTACTGCAATGATTTTAGGCCAATATAAATCAGCCAAAAGCATCTTAGGTTTACAGAGCAGCATGGAAACTTCCATGAAAATGCTGTGTGAGTTAGCAGCCAAAGGAGCCAGAAATAATATTTAAAGTTTCTCCTGGAGTGCTTTAAGATGGACACGATGAGTAAAATCACTCTGGGCATCTCACAGTAAACAGATGGTGATTGAGCTGGGCCTGGCCTGGGGGCAGGATGAAGTGACAGTGGCTGCTGGACAGGCAGCCTGGGGAGAGGAGGCAGCAGGTGAACAGGCACAGCCCTGGCCTGGGACAGGGAAATGGGGTCAAAGAAAGAGCCAGTGGTGAATTGGCCTTTGCTGGTTTTGGCCTCCTGCCAACAACAAGCAACACTTGTTGACATTTCAGAGACATTGTTTTGCACATGCTGATATCTCCCATTTGGACACGATGCTGATCCAGTAAATGTTATAAAAATCATGAGTAATCTCACTACTAGCTCCAAACTACTCCAGTATAAAAACTCCCTCACTGATAATCCATGCACACTTAGACAGAGTGACAGGTCTGTAATACCTTCCATTCTCTTCGACTGTCTCCCAGCAGTCATTCCATTGCCAGCTTTGTGCCTTAGAGTCTCACTCTTTGGCTGTTTGGTTTGTAGCCTGGGTGCAATTCCCTTCCCCACCACTCAAAATAAACCAAGGGGAAAAAAACCCCAAAACAACTGAATTAATTCAGCTGCTTGCAGAAACGTGAGGATGCTGAGTGTTCTGAGAACGAGTGCCAAGCAAGAGCCCAGAAACATCCCAGCCCCAGGAAAGGCTAAACCCTTCCTTCTCCAGGGGAGATGACTTTACTTTCCAGTGCCTAGTTTCCATCAGAGATTCCCTGTGCAGTTATTCCGTGTCTCTGGGTGGACACAACACCCAGTGCTCTGCACCCCCCAGAGACCTCAATGGAGGCCACAGGCAGGGGCTGACAAATAGGAAACAATTTGCATCCCCGTGCAGAGAAAAGGGGGAAATCAGGGGAAATCCAAAGGTGACACAGTCAACACGTTAATAGCAGTGTTTCTTAGTTGACATTCCAGCTCTCCTGCACAAATTTAGCCTTTTTCAGCTGAAGGACTTGGGAGCAGAGTCTGGATACAAATTGTTCCCAGTCCCTTGGCTGCCACATGGCTGCTGATTTGCCACCAAAATGCCCACTGCTGGGATTTCATTCATTTGGTAAAAACTGTTTGGGTTGTTCTGCTGCTGTGTTTATCACTTCATTGCTGCCTTCCCCTTTTCCTAAATGTGAAGCAGTTCTCAGCCTTTGCAATGCAAGGGTAGCAGACCTCCCTCCACTCCATCTCTCTGCCAGGGTAAGACATTCCCCAAACATGCCCCTGCTCCAATGAAGGTTCATTTATCCTCCCTGTGAATTACTGGGAAGTGCAAGAGAGGCCAGAGAGCTCCTCATGGTGCTCTGGCCCCCTCAGCACTTCCCAGCTCTGATTTAATTAAGAACACAACTTTCACCAGCAAGGCTCCCCTGCTTTGCCAGGGTTATGAATCTGTGCCCCTGGACCTTGTGCCCAGAGGTGCCCTGGGCAGGGATCCATGCTGCCTCCCACAGCCCTGTCCCTGCACTTTTGGGCTCCAGCAGTCCCAGCACGGTCTTGCCAAGAGGCTGAAGAGTCCCAGGAGCCACTGGAGATGCATTTCCCTGGATCATGACACTCAGCAGAGTCTGGCTGCTCCTCGTGCCACTGTGTGTCACCTACAGCTCAGCTCGCTCTGCATTTCACTGGGGAGCTGCTGCTCCTCAAATAGCCCAGGGTAAAACAGTCAGAACAAGAGAACTATGAGTTTTGGCTCCTGCTCAGCTTAGCCTGTTTATGCCTGGATTTATGTGCCATAATGAGACTAAACAGAGGGAGGAGGAGCCATTTGTCACCAGAACACCTGCAGAAAAAGCAGCTCCACCCCGTCCATGGCCTGCTCTAGTAGTGCACAAACCACTGCTGATGAGGCTGGGGTGAGATGCTGGGATTGACACCAGTGGTGAAAAACAAAACCCGAGTGTTGGCAGCTGAAACACCAGGTAATTACCTAATTGACTCCATGAATTCCACCTTGGAGCAGCAGCCTGCAGCACTCAGGCTAAAAGCAGAAGCCCATTAGTAATTCTGGCAGCAGTTAATGTCCCAGAGCATGGAAAGCAGAAACCCAGAGCATGGCCTGGTGCAGGGAAGCACCAGGAAGCTGAGACACACCCTGCATCCATCCAGCTGCCAGGAGAACTCACCTCTGCTGGACCCAGCAGCTCTGACCAGGGACACAGACCCAGAGTGTCCAGAACTGAGAGATTCAGGCAGGGAAACTACACCAAAATTCAGGACATATCAATAGAAATTCAGCAGAGAAGTGAATTAGCCCCAGTCCCTGGGTGGTACTGGGAAGACTGGCAGCCACAGGAGTCCTGCTGGGACATGGGGAGGTGGGAGCCTTGGGATGGGCAGGGGACACCAGATCCACACAAAGTTTAAATTGGAACCAGGAGGCAAACCAGTGAGCAAAGTTAAAAAGATGCTGCAGAGTACCACTGCCAGAATGGGGAAGCCCTGTGGGAATAAAACCATATTTGGGGGCCATTGTTGGGTCTGTAAAACATTTCCTTGCATTCCCCTTGGACAGACCAGCCCCCACCAGGACATTGACAGCCCGAAGGGATGCAGGCCCTGGGTCTGTCCCTGCACTTGCTGCCATCAGCCCTGTGCGGGGGAAGGCACCCAGAGCAGGCAGGCTGGTCTGGAGGCACGGCAGCATCACCAGGGCTGGCACACCCACAGCCCAGCACTCAGCTAATTCAGCTGTCAGCACTGCACATCAATAACCCCAGCTTTGAACACAGGTAATTGTCCAGTTAAGGGACTTTGGCAGGAATAAATCCACCCTGGCACCCCCTGGGCTGGGACAGCGTGTCTGGACTTTGCTGCTGTCAGCTCCCAGCAGCAGCACAGCAGGGCCTGGAGCAGCTGGACACAAAGCCACGAGCAAACAGCACAGGGGAAGGGGTGGCTGCACACCAGGCCTGTCCCCAAAAGCCCTGTGAACAATGTATAACTCCTTACAGGAAACAATCATTTATATAATTCCCATGGACTTCAGTTGCCACACCAGGGAGGAGGGAAGACATTAGTCATGCACTAGCAGATGTTTTGACTTACATAAGACTTAAATTTTTTTCTTTCTTTCTTTTAAGAAAAAGGCTGCATCTCACCCTAGAGCCTTGTTGAGAGCCTCCTCACCCTCAGTCATTGCCATGGCCTCACAAGCTCAGTGCTGCCCTGCTCTATGGTACAGCTCTGCCAGCTTCAGCACTTGCACAGTCACTGCTAAATATATTATTTTTATAAAGGCTGTCTTGAAGGGGGTGAAAAAAATGGATGCAACAACAATTTAGAGACAGAAATCCAACACAAGTTTCATTAGTGTACAGCAGCAGCAGGTAGGGGGTGGGTAGTGCTGCCAAGGACAGTGATTTCTATTCAGCTGAGACACACCAAGGAGGGAAACAAGCTCGTTAGCTTTGAGCAGGAGAGCAGCCTTTGGGCTGGTGACCAGCACTGATGACAGCCCTTTCCTGGGCGAGGCACAGGGGGCACAGGGCTCTGGCCAGGCTGCAGAACCCCAGCCAGTCCCATCCCTCACCACACGAGCTCCCTGGGACAGCAGCCAAGGGAGCTGCACCAGCTCCAGCCAAGCTCATGCTCATCAAAATCTCCGAGTGCCCCAGGCAGCTGCATCTCTTAATTAAGAAATTTATCTTCATTAGACAGAACTGGACACGTTTGCATGTCCAGAGATGAGCCTCACACTGATGGGCTGGGGTGGAATTAGGAGCTGTCAGAGGGTGCCTGGCCTTTGGATGCTGTCAGGAGGTGTCAGGAGATTTAAAGGGCTGCAATAAGCTTTGCTCCAGAGCTGAGACTTCATTTCCAACATGCAAACCTCCACTGATTTTGCAGCATCAAGGACTCCAAGCCCAAGTCTCTGGAAGATTCCTGGGGAGGGAAGAGGCATCTCTGTGGAAGAGAGCAAGGCTGGTTTACCTGCAATGCTCATGGTGCTCTGATACACGAGGTATTTAAAATCCAGCAAATTACACTTCTATCTCATGAAACACTTAAACCAAAATGCTTCAACAGCTGCTCCCCCCCACCCCACGAGCAAGGGAAGTGATCCCAAAGGGCAGCAGGAATGTGGTGCTGTATTCCAGCTGAGCTGTGATCATAAAAATGTTTCCAACTGCTCCACATTATTTACAGAAGATGGATAATGCTGCAGTCTCTCAGGCTGCTGAAGTCTTGTTTCCAGTGTTTCTATAGTGAGGCTGTAGGTGTATATTAAGGAGAAATATAAAAGTTACCAGCAGTTGGGTAAATACTCTTATTGTCATTCTGTCCCCGCAGCCAGCTCAGGCACAGCATAGAGCACAACGTCCCCAGGGGAGTGGGCTCACTCAGCCTGGCTGCTCCAGGTCCTGCTGGAGCCCAGAGGTGGGCAGGGGGCACCAGGAACCCTCCAGACACCCCCACATCAGCACTGGTCAGCCAAGGGAAGGGCCCCACTCCAGGGAGATGGGGACATTGCTCTGGCTTGTGCTGGAGCAGGGAGCGAAACATTCAAAGAAAAATACTAAAATTGAAACCAAGCTCAGAATGCAGCAAAACCACAGCAGCACTGGCTGGTGCCAGCACTGTCCCTCCCACGGCTGATGAGCTATCACAGGGCAGGGCCAGGGGAGCTGACATCAGAAAAACACTTCCCCAGTTTCAAGAATCAGTCTCATCTGGCAAGTCTTTTCTCCTCTCCACAGGAAATTGGACATCTGCTCGCAGGGAATGCCTCCAAACACACGCCCACCCACTCAGGGAAATCTCTGCCACGTGCCTGGGGCTGGGGTGGCTCCGGCTGCCCTGCCCCGGGGGCTGAGCTGCTGGGGTGCCACGGGCAGAGGGGGTCAGGCAGCAAAAAGGGCCCTAAATGGCCCAACGTGGGCATGGTGCAGCCACCAGCAACGAGGGCACAATAAATCTACACCCTTAGCAATTAACATCCACCCTCAGCAACAAAGCCAATGCAACAGAGCGTCTCTCAAATGCTCACAAGAGCAGGGAACTCCAGGCACGTCAGAGCTGCTGCCCAAAGGGATCTGCAGCCATATCTGAGCTGAAACAGCAGCAGGGGCTGCAAAATCGCTCTGAACTGGGATGCTGACCACCCATCCCACAGGGCCCTGGCTCCCACTGGGAAGGAACGCCCCCCTCTGCACCCTGGGCTCCATGCTGGCCCGTGGCTGTGCACAGAGATCGTGCCCAGGGCAGTCAGCCTCAGAGGCCACGGGAGGGACAGGGCAGCCATGCACTGCCCCTGCCATGAGCTCACAGCAGGCTCTGGGCACCCACAGCACACAGCTCTGTTTTAGTTTTAAGCATGGATGGAAAATCTTTACCTCATTTGCTAAAAGCACTCTAATGTCTTTGCACACCAAAAAAAAAAAAAAAAAAACCACTAAAATTTATTAGTGATTTGGATTATTTGATTCAGTCAGCAGGACTGAGAGCTTGCTTCACTTTGAGTCCAGGTTCAAAGCACTAATCCCTAGGTTCTGCATCATTTCCTTTCCATTTCATTTCTATGTCATTTTTCCATTCATTAGCTATGAGTGTGACAGGTGCCAGAGTGCCCTCAGGTGCCCCTTGGAGCACACAGAGTGAGTGGCTCTCGGATCCATCCTTACTGACCTGCTGGACCAGTCCAAGTTAAAGGCAAGGCACCCACAGGCCGTTCCTCGGCAGCCAGCTCCCCCGAGCTGCCCGGAGGAAGCTGCGGGCTCCTCTCATCCCCCAGGGCTCCAGGGTGGATTGAGGCGCTGGTGGGGCAGAGGCGAGCCCGGCACCGCCACACCCAGCGCTGCCAGCGAGGGCTGCGCGTCTCCCCAGCGGAGAGCGGGGCTGGCTGGGGCCGCTCCTGCCGGCCCGCCCTCTCTGCCCGCCCTGCGTCTGCACTTCAGCAGTTTTTCATTTGACAAATTCCCCTGCCCTCATCCCACTGAAGCGGGATGGGAGGAGCTGGTCCCCGTTCGGTCTGGGCCAGGTCCGTGACACTCCTTGTGCATCCCAGCACATCCCGCCGTGCCAGGCTCCCAGGCACGCCTTGTGCATCCCAGCACATCCCGCCGTGCCAGGCTCCCAGGCACCCGGCGAGGAAGTGCTTCCGCACGCCCACCGGCTAAAAGTGTTTTTAACTTTAGAAGGAAACCGACACGTGTCAGAGCGCAGCACTGTGGAAAGGCAATTTAAATGCAAATGCTGCATTCGGCCCATAGAAATTAATAAATACATTCAAATTATTGTTCACACTTAGGGTTAATGATTATCACACCTCACCCTCTGGAGAGAAATAGTTCAGGTATTAATTTCAGTTCGATCAGCCAGTGGCAGTCTGTGCAGCACCTTCTCCCGGAGGGAAAGAGGAGAGGAAAAGGGAAAGGAAAGAGGAANCCGAGGGTCGCACGCAGCTGGCACACAGCTGGCAGCCTCCCGGCCATCCGCTGCCCAGGGAGCTGCCGGAGCCTCCCGC
>VXBS01009754.1:414269-431825 GCA_013400255.1 Sitta europaea
TCCCGCGGGCACGGCGCCGTCAGCCCTGCTGCTGCTCTCGGTGCCGAGGACGGGCTGGTGACCGGCACAGACCTGGCAGCCACCCTGCCCTCACGGCCCCCGAGGCTGAGCGCAGTGGCCGTGTTTAAGGAGGGGTAATTGAGGACGGGGTGATGCAGGTCGAGCCCCACCTGCAGCTTAGCCAGACCGCCGCTGCTCACGGCACACACAGAGCCCTGCTCAGCATCGCCTGCAGCTGCCCCGCCTCGGGGAAGGATGGCGGATGCAAGCAGGGAGGTCTCTGCCTCTTCCACGCTGACAGGATGGGAGGAAAGCGAAACCACGACCACTGGCACAAAAAAAAAAAAAAAAACCAAAAAACCAAACAATGGGAAGAGATGTAACCCAGCCTGAGTCCAGCAGGTCCTCACAGCTCGGGTGCCAATGGCTCTGGGGATGTTTGTTTAGAATCTGAATTTTTAATCCCCTCAGCAGCTATAAACGACACCCAGAGCCCGGCTGCTGGGGCAGGAGAGTGTCTGTATTGCCCAGGGCACGGCAGGATGCTGTGGGGCGTAGGAGGGTGTGGGGAAGAAGCACAGGCAAGAGGCAGCAAATGTGAAACCACAGGCAACATTTTTGAGAAAAGTTAAGCAGTTTATTCAACAAGATGAGTCCACACCCAACCAGTGGCTTCATCTACATGGCATCACCAGCACACACGAGGACCCACTCAGACACTCTAGCTGACGGCATCTCACCATATGTTACAGAGACAACACCAGAGGAGAGGAGGAGGAGGGTGACCGGGGCAGTGGGCAGCAGCCAGCGGTTCCCCACAGCCTCCCGGCAGAACCAACCCCATCCCCAGCAGCCCTGGCAGCCCAGCCACGCGAAGCAGATCAGACTCGGGACATCTACTGCCGCCCCGCGAGAACCACAACACTGCGACTCAAAGAACACACCTGGCGTACAGAAACGACCTTCCAGGGACTTCAGCCTAGGGAACAAAGGGCAGGCATGGCCGGCCCGGGCCCACACAGGGTCTGCCCAGGGCAGGGCCTCGGTGGCACCGCGCTCCTCCTCAGCACCAGGGCAGGACCATGGCCGGGCTGGACAGGGCAGGGCCCCAGTGACCCCTCAGCACCAGGGCAGGAGGGTGGGCTGTCCAGGGCAGGGCTGGGCTGGGTGGGCTGTCCAGGGCAGAGCCATGTCCAGGCTGGGTGGGCTGTCCAGGGCAGAGCCGTGTCCAGGCTGGGTGGGCTGTCCAGGGCAGAGCCGTGTCCAGGCTGGGTGGGCTGTCCAGGGCAGGGCTGTGGAGCTCAGCACAGGCTCTGCTCAGCACAGCACACACACAGCTGCCCGGAGCAGAGCGCGCCCCAGCTCGGCCGTGGGTTGTCACAGTGAAGCTCTGTGAACTCTGAAGCCCACACACAGTCTGTGCCCTCCAGGACGTACCAAGGATCAGAGTCAGTCACTCACAAACCATGAGTGAGTTCCAGTTATGATTCTCCTACAACATATGTGGTTCAATTTTGTGCCAAGTTCGCTTACAGAAAAATACATTTCTTCCCTTAAATTTACAGTAGTTAAAACTACACTTGGAATACCATATTACAAAGGGGGAGTTTATTCTCCAACAAAAAGTCTTGGTTCCCTTTTCATTAAACAGAAAAATGGAAGGACTCTAAAAGCAATCACCCTCAGCACAACACAACTGCCCAGACGAACCCATGTGTGCGTAGCCCCCAGGCCTGAACTCCAACCGTTTGTTTTGGTGCTCAAAAAGGCACTTAAAGATAAGAAAACAATTGTATTAAAAACCCACAACAAAACAAAGGAAAATAAAAGGCAATAATTTAATAGAAAGACACTGGAATTTGTACCGTATGGTCAAAAGTAAGAAGGGAGGGAGGAAATAAAACCCCTAATGAAGATGGGTTTGCTCTCAAGTCATCTCAGAAAGCATATAAAAACCAGAAAAATGGCAAAGTGAATGTTCTCCAGGAACTAAATGGAAACAAAAGTAATAATTATTGGCAATGGATACACAGCACTGGTGCCAAATGGGTCCTTCCCTCCCCAGCACAGGGCCCTTACCAGCCCGGCCTGGCTGAACACCTGCAGCCACCGATGTTCACTGCAGGCTGGGCAGTGGCCAGCAGCTGTGCCAGGAAAGGGGACGGTGGAGAAATAAACACCAACATGAACCAAACGCCAAGGACGTTCACAGACAAGCACACACACCATCTGCCCTGCCAGTGTGACAGGGAGGGACATGGGCAGAGCTGCTCCCCACGGGCTCAGCGAGGGGTGCCAGTGGCTTCGCTTCCCTTCGGGATTACTATTATTATTACTGGGTTTATTTTTACATTGAGCTACCTACTAAGTGCAAAGATTTGTTGAGTGGCATCTGCTTTATCTAGTTTTAGCCTATTTTTGTACAGTTTGCAGGTTAACAGTTACCTTCGAGCAGTTAAGCAAGTACAGCAATATTTACAGGGCTGGCAGAGCGGGGCGTGAGGGGACACGTGTGATGGGCACGGGACAGGCACCAGCCAGTCCCAAGGGCCTGCAGTGTCAGCTCTGTGCCCAGAGCACAGGGCACAGCTGTGGGGCTGCACTGTGGGAGTACAAGCATGGAGGTACAGGTACAGAGGTAAGGTGAGAATGCACAGGCACTCTTGCACACGTGCGAGCTCCCCGGCCGAGGAGACACGAGCCACTGCAGGACTGGTGGGTTCTGCCCCCCTGTCAGTGCCTCTACTGCCTGATGGGAGTCAGGCTGCTCCTCCTGCAGCGCTGGGCTCCGCAGCAGTGCTGGAGATGAGGAAGATGAGGGGGGACAAAGCAAAGCCCCAGGCAGGGTAGGTGGCTGCTGGGTGAGTCAGGAGGGCTTGCAGGCGTATTTGCCCAGGCACGGAGCAGCAGGACCAGAAATAGCAGGGAGGAAGGATGAACATTAGGAGACATTAGCACGTGACCATGGGGAAGTGCCAAATGAAACCATGGGGCATTGCATGGAAATCTGTACAAGGAAAAGCTGCAGGAGAAGCACGGAGCATCTTGGATTCAGTGCTTAGAGAGGAGTCTGGATTATCAGACAGGACCATGCAATCCCCAGCCTTCTGCATATTTTTTCTCTGGGTAAAACAAAATGTAGATTCCTTTGCATAAACTCAAACGGCTGTATTATATGGTACAGTACAGAAAGTGCAAAGTATCACCCATCAGATCAGTTTTGCATCTGATGCAGTCAAACACGGCTCATGCTTCTCATGCAGGACAACCACTCTGACCCGAGACCCCTCCTCGCTGCTCAGGCCTGACTCTCAAGAGGCCACTGGGTTGGGTTTTGATTAAAAAAAAAAAAAANCGTGGTCATCATCTCGGTGGTGGAGCTGCTGCTGCGCCGCATGGCCGCGTCGGGGTCCCGGATCAGGATGGTGTGCAGGGGGCTGGCCGGCTCCGAGTTGGCGGCGCCCGGCGCGGGGTTCTTCATGGGCTCCAGCGTGTCCAGGACCACGTCGGGCGCCTGCTTGGCCGTGTTCTGCCTCTCCAGCTCCCGCAGCTNGAGATGAAGAATCTCCAAACTCTGTAAGCTACTCCACGCTTTACCACAGGTTTGGTCACTAGTCCTGGTTCACTGTGAGAACTGGCAGAGAAGCAGCGTTCCACGGCCCCGGTGCAGCACAGCGTCCTCCTCCTGCACGAGGGTGATGGCACACACCTCCCTCTGTCCCACTCGTGACACTCACTCCATTCCCATTCATGGCACACACCCTGCTTTGTCCCTGCTGCCAGGGCATCACGGGCATGTGAAGACATTTCAGGATTCAGGATTGGAAAGACTCCAGCTGGCTGGACACACATGGTCATGTATGGATTTCCAGCTCTTCTCCATAGCCCAGCAGTGAACAGACCCCACTGTATTCCCATCCCTTTTTTTTTTTTCAATGCTAGGAGGTACAGAAAATAAATTCCAGGGTGGCCTTGTATTGCTCGACGCACAGCTGCTGCAGTGTGGGCTTCCAGGTGCACGCAGACAGCCTTGGAAACCCAGACCAACCCACTGTCTCAAGAGAGGGCTTTTCAGAGCCAGTTTCTGAGGTAAATCTACTGTTTTAAAAAGTCACTGAATTCTGTACACTTTGTTTTTAATATATACTTCTACTTTGAGTGTGTCCTCCAGTGCCAACACGTAGACCTGCCGTCTCCTCCTGCTGTAGGACTGCAAGCTCAGGAAGTGTTTCTGCATGGATGGGGTGTGTGCACTCCTATGTACATACACACACACGTCTGTCCAGCACCAGGCCCAGGCCCCACACGTGTTTGCTGTCACAGAGGCTCCCCGAGCAGGGCCCTGACCCGCTGCCCACCCAGCGAGGCGCGGGTGCCGCAGCGCCCGTGCCCGGCCTACATGGTGCCCGATTTATCTGCTGAGCCGCTGGGGAAGAGCTTCTCGGTGGGGGTGACGGCGGGGCTGCCCACGCCCGAGCTGCTGCTGCTGCTGGNCGCTGTGCTCATGGTCTTCTCGATGTCCTGCAGGGCCAAAGGCCGGTCAGCACCACGCCACCCGCTCTCCGGCACTCGGCCCCACCGCCCCGGCATGCGTGTCTGCACGCGGGGTCTCTGATCTAAGAGCTCCCAGGGAAAACGGGAGCTTTGGGAAGAGGTGTGAAGTCCAAACTGGCCACACAAGGGTGTTCCCCAGGTCAGCTTTGCTCCGAAGGGCAAATCCTGAGCACCAGGAGTGAGGGGTGAACACGGCCTGCCCACACAGCTCCCCCACAGCACTGAGGATGGCTTTTCCTCACAAAAGAGGCCCTGCAGCCTCCACTGGATGTAGCAACAAGGCCTGAGGGCAGCTGAGGAGAGACTGGCTTCAGCCCCTCACTGTCCCCCCACCTCCAGGCTCCACAATCTATCTACAGGGATCCCCCAGGAGGTGAACCCAGTTCAACCAGAAGTGGCCATGCACAGGGAACTAGCTACTGCCTACAGCTACAGTGCTGGGGTCTGCTGCACAAACAGAGAGGCCCTGGTTTGCCTTTGCTTAAATCCACCTTAACTTAATTAAGGCCACTAAGTCAGCAAGACCATTGGAGAAGCAATTTAAGGCACCAGAGTCAATTTAAGTCACTCTAGTTAACGCAGTCCTGATGTAGACAAGTCCTTAATTTTATAACACCTACAGAATGCTCAGTGAGCCTCAGGTGATGTTCAAAGGATCAGCTGAAGGGAAATATTGAGTTAGCTCCAATTCATTCTATTAAGCTCCTAAGATGATGAGTGAAAATATTCTCCCAGAAAAGCCTCAGGACTCCCAAGCACAGCAGCCCCACAGGCTTCAAGGTGAAAATTTACATCATCTGGGTGAGCATCTTTTACAGGAACAATCCAACTCAGCTGAGTGTGACAGCAGCACTGTAACAGTGTCTGAGGTGAAGGGGCTCCAGGCACTCCCCAGTGAGTTCCCCTTCAGCCTCTTGGTCCCTCCCCAGCCCTCTTACCTCAGCAAGAGCTTCTGCTTCCAGGGATTTCTGATCTCCAAGGCTGCTGTGCCGGGTGGATCCACAGGTCGATCTCAGTGGGTGGCTGTCAGCCAGGACCTTCCTGTCTGGGAAATTGATGCTGCCTGCACTGCCAAACGTCGCCATCCTGCGCTTCTCAGGACTCTCGATCCTGCCCCTGTTGAGGGGGATCTTGTGGGGGCTGCTGGGGCAGGCTGCTGCTCGAGGAGGGGTGTCCATGCCAGGCCCCATCCCTCGGGGCGGGCTGTGGGTGTCCCCCCCGCTGCGGCGCCGGGGGATGGCTGCACCATCAGACCTCAATCTCACCCTGCAAAGAACCCAGCACGACAGCAGCTCAGTGTCTGCCAGCCCCACCGTGGCTGGCCACTTGCTGCAAGGCAATCACTCAGCCCTGAGCTCAGCTCAGACCAAATTCCAGCCTTCCAGCTTCAGAACACTCAAGCAAGAGGGCAGACAAGTATTTTAGCCAGTCACAAGAAAGGGACAGCATCAAATCATGAGAGTAGTTTGGGTTGGAGAAGACCTCAAAGGTCATCTTTGTTTCAACCCCCTGCCTTGGGCAGGGACACTTTCCACTGTCCCAGGTTGCTCAGGGCCCCACTGTATCCTCTGTAAATGTTAAATCCCATTAGCAGTGCACATGAAATCCCCACCGAGCTCATATTACCCTGCTGCACTTACTAGACCTTTCCCTCCCGTCCTGCCCTACCCCCCACCCAGACAGTGACAGCTCCATGGTCTCAGGACCATGAGTTACCTGCCCATCACTCCCCCAAAGCCATAGTCCATGATGTGATCTGTCGGCGACTGGATGTCGTTCTTGGAGGAGGCTTTATCATCCAGCAGTGGCCCGCTGCTCGCCTCGCTGTCTGCCTTCTGGCTCAGGCTGTCAGAGAAGGCATCATCCCTGGGGAAAGGACACCACCAGTGACAGGGCTGTGCCCAGGGCAGCCAGGCCAGGCTGCCACGCCAATCTGAACATCACCACTTCAGCAGCTCCACGCTTGGGTAACAGGACTGGGCCAAGGCCACCACTTCACTGGGAGCCTGGAAACAGTGCACATCTGCCTCCCCATCCCCTGTGATGTGGCTGTCACTGTGGTGCCTCCAGAGACAGTACTTGTAAGAGAAGCAGCACTTGCAAAGGGCCCTGGGATCTGCCCACAGGCAGGTAAGCACTGAGCAATCCAGGTCAATGCTCACAGGGACAAGGCCAGTGGTGAGCTTCAGTCACACCACCTTGGGGAGTCAATGAGAGATGGGATCCAGGTACACTGAGGTACAATGTTTAGTACTGGCCTTTATCAGCCCAAATGAGAAACAAATGGAGCTAAGACATGGAGAGGGAGAAGGGAACAGGCCCAGATTTGTCACCAGTCATTAAACCTTAGCGAAGCTGACTGATTAACTGAGGTGACTGAAGTGGATCTTCTTCAAGTACATGATTTTAACAACCCTCACTCTACTCACATGTCTTGCACCACGATGTACTGGTGGGGAATGAGCCCGTCCACCCCGTTGTGTCTCCCTTCCCACCAGTCTTCTGATGCCCGATGGTACAGCAGGAGTGAGGCCCCTTTCTTGAAGGAGAGCTCCCGTGGAGACCGTCCAATGTAGTCAAACTTGGCTATGGCTTCAATCTGCTCCACCTCTGCACAGGAGAGAGGCCCAGGGAGAGAGCAGCTCAGCTGAGCCGTGCAGGGGAGGCTGAGCCCTGGAGAGCCACCAGCATCCCCAGAGCACCTCACACTGAGCACAAGCCACCTTGTTTCCAGACTGATCAACTCTGATTGCTGTTCCAGGCTTTCTGGGACCTCTCTCAGACTCACAAACTACTGGCAATTACAAACAGCTACAAACCAGATGGGGAGCAGCAGGAATCTCCCTCTGTGCATCTGGCAACCTCACCCACACTCCCATTTTCTGCCTTTGGTTACAGAAACCCATTATCCTCCAGCCTGGGATTTTGTCAAGCTGTGTCAGATGCTGTGATCAAATCTCACTTACCTTCTCTTCCCCTTCTCTTCCCTCTTGGTCAAAGGAGACAGTTTGGCCTGAATTATTGATGAGCAACTAATGCCCCTTTGGGGATCCCCATGGAAATAATGACACCAGCCCCAGCCAGGCAGCTGCCCTGCACCCCGCCATCTGCAGCACTCTGCCTCACCATTTCCCCATTTTTCCTAATGTGAGCTCTACCAAACACCAGTGACTCAAACTGGAAGCTCAGTGCCTGAAATACAGGAGGGCTGAGGCAGAACTTCACTTTGGAAGGTCATGAGCACACCAGGGTCCTCTAAGCCTCTGGCCAAGGGTGTCACAGCAGGAGCTGCTGGGGCAGCCAATGGCACTGAAGAGCCTGTGACAGAGCTTGGCTCCTATGCAGATCTGTTTCCAGCTGGGGAACACCAAATCCTAAAGAAACCATCACAACAACTGCAAAGCAGCAACAGTGTCCCTCTCCTCATGAACCAGAGCGACCCACACACTGTGCCTTGATTGGGTGGCAGACTGCTGCCACTCCCCACCCACCCCTGCCACTGCTGGAGCATCAACATGCCTTGATTATCTGAGAGTGGATCATTTCAGTCCCACCTGGAGACTGGCAGACAGAAAATGACAGAGCAAAACAGGGCAAGCACACCCAGTTCCTGCAGATCTGCCTCATTCTCATTAAACATGGAAACTTGCTCTGCCCCATCACTGACTGTGGGCTCAGCAGCCATCAGCAATGACCTGACACTCTGCCCAGGGAACAAACTCACAGGGAGGAGGGGACACCAAAGGAGGACACAGGAGATGCTGCACCAGACCCTTGCCCCGTTCCAGCCCCACCTGGGGCAGGCCAGACCACTTCAGCAGATTCCTCTTGCCCACCTTAAATCAACTCCTACAGGAGGGCAGAGTGTCTGGGAACACCACAGGGGGATCATTAGAGTGTTCTGGAGGAGACAGAGCCTGGAGGGCTCCCACAGCCCTGACACAACGCTGGGCTACCAGCAGGGAGTGTATGCAGGGCAAGGGGAAGAGGGAATATGCAAATCCACACTTGGCACCACAGTTAATCACCCGGAAACCCCAATCAGAGCCATTAACATGGCCACCCAAGTGAGAAACTGGCTGCACAGCAGCTCCCTTGCCTCCCTTTGCCAGGCCTGTCAGCTCCTGCCTGCAGCTGAGAGCAGGCCTGGAGCTGCCCAGCCCCGTGTGCCCTTCCCTGTGCCTGGAGCCACCCGGCCCCTGTGTGCCCTTCCCTGTGCCCTTCCCTGTGCCTGGAGCCCCCTGGCCCCTCTGTGCCCCTCCCTGTGCCCTTCCCTGTGCCTGGAGCCCCCTGGCCCCTCTGTGCCCCTCCCTGTGCCCTTCCCTGCCCCGTCCCTCCTCCCGTGGCCCCTCTTGCCCGCTGAGCCCTTCCTCCTCCCCGCAGGGCAGATGTGTTCTGCCGAGCAGGACACAGCCAGGGCAGCAGCAGCTGTTGGAAGCAGAAGGTGCTCAGCTGCCCAGGGCCCTTCCTTCCATCACAAGCCCTGCCATGGTTCCCTGTCCCACAGCAGTGTTTCCCAGCTCCCCCCTGCTCCAGCCCAGCCGTGGCAGCAGCCAGCCCGTGAGCCTCCCTGCTGCAGTGCTGGCTGCTGTGCTGCTGCACAGCCCTGCTGCCAGGGCCCAGCCCTGCCCAGCCCTGCTCACCATCGTCGCTGGTGTGCGGCTCGGTCCCGTTGTCGTGGTCCACCTCATCGATGGTGCCCGGCTCGCTGTGCGGGCTGTCACTGCACACAACACACGGGCTGTCACGCTGGGACAGGTGGCACTGTGCCCCACGCCCCCTGCACCCCTAATGCTGCCCAGGCACCCGGGGCAGGCCCCATCTCTGGGGACTACAAGAAGCCACTGGCTGTGTCTAGGTGACAAGCTGGTGCTTGGTCAAAGGCTGGACTCAGTCTTGGGGGTCTTTCCCAACCTAACTCGTTCTGTGATTTGTGATTCTATGATTTCAAAGCACAGCAGACCCCTGAACTTGCTCTGAGAACAGCAGACACCATACCCAAAATGTCACGTTCTGTTGGCTCTTGTGTCCTTAGTAGAGTTTGGAAAAACTCACACAAAATGACACCAAGTTAAATGTCCCATTCCCTAATTCACAGTGAGCTTTAGCTCCTCTGCTGCACCAGGAAGGATGGTGGCAGGTGACTATCATCAGGCACAGTGAGGTCTCAGAAATGTATGAAACTTGCAGAAAATCAATTCAAGCCTGTTATCGATTGTGGTTTGTTAAATCCAGGCCAGAATGTTGCATTAGAATTTCAGCAACAAAGGGAACTGGAAGGTTTGGGTTAACCTCAGGCCAAGGGATTTCATCCAACCAGCAAATTATGATGGAACTATGGGTCTTTATTCAAAATTTCCAGCCTAGGAGGAATTTGAATAGAATTTACCTAAAATTCTGTTTTCCTGAACACACTTTTGTGGATCTGCAGCTAAAAAAATCTTCATCAATATTAGTATTTACACTGGAAAAAGCTTCTTCTGATGTTTTTAACTGAGGTTTATAATACTGGGTCAGCACAAGAAAATTAAATACCTGGTGAAACTGCCTGTTTTGACTGGTAAGACTAAATCAAATGGTTCAGTGTGCAAGAGCCTCCTGGCCTGACGAAGGTGTCAGTACCAGGAACCCTGCAGAGCTCACCAGTACTCCTCCCCTCCAGTCATGCACTTCTCGTAGACAGGCCCCTCCAGCTCTCGGTGGCTGGGGAAGATGCCCTCGTGGTGAATGATGATGGTTTTGATGACCTCATTGACATGGGCCTGGCAGGACACCGGATCCTGCCCGTCAGGGATGTGCATCAGCGTGGGCCCGAAGCAGATGGCCAGGTTGTAGGGATCCATCATGTTCTCATCGCTGTACTGGGACAGGCTGCAAGCACACAAGTGTGAGGGAGCCCCATGCCACCTTCTGCCTGCTTGGAAAACCTCCCAGCAAAGCCCCCCTGCCCGGGGAGCACCAGCACCTCCCAGCAAAGCCCCCCTGCCCCAGGGAGCACCAGCACCTCCCAGAAAAGCCCCCCTGCCCCAGGGAGCACCAGCACCTCCCAGCAAAGCCCCCCTGCCCCGAGCTGGCCCCTCCCTGGGCACACAGCCACAGCTCAGCAGGGCTGGGCAAGAGCAAAGCACAGCTCCCCATGGCAACAGCAGAAAGGACTCATGCAGCACAGACAGGGAAGCCCTGGCAAAAGGGACAGCAAGGAGGAACTCGGTGAAGCAGGAAAACACACTCACTGGTTAAGGAAAGCAAAGAGGTATCTCATGACCACGATGACAGCCCGAGGCAGAGTGACAATGATCTGCTGGATCTGGTGCACTCTCTCTGCAGGGTTCTCAATTTCTGGAACACATGGAGAGAAAGCACATCCTTACAAACCCCTTCAGGACCACACAGCTCAGCACCAGAGGGACTTGTTCCAGATCTAGTGGCCCAGTAAGAGAGGAAAACAAAAGCCTGTCTCCAGAGGTCATCCATGAGTTTGGTACCAAGGTGCAGGTAGAGAACGGGGGACACTGCTGCTCCAGCAGGGAATTTGTATGTTCAGATGCAATACAAACAGCAAATAAAGACATTTCCATGGGTTTATTTTTAAAATAAATGTTTATACATTATTCATTACATTCCTCAACGTTCCTCTGTTCCTCAAAAGCCTGAGTCAATGTGGCACTGAAAACAGAGCTCTGCTTGATTTTCTAGGGCAGATTTTTGAATGAGGTTCTTATTCAGGTTACCCTTCTGAGTTACACATTGGATCCTTCTGAGCCCTTCCACTCCTGTCTCCTGCTGCTCCGAACAGGAATTATAAATTCCCAGGAAATAGGTTAGCTGAACCAGTGCTGAGTCAGTACTTTGAGATTTGCTGCTCTCCACTCCACAGAGGAGGGAGCCCAGAGCTGCCATCAGACACCTGCTCCCTCCCCAGGGAAGGGGGAGACTCAGGGCTGTCCTGCCCTAAGCTATCCCTGTATTCTGCAGAGAGTTAATCCTGTGGCTGCTGTTTCACAGGAACAAGCACCACAGCTTTTCTGGAGCAGGCAGATCACAGAAGTGCTTGTTCTGGCTCAAACCATGCCATTTGCTAATCACAATGAAATTCACTGACAACATGCAGCTAGGCTGCCATTTAATCAAACCTCTGAGCAAAATCTGGCCTCAATACCAAGATGGATAGCTTTATAGTATTTCACACAGGGAATTTTTCCATTTGACTTATCCCATTATTGCCTGCTGGGTTCTCTACTTCTTCAGTTTGGTTTAACATAAGAGGATATTTGTTAAAAAAAACCCCAACTAAATAAAAACTGGATAAAATCCTATGACAATACATATCTGTTCTGACACCCAGAGGAACAAACTTTAAAAGCACTTGCCTTTCTCACTAAGCAAAATGTTTTGACTGGGCATAACTCAGGGATTAATGGGGTACCATCACCACTGCACACACGAGGGCAGCTCCATGTGGACTCTGCAAAGTGCATTTTGACCTCCTATTGCCCTTGTGCCTTTGAGGAGCTTCCACATAAAGCCCCAGCACTCCAAGAGCAAAAGGACAAGTCCTTCACCCTGCTTAGGCTGGGACACCAAGTGTGCAGCCTGTGTTTATGTGTGTTTATGTGGCACAGTCAGCTGCATTTCAGGTCAGATTTTTAACAGGAACAAGGCACTTTAATTTACTTAAAATATACCCTTACTCAAAAGGTTGCAAGACCAGCCAGAAGAGTAAGATGAAGAAAAGGAAGGTTCTTGTTAAAATGGGAAAAATAGAGAGAGATAAGAGTAACACACAGAAAATTAACAGATGATGTTTGCAAAAAAATTCCCAAGAGCTTAATAAATTGTGGAAATTTGCATTAATTAGGGATGGTGTCAAACACAAGCCTAACTGCAAGCACACAGGCAGCCACATCACCAAGCTCACTCTGGCACCAGAGGGGACCCAGCCCCTTCTCCCAGGCTGTGCCCTCAGGCTTCCAGCTCTGCAGCCCCTGGGGAGGGCAGCCAGAGAAAACACAGGCCAAACTGCAAATCCCTGTCAAGGGCATGGAATTGGTGCAGAATCAACTTCCTTTGTCTGTCTCACACGTGTGCTGTGCTGCTTTACACACCAAAACTGAATAGCAACAGTGAATTTCCTAAAGCTATTACATAAAACAACTGTTCTTGAGAAATCAGAACACATTCTTCCGCTCTGGAACAAGCCCACCCCTGTGCCAGTGCCCTCCAGGAGTCACCTGTCTCCCTCAGCATCACTAGGTCCCCAGCAGTTATGAACATGAGCATCCAGAAGGGGGGAAGCACCAGGGGCAGTGAAGCCAGGAGAAGGCAGACACTCCCCCATTGGTGCCCCTCCAGCTGAGACACCCCAACACCTCTCCTGTAGCCAAAATGGGCAGCACTTCCATCACCTCTGAAACTTCAAGCTCATTTTGCCTCCTCTGTTCCCCCCAGAGAAGTGATTTCCCCTCTCCCTCCCCCCAGGGCACACTCCTGATGTCCTTTCCAAACAACTCCCGTTGCCCACCTCACAGCAGAAACCCCCACCTGCAAACTCAGGGGTACCTGCCCCCATTTAGTGCTCCTCTCACCCACCCAGCTCTGCATGAAGAGCTGTCACATGTACTTACTTATAGTAGATATCAAATCTTGAAACCTTTCCTTAGGAAAGAGGGGGTTTTCCAGTCCTCGGAAATACAGCTTCAAGACTCCAGCCACTGAGTTAATGTCTCGTTCATTCTGATCATCAGCAAGGGGGTCTTCACCTGCCCAGAGAAAAGGTTTTATATCCAGCATCAAGCTGGACTAACACAAGTGGTTTCTCTCATTTAGTGGAACACCCAAACTTCCCAGGGTTCAGAAATCCTCCCCATGTGCAATAGCAATGCCAATTTTTCCTGAAAACCAGTTTTACTGGGGGATTTCAAACCTTTCCTGAGGACAAGGACAATATTGGTTGTTTCTCCTTTACCATTTCCAGCTCAGCACATTTTTTGCATTTACAGCACCAGCCTGGAAAGCTGAGGAGGTCTGAACGACAGTGAGTGAGAGCCAGGCTTGGCTGGGGGATACAACTACACCTCTGGAATGGACCCAGTGGTTCTGGATAGCTTTGTACTGACTTAAATCTGTGAAAGGCTTTCAGTGCCCCCAAGATTTGCATACTAGTTCATCTTAAATTGGATGTGCAAATCCACCAGCTTTTGACAATCCTAACACCGCCTTATCCATTGGCCCATCCACCTTCATCCTGACCCTTCCAATGCTGCTCAAGGATTAAGGGTCAACTATTCCCAGCAGGACAGCCCCTGTCACAGCTCCCCTCCACTCAGGACAGCAGGACTGCTTTCCCTTCTCACTGGCCTGGCACTCTGAGGGTGATTTTTCTCCACAGATTCACTGGCACCTGCACAGCCAGCACTGGCACCAGGTACAGGGAGGAATGCTGCACCTCCCTGGGCAAACTGCTGCAGGAAGGATGAACAAGGATCCCCAGCAAACTCTTTTATGGCTCCTGTGTTTTTAATGTCTCTGGAAAAGACCTCTGCATGTACCCCTACTTCTTATACTCCTTCCCTGGGTGACTCTGCTACTGCCAGGGACACAACTGTGAGAAACCCAGAAGGGATAAAACCTGCTCACCCCTCACAGCAGGAAGGATAGTTTAACACACCAGGGATAATGTCCCTCCCACCAATGAGCACACACCACCTCCCACCAAGGATCCCTGCTCAGGCAGGGCATCCTGCTGTACCTGCACACCCAGCTACACACCTCTCTCAAACGAGTTCTTGATGTCGTTGACTTCCACCTGAGAGCCAGGGACTCTGAAGATGCCCTGTTGCTGGAGGCCTGGAAGAGAAAAATGCTTTAGGAGAGATTTCTGGAACTGTTGGGCAATATCTGCAGGTAAAAAAACCAGCAGAATCCAGGAGTCACTGTACCAGACAGGCTTGGACAGGCAGGGACAGCCTGCTGCCCCTCACTGCTGCTCATGCCTCCAGCCAAGGCCCCCAGCTCCAGGTGCTGACAGAGCTCACAGCCTGAGTGAACAATTGCACCTGGGCACGTGCCAATAACACCTCACTGCATGCCAGACATCCAACACTGCACCACAGCCAATGCCATTGGAATTCTAGCCCGAGAAGGGACTGCAGGCACCCCGGAGTCTCTGCTGGATCTCACTGCTCACTCCAGTCCTCTGTTCCTTGGCAGGTTTCTGTGCCTGTGCTGACTCAACTTACCATACAGATTGATGTAGCGGATGCAGCTTTCTACAACAAGTGGGATGGCCTGTCCTGAATCCTTCAGGAAAGGAAAGGAGAAAGAGAAAAAATTACTGCTTTATTGGTAACAAAGCATGGGAAATGCATTAAAGATTGCAAACCCAGAGATTTGAAAATTAGTGCTGTGGAGTTTAGTAAGAGGACAGGCAGGGAAAGGAGGTGTTACAAACATGGAGCCATCAAAGAGCGCTGAGGATATCGTGTGCAGCCCAAGACACACAAGAAAGCTGTCACTAAGGGTGTGAAACATTGCTGCTCCCTGTCTGGCTCAGACAGGAGACTGCCACGAGGGACCACAGCTATTCCACTCCAAAGGGGGAATGCTGAGCTGAAATAAAACTTGTGCTGTATCTGGCTGATGGAATAAGCTTCCTGTAACACAGCTTACAACAATATTTCCACCAAAGGAAAGAGCCACTATCAGCAGGTGCTAAAAACCCAACAAACACCACTGTGTATGGAATGAAGTGCCCGAGTCTGAACCAGTGGTGAGTTCTGGCTTCTCCCCAGGCCCCTTGTGGCAGAAGCTCAAGGGGGACCATGGGCCACGTCTGACAGCCCAAGTGGACACATTTCTCTTTGGGATTCTGGTTGTCTTTCCAGCAGAGCACAGTGGCATCTCTGGGCAATTCCCTCTGTCTCGCAGACAGCAAGTACCTGATTCCTCGTTCGCGCATTCCTCCTTCCTCTGAGCACACAAAAAAGCAGCAGAGTGGGAAAAAGAGAACAGATTAAGCAGGGATAAGTTCAGTTAGAGGCAAGCACCTCCTCGGGAGGCCATGAACGCTCAAATGCAATGGCAGCTTAGCAAGGGCCAACACAGGCCTCTGGGGTGCCCACCCTCCCTCCCAAACCCCTCTGGCAGCTGCACCCCAGCCCCAGTGACCTGCAGGGACAGCCTCTGGGAGCTCCTCCCTGTGGGAACCTGCAGCACTCCCAGGAGCCCCAGGACAGGGACAGACCTTGCCTGGGGCACAGGCCAGGCTCTGAGGGGAGCTCTGGGCAGCCATGGGGGCACTGGGTGACCAGGGGACAACTGGGAAGCTGCCAATGGCTCAGCTGCCTGTGAGGCTGGACACCACAAGGGCAGGCAGCTGTCCCCTGAAGAGTCTCTGCTAGCACAGGACACTCCTGCTCAGATGGATTTCTAGAGCACATAATTCCTCCTTCTCAGTGCTGAACAGGCTGGGATTTAATGAGCATTAGTTTTTTAAAAACCAGTTAAAGTCAGGAGTAATCACAAATCCTAACGGGATTACAGGCTTTGCCAGCAGGGCCAGTACTCTCCGTGCTGGTGCTGTGCACAGACAGTGCCCTCGGGCTCAGGGCTGAGCTTGAGGGAATAAACCCCAGCCAGATGATGCCTATTAGTCACCTAATAATATAATATTAATCCAACAGTTTGTCTTTACTGCTTCCTGAAGTGCTTTCACTGAAGCTTTCTCCAGAGCAGGATTACAGGACAGCACCTGCTGGGGGATGAGCCAATGTGGCTGTTCCTGATGTATTTGTGTGTGAGGATCACCTGTCTGCCCTCCAACAGGACCACCCATACAACAGGATTTCTACCCCAGGCTGACAGTCCTTGAAAGTGGGAGACACTTTCTGGGGTCATTTTATCTTCTCAGACACAAGGACAGATGACCACCATGTGGAAAAGAGGAAGGGGGTGTGTCTGCTGCTCCTTTGGGGCTGAGCTTGTGTACTCTTTCTTCTCAGGACGGGTAGAAGCAGCAGACAATGAGGACACTCAGCCAGGACTGTCTCATACTGCACATGGCCCCCAGCCACGGGTGGGGTCTGGAGCACACAGCTGATGGGACAGCAAGGCCAGAACGCACGAGGGGAGCTATGGAGAGAAATCATCACCGAGGCAAAGCCGTGCTGGCCACGCCAGCTGGGTGCAGGTGGGCCAGAGGGACCCCTGAGAATGGCAAGCAGCCAGGACAGGAAAGCCACCATTCCATTCCCAGCGTTCACAGACACTCCCACTGCAAGCCAGCAAGTACCTTAATGAACGTTTCCATATTGCCGTTAAAGAGTTTATGATTATAGACTGAGAGAGGCCTAGGTCTCCTCATTTTCTGTGGCTTAGGGGGAAGACATGGGGGCCTGGGAGAAAATGGAACAAAATAAATCAACAAAACACCAACATAAATGCAATGACAGGGTGAGATCTCACAGGTTATAACTGAGAATAAGAAACCAAACAGGAAGGTGCCTCCGTGAGGATTTGATGTGAAGCTCCACACAGCCTGCAGCCACTCCCACTGGTGTGTCCCACACGGACACCACTCCAGCAGGAAACCAAAGGCACTGGTGGTCAGCTGGATCTAACACCTACCTCCCTCCAGCTCAGCACTCCCTCAGCCTGAGGAGGGACCAAGAGCTGAGGAGATAAACCCAAAATAAACCACAGCTACCCCAGAAAACGNGCCCAAGTGGACACATTTCTCTTTGGGATTCTGGTTGTCTTTCCAGCAGAGCACAGTGGCATCTCTGGGCAATTCCCTCTGTCTCGCAGACAGCAAGTACCTGATTCCTCGTTCGCGCATTCCTCCTTCCTCTGAGCACACAAAAAAGCAGCAGAGTGGGAAAAAGAGAACAGATTAAGCAGGGATAAGTTCAGTTAGAGGCAAGCACCTCCTCGGGAGGCCATGAACGCTCAAATGCAATGGCAGCTTAGCAAGGGCCAACACAGGCCTCTGGGGTGCCCACCCTC
>VXBS01009754.1:441302-459577 GCA_013400255.1 Sitta europaea
CAGAGCCAGGGCGGCGTGGCCATCAGAGCCATGGCAGTGTGGCCAGAGCCACGGCAGTGTGGCCATCAGAGCCACGGCAGAGTGGCCACCAGAGCCATGGCAGCGTGGCCAGCCAGGCTCAGAGCTGCCCCCAGCTCTGCTCTCCCCCCTTCTCACCCTCCCCACTCCTCCGTGGGCTCAGCTGCCCTGCACAGACCCCATCCAGCAGCACTGGGATCCTGTGACTTGGATCCATTTCTTCTGGGGCTGCTGAAGCCCTTCTTGCCTCACCCTTGCAAAATTCACTGAACTTGTAAAAAAGCCTGCTCAGACAAACTGAGGATAAACCCTTTGAGGATACAGGACACCCATGCTCAGCTCACACATCCAATATTTTGTTTCTTTGGTGAACAGAATTTATAAAGGGGGAAATTTCATTGCTCTGTGTTAAAGATGCTTTAGCTAAAGTCCCTGAAGGGATTCCTGGAGTTCAGGAGAAATGCCATCTGCTGACTCCAGTGGAAGTGCCCGTGAAGAAATAAAAGTTGGGAAGAATAATATAAATAGACGGAGCTAAAATAGAACTCAGCAAATCTCCAGAAAATCGAAGTTCAAAAAACTCCATAGAAGCAAGTAATTCTTGCTTAAAAAATAATCAAACAAAAGAAAGAGAGAATATACACCACAAAATCAGAAAGCCTGCAGATAAATCAAGGTGTTCTCACATCTTGCCATTCCAATGTCTCCATCATCAACTTACTTGTTTTTTAACACATCTTCAATAATAAAGAGAACAAAAGGGACATAATGAAGAGTATTTTATCATACATCAAAATCTACAAGTCATCAAGGGTTTTGCATCAGACTTACTTTAATTCTCAGAAGTGTAACTACATGCTAATGGTCTAGGAAAGGAGGTAAACACTCAAGCAGCTTTTAAAATTGTACACTTAGGTAATGATGGTAACTTGGTGCTTCAAGCTCAGCTATTTATTCACTCACTGAGGCAACTCCAGCAGGAAGAAACTGCACTGTGCAATCTACACACTGTGGGATGTCTGATAAAGAAGCAGAAGTCCCTTCTCGGGGTAAACCCCTTCTTTGAATCATCTCACAGCAGTTTGTAGGAGCCAGCAGTGCTCGGTTCCTGCCATTGCCATGAACCTGCCTCCAGCAGTTCCTGCCCCAAGGCTATTCCCTGCAAGGAGCCTTCCCCAGCCAGGACAGCACTGCCACACATGCTGAATGCCACCAAAGGCACCGAGCTGTACAAAGACAAACCCCTCTGTTTCAGCACCAAAACCAGGGCTGGGTCTGACCTTGGGAAGATTTCTCTGTCTCAAACACAGACTAACCTACGGGCCAAGAAGAAACCTCATCTCACCCTGGCTCACCCCAAGGCAAATCCAGTTCACAGGACATCCTCAGCCCCAGTTAAGAGTATCCCAAAGCCCCCCAGCACCCCCTCACCACCAACTGAGTGCCCAGCCAGGCTGGGTGGGCACAGGGAAGGCACTCACGTCGATGAGGTCGGAGACATCGTGGATGTAGTATTTGCTGACAGCTGCATTGGTGGCTGCCAGGTTCAGCAGGTAGTCATTCCTGGCTTTTGTACACTTCAGCTTGTTTTCAGAATACTTGGCTTGTCTCTGAAAAAGCAGAATGGAGTGTCAGAGCACAAAGAGGATGGTGCTGGCACAGCTTCTCCTGCTACAGAGCCCCTCAGCACCCTGCAGCTGGGGTGTGATGAGGTAATGACTAAAACTTGGTCTCTGGTATGAAAGCAGGGACCTTGCCAGGGTGGAGGAGATCCCATCTGAACACCCCTGGCACTGTCAGCCAGCCACGATGAGTGCATCCTGCTCAGAGGTACATGGAGCCCCTGAGCACAGCTGCTGCTGGGGATTTTGGCATCACTCAAAACCAGAGGGCCAAATTTCCCCCCCAGAAATGCTGACATACATTTGGACTTGCTCCAGATGTGTGCAGCTGTATCAAAGTGGAATCTGGCCCAGAGGCCCAAGCTACACAATTCAGAACAGGACCCAGAACTCAAAACTGCAGGAAAGCAGATGTGCTCCAGATCTGGAGTATCTGCTCGGGCAGATCCCTGCTCTGAATGCTGAATCAAAAGATTAACCCTTCCGAGAAGTTCACTGTTAGAAATGTCCCAGGGCTGGGTGAGCCACTGAGCAAATGAGTACTGGCTGGGGAAGCTATCTTCTTTTCTCCAAAATTAACACAAAAACTTGAGGAGATCCTGAGGCCAAGGGGATTTGCTGAGGCCAGAATGGCACAAAGTGTTTTGTCTAGCAAATCCATCTAAATTCTGCTCTCTCACCCCCAGACAGTCTACAGAGGAAGAACACTGGTATTTTATAGATCCAACTATTTTTTGCTACCAGGAGTCAGTGCCTGAGCAAACCCAAGGCTGTTGCTGCTCATTTTAAAAAGCAGATCTTTAAAGAACACACCACAGACAAACCCCAACCTCCCAGAGCAGGGGCTGGTGTCCAGAGCAGGCTGATGACCACGGCCAGCCTGGTGCCCTGCCCAGCCCCTCGGGGCCAGCTGTGCCTGAGCCACAGGTGGAACAGCAGCTCCCAGCACCCCTCCTGTCCTGAGCCCCAAGGGCCATCACCCCCAGGGCCCCTCCAGCTGCCTGTCTCAGCTCTCCCTCCAGAGAGACAGCCAGGAAGGTGCCACGGGTGCCCACATGGCTCCTGTGCAGTCCACCCCCCTGTCCAAGGCTGCACTGCCTGTCCCTGTCATGCCACCCTGATTCTGGGTCTAACCTTCTCTAGAAGCTGGTCCTGGCCCTTATCCACAGCCAGGAGCAGGGCAGACACTTGTGATGGCCTCCCTGGGCTGCCTTCCAGCAGAACATGCACAGGAGACACCAGCCTTCCTAACCCCCTCCCAGAGACACAGGAATGGCCCCACAGACAAAGAGAAGGCTGAAGCCAACCCCTGCTGCCTGCAGGGAGCCCCAGCCCAGCCCAGCTCCCTCCTCCTTCCCTCTCACCCACCTTCTCTTTCATCTTCTCAATCTTCTTGACGGAGCTGCGCCGCTGAGGCCGGTCCTCATGCCGCAGCAGGTTCACACTGATGTCCCCTGACTTGTTGAACTGCTTTTCCTCCTGCTTCTCCGCCTCCTTCAGCTTGCTCTCGGCACTGATGCTCTCTGCATGGTACATGTGGTAGGTCTTCATCACCTGCAGACACAGAGGTCATGAGCCACCTCCCCATGGTCACTCGGAGCAGGACGAGCCAGCAGGGCAGAGGGGCTGTGGGGACCACTGGGGCATTGAGGAATGAGGTGGGGAGGAAAGCTTGAGAGATTAATCTCAGCCCCAGCCCTATTTCTAGAGGCTCCAGACTGGTCTAGGAACTGTGATGACACTCAGCCCCACTGTGGGGACACGATCCAGCACATGCCTGCAGTCACAGAGCAATGCCTGCCACCAGGGAAAGAAGGAACAACCTCAGAGCTCTGCAGCTGGGAAAAGGGTCTCCATGACAAGTGACTGTGAGGGAGGCCACAGCCACTCTGAACTCCCTTTTGACCTAACCCCTCTGTTCCTACACTTGGCCCTTGCTCTGCCACCCAGACAGCAGAATCATCAGGAAGTGGAGGAGCTGCAATTCCCAGGCAGAATTGGGGTTTGTCTCCTGTCACCACCTCATCCTCCCCTTGCTGCTGCCAGCAGGCACAGGCAGTGCCAGCATAGGTGCAGCAGCACCTTGTCCTTCACATGCCAGATCCAGGAGGGATCATGCTGATCCCGGAGCACTCTGCAGGCAAAACTTCCACCACAACTTTCCCTTTCAGAAACAAGAGCCCACAGGGCTCACACTGGGTCATTTTAACGGAGCTGGCAAGAGGGACACATCTGCTCCTCTCTCTTTATGCCTTTAGTCACACTGTCCCCTCCTATCATCTCCCTCTGGGATGTGGATGGTTTATTTAACATTGTCTTGACACAGCCCACAGTGCCTGACTGCTCACTGCAATCAGCCTCAGCAGGCTGGGACACGCTGGGACACGCTGGGACATGCTGGGACGGGCAGCCTGAGGCCCAGAGGTTAAAACAGAGCATTGACTTTTACCCACAGCTGAATGAAGAAAACACAGAGTTTTCCTCAGCTGTGGCTGTCAGCAGGACCAGGAGTGTCTGACTTGGAGCAGACTGGCTGAGCCCCATGATCCCTGCTCCTGCCAAGCACAGCCCTCAGCTGGAGCACTGCAGGCACGGGGCTCCTGCCCTGGCCCTGAGCTGCTGCCTTTCCAAACCCTGCAAATTCGCAACACAGGTTCCAGATTTCAAACTGCCTTTTCTGCAGTGAATGTCACAGGACACACATAAACCAGATGATTCCTGGGATTCTCTTAAAGAGAAAGACCAGAGGGTTTTACTGAGCCCTCCTCATCCTCACCATCTACATCTTTTTGTGAAACACACAGAGGGAAGTGAAAAAGCAAAGTGCTGCTAATCAGGGCTTCAAGGCAGTAAGAGGAAAGGTTTCTGCAGCACTCAGAGAGGCCCTGACACAACATGACAGAGAAGCCCAATGAGTAACAGGGGTCCAAACTGCAGGATTTTTGTGAAATCTAAAGGTTATGGGGCAGTTACCCAACCACAATAGACACCTTAAACAGCTCACTGCGCTCCTCACCAGCTGCCCTGCCACACAGCTTGCTCTTGGAAATTCAGAGGATATTTCTGTTTGATATCTGCCTTAATTTTGGCCAGGGCCAACCTGCACTGCAGCAATCAGCCCCTGCTCTGCAATTCCCCTGTGCCATCTCGCTGCCTGCAATCAAACCACGCCATCCCTGGCTGGCAGTGCTGTGACACAAAGACAAACTGCCACAGCTGTGGCCCGGGGATCTTTCCTGCAAATCAGTTAATTGGCTGCAGCGAAGGAGGAAAAATATGTTCCAGTGTTCATTAGTTATTTAACAACACGAGTTGTGTTTTCCATATTAATTACATGTTCTGGATAAAGGCTGTTGCCAAAACACCGGCCGTAAATGGCACCACTGGCCGTCTCCAGCTACAAGGGCTTTGTTCTCCCCAGCAGCTCATCCCCAAGGCTCTGACCCAGCAGAGGAGCCAGAGCAGAAGTGAGGTGACCATGTGAGGTACAGGCTCAGGCCCCTCAGCCTTCTGCCTTTACCAGCTCCAACTGGCACCTTCCTGCTGGAATCCAAAAGGAGGAACCAAAGGAACGAAGCTGGGTTTAATTCACTGCTGAATTCTTTGTGCACAAAACCATTCACAAGCATCTCCACTTCAAAATGAAAGTCATCCACTTCTGCTTCGATTAAAATCAGCGTGGCTCTGGTTCTCTCCATAGAGACCACAGGGTGTCTTGCATCAGGACAGCAACTAGGCTGAGTTAAAATCAATGTGGTTGTTTTGGCTTAAGTTTGAGACAGTGAATGCCTGAGAAGCCTGTAACAAACTGTAGCTTCCACCCAGTGCACAGAATTCCCCTTGGAGAGGCTTACAAAGCAGCCTTGCCAGGGCACGGATGAGCCTGGTAAAGGCCTGGCCAAGGCAGGAAAATCGATTCCCTGTGCCAAGAGCAGACAAGTGACATTTCTCAAGCAGCAGCAGAGGCCTGGTGTCCTGTGAGCCAGCCCTTACCCCGTGTCTGCTTTTGTCAGCAGGCACAGCTGCCAGCATGCTGCAGGGAGCACACCAGCAGCAGCTCAGCCCCAGGCTGGCCCCAGGGAGTGGGGGGCAGTGGGGCTGGCTCACCTGATGGCTCACCTGATGGCTCGGGGACAGCAGCAGCTGCTGGCACCACGCAGATGGGAGGGGACCCTGACTGCCCCACGGGCTTTCCCTTCATGCTTTTGATGCCAGTATGTCCCTTCCCTGCTCCTTCCTGGCTGGATGGCACAGGCAGTTTGATATCTCAGCAGCAAGGCTGTGCACAGAGCTCCTCCAGCTGTTCCAGTTTCACCATTCAAACCAGTGTGTCTCACCAAGCAAGCCCATTGTGCTCAGCACACGGAGCAAAGCAGTGAATGGGAGCAAGCTCCTGTGAGGACGAGCAGAGTGACCCCCTGGGCTCCTCCTTGGCCACTGCTTGCCTGTGGGACCCCAGCATGTCCCTGGGGGATGGCCCTGTCCCCTGGCTGGGTTCAGAGCAGACTGGCCCACAGCTATTCAGGTCAGCCCAGCCCTTGTTACTCTCTCCTTGTTTCGCATCTGTCATGCTGCTGCTGTAATTAATCTTAATTAGTCACCACCTCTAACACGGCTTGTGACATTCAACCATCAACAACGCACTCCCAAATCTCACACAGGCTTTTTAATCTGATCTGCTGTCCACCCACGCTGCAGGTCTCACAACAATCAACTCTTTCAACAGCCAATGCAGGAACAAACCTGTTAAGAGGAGATTTATGGCAGAAATTTCAAATACAATCATTCATGCTCTGTTGTTTATGCCTGTTTTTCAAAAAGATGAAATAGAATGATTGTTTAGGAATAAACCTACTGCAGTATTATTTATGTACCAGTTACAGATACAACCAAAGAAAGCAAATATATTATCTCAATTTCCCAACAAAAGGCAGACTTTATATGGTTTTGTTGCTCCTAAACCACAACTAAAATAAATTTTAAAAAACCCACTTGCTACAGGGCAAGAGGCAGAAGCAACACAAAGACTTTTACTACCCTGTTATGAAAACCTGCTTGAAGAGCCATGTCCTAACAGCACATGATCTCACTGCAAGGCACAGACAGCTCTGCAGGCAGAGTGCTCCTCAGGGCACAAGGCAGAGCTGAGCCCCTACGAGCCAGAGATTGTCTGCATTCCCCAGCAGAAGGTCCTGTTCAGTTCAGCCAGGGCACAGGGCACGGGCTCACAGGAGCAGGGAGGTGCCCAACAAAGGAGCACGGGCAGAGCCCCTGGTGCCTGGGAATCCCCAAGGCAGGGTCCCAGCAGGTGCTGTGGAGTCAGAGGCTGGCAGGGAGAGCAGCACAGGCTCAGGAGCACCGGGTCCCCCCAGACACCCCCAGCCATGGCCAGGGAGCAGCGAGACCCTGTGCCCGGCTCAGACTGCTGGGAGATGCTCCAGCACTGCCACAGCCCAGCCAGGAGCCAGGCTCCCCCCGGGCTGAGGGGAGGGAGGGGCTGGGCTGCAGCACAGCCAGGCAGAGCCTCCTCAGCTCTGTCCTGACACAGAAACGCTGTGCTCCCCCAGGGCCCGGCTCACTGCTCACCGTGTACAGCTCACTGGTGACTTTCAGGAGCTCTTCGTGCATCTGCAGGCCAATCTCCTTGCTCTGCAAGACAAAAACAAGGAGAGACAAGACTGTTACGCTCAAAACATGCAGCTCTAAAATGAAAACACATTTCAGAGAAATCATAAACGTGAACACCCAGTGCAGCAGTCTCATGCAGTTTCATAACTGCTGCACATTCATTTGAGGCTGATGTTTGCCCATGGATCACCCAATCTGGGTTTCAGAGACCATGAGGAGGAATTTCACATAATTTAACTTATTTATCCTGCAAAACAGACAAATCTAAAATTACAGGCAATACTGCTTTGCACTGGTAGAATTCATTCCCAGCCCACAGTCAGCTCCCCATTTGGGTATTACACACAACACTCTCCCCCAGTTTGGGGACTGGCAGAGACTCACTTTGAGACAGGCAGGGTGTGCAGTTCCCTAGACTGGCAATCTCCAGCCCCATAGCATCATCTATCAATCTGTCTTGATCTGTAACACTCTGCTGCTCTGTGATTAAACATCTGCTGCTGGACCTGCAATTTCCAGCCAACACTGGTATTTCAGAGCAAAGACTGTCAGGGCTCCCCAGCACTGGCATCCCAAGTTTACATTTCCCTTGGCCATGACCCACCCTCCCCAGCTACTCCTCAGCAGCTCATTTTCAGTATTCTGACCCGAGTGAACCAAAGCATCTCTGAATGAGAACATTACAGAACATCTACACCACAGTTATATAATAAAGTTTCCAGTTTCACAACAGCATCAGCCAAAGTTCAGCCAGCTGAGGAGACACTCACTGCCAGTGAGGAACTCCTGGCATCCTCCTGTCTGCTGAAAGCCCATTATCAGCCTGTGTTTTCCCTTTCCTTGCCAGGCAGGATGAGGCAGCTGCAGTTGCCAGCCTCCTACAGCCTGGACACAGCCCTTCGTGGAGAGGCCACAGCACGGGGAGCTGCCCAACACTGGAGCTTGGCTGCAGATCAAACCAACTCCTACTGCAACCCAGCAGCTGGAGGTGCTGGGATGTGCTCACACTGCTTTCCTGCCTGTAATTACACCACAAATCTCTCCGTGGAATCTTCTTGGCTAGGAAATACTTATTATAGCTTGAAGATGTGTTTAAACTAAGTATAGACACCCCCCTCCTCCCTCCCCCAAACCAAACCAAAACAAAACTGAGCAGTTTCTTCCAGATTTCCTCAAATAACTCCAGGAAGGTTTGTGCACGTGGGCAGGGAAAATAACATTCCATCAGGCTGGTGATGAGAGAAGCCCTCGACACAGAAAGGTCCTCCAACCCCAGTCAATGGGACAACCTACATCCTTTGAAAATTTAATATAGATTATTAGAAGTCTGAAGCAAGGAGTCTAAAGGGTGAAATCCCACTCAGTGACCACGGGGTGTCTGTGAGTTATTGTCAGGGTAGGTGGGACAGTCCCACCCTCGAGGCCCAACCAATGCATGCTGCTCCCACTCCCACGGGTACCAGGTGCCAGGATGATGCCAGGGACCAGAAGATGCTCAGCTGAGGCTCACAGCCACCAGGAACCCTCATCTGGACTGGGCCCAGTCCCTGTCCCCAGCCCACCAACACTGCTCATTGCTCTCAAAAATCTCACTGGGGCCTGTTAATTCACAACAGAGCCGTGATAGGGGAGCATCCCCCAGACACAGCCCAAAGATGTCTGGGGACCTTCTCATTCTCTACAACTCCCTCACAGGAGGGTGTAGCCAGGTGGGGGTCAGGTTCTGCTCCCAGGGAACAAGGGACAGGACAAGAGGAAACAGCCTCAAGTTGTGCCAGGGAGGTTTAGGTTGAATATTAGGAACAATGTCTTCTTCGTTCCTGGAGGGATTCCAAATCTGTGGGGATGTGGCACTTGGGGACATGGGGTAGTGGTGGCCTTGGCAGTGCTGGGGGGAGGGTTGGACTCGATATTCTCAGAGAGCTTTTCCAACCAAAGCCATTCTGTGATTTTAATTTGAGTTATTGCAGTCAAGGTCTACAAACCAGGGGCTTGGAGCCCACAGTCTGCAGGGGCTGAGTCACATGTACCCCTCCAGCTGTCCCTGCAGCCACGAGTGACAGCCCACTCCCCACACCAAGGCTTCCCAAGAGCCTGGGGAGGAGGACAGGACAGGCTGGTGGCAGCTCCTGGGGCTGAGCTGCAGCTCCTGCCTCTGCCCCGGATTTCCTGCGCAGGGCAAGGCCACAAAGCTGTAATTTTCAAACACAATTTTAGACTCTGAAATAGAGCAACACAAACTGGCTCAGAGTGATGTTCCATGAGCTCCACCTGCACAGGTGGGGAGCACAGCTGAAGAGCCATTTGCTTACAGACACTGTAACCCAGGCAGCCCGGGGTCTGCGGCACCGCCGAGCCCCCAGCACCAGGAGGGCAGTGCCCAGAGCCAGGATGCTGCAGCCTCCTTCAAACACAGGCAGCTGCAGGACCTGCCTCTGCCCCAAGCCTGCTGCCTTCCCTTTCTCCAACACAGAAACTGTATTTGTGTGCTTACAGGAGGCAACACCAAAACATCGTTCCAGCTCCCTGGGACTATCCACGAAACCCAAACTACAATTTAGCTGCATCCTTTATGCCTCACATTCCTCCTAAAACCCACAGTTGCTCACAGAGACAGCAATGGGTTCAAGTTAGCAATTTATTAAAATTCCTGCCACTGCTGACAAAGTATGGGGGAAGCAGCAGCATGGATGACTGACAAAGACAAGAGCTCCCATCCAGACACCACGCCTTCATCCAACCTCCATCCAGGACAATGCAGCACGAGGTGTAATTAAATTCACTGTCACAGCACACAATTAAATCCCACACTGGGGAATAACCCTGCACCCTTACTTTGGACATAGCAATGCTCTGTCTCAAGAGTGTAATTTCCTGTATCCCATACCCAGAAGAAGCATCAAACTTCCTTCCTTCTGCCACAGCAGAAGGTTAGGGTGGAGCAAACCCCTGCCTGGCAATGGGTCCCTCACCCTGGGTCCCTGCCAGGACGTGCTGTGAGGTTTCATGGTGACAGAGTGGCCCTGAGAGCCAGACCTCTGCAGGGACCCCCTCAGCATCTCGTGGCAGCACGCTCGCCTTGATCGTCTCCTCCTGCATCAGGAATGTGACTCACACTGGAAGCTCCAGGGAAATCTGCCCAATTGAGTTTTCATCTCCTTTCCTCCCAGACTCACAGACTGGTGTGGCTGGAAGGGTTCCCAGCTGGACACAGAGGTGCTGGAGCAGGGGGAGGGCTCTCGGGTGGGCAGGGACAAACTGCTGTGCCCGCTCAGTGATGGGTGACCCCACCACTGCCAGGCTCACCAGGGAGGCCAAGGCAGCAGCAACTCAGCACCCCACACCTTTCTGGGCAGATCACTTGCTGAGCCATTGCTCCTCAGTTCTGCTCATGCTGCACCCCCGAGCCCCACTGGGATCTTTACATTTGCATAATGAACGCAGGAAACACAAAACCTCCCAGTTCCCTACGTCCCCAGCATGTCACAGGCCATTAATAAACCCTAGATGGCAAGAATTAAAAGTGACATTTCTCGAAAAAACTGTTACCCTGATTTACCATCAAAGAGCAATCTCCAGCACAGGCAGCAGCTGAACCCAGGTGCATTAACCCTTCTGGGGCTGGGTTATCTGCCAGCAGCCTCGCACAGCCTGGCCCCTCAGGGAGGGCTTGGAGCACTTCACCCACCACACTCAAAGCCAGGCTGGACACCTCAGTGAAAGATCCCTCCTCTGAGCAGCCTCACACACTGCCAGGCTGGATCTTCAAAATCCATTTACCAGCACGCTCCCATTTCCACACAGGTGCCCAAGGTTCCCACTGAGCACTGCTGTGAAGTGGGAAGTGCAGCCTCAGATCCCTTCAGACAAGGTGTGCCATAGGTTGAGAAAAATAAATAACCTGAATATGCCCAAAAGTGGCCACCTCCCTGTCCAAAGGGATCACAACACAATCAGCCAACACACCCCCGACCTTGCAGTTTAATTTCTAGGTCAGTTCCATAATCTAGAGGAAACTGGCCATAAAAATATCACATGAAATTTATTCTCCAGTCAGGCTGAAATTTCAAGATAAGCTCTCATTATAAGCCTTCTCCTGCTGGACAGGCAGGTGCTCTGTGGCTCACCCTGCTCCCTCTCTATGGTTCCCATCTGCTCCTGATGAAAACAAGAGCCTACCCACTGCTCCTCACCTTCAATGAACAGTCCTGGTCCACCTAACTGCGTGATTCTCAGAAGTCTCTGATGCTCCTTTTTAATTTTGTTATCATTAATAATTCTGTGTCATCAGCAGATTTTGTCATCTTATTATTCAGGCTTTTTCCAAATAATTTATTAGAAACCACATTGGAACACTCCTTCCCCTTTTTCCTGTCTTTTAATCATTAATCCAAAAAAGGAAACCCTTTCTACTCTTCAACAGCTCTTCAAGAATTTCAGCTAAGGCCCTTTTCCAGTGAAGGCCTGGCAACAGGCTAATGACATGATCTCTGGCTCCTGGAAATACCTCCACTGAATTTCTGAGGCATGACTCTTCCCTTCAGGAAGCACACTGACTCTTTTCTTGTACCTGCCTCACAGCTGTCATCCTGCTCATGAGTAAAGTTCCACCCAACAAGCCTGTTCTGACCTGTTCTCTGAAGCCCTCCAAGAGTCTTCAAAAAAAGCCATCACATTTCCACCTCTCATTTCTCTGGCACTGACACCTTGAGCACCAGGTCACACCTCACACTCTAGACTTAACAGGTCTAGATCTCAGTCTCTCTAAAACTCTAGGATAAATACTATCTGGAAAGACTTTTAGTGATAGTCCCTAGCACGATTTGCTCTTCAACATTTATGACAACTGTATTTTAGACTAACGTGCCAGGATGGCCACTCAGTAGCACAGCTGCCCAGGTTACCTTTTTGAAGAGCCTGATGACATCCTCGCTGATCTGCGACAGCCGGACGATGACATTGTTCATGAAGATGTCGTTCAGGGTGGCGTGGTCTCGGCTCTCCCGACGGGTCTGTGTCAGAACCAGGTACCAGCAGTTCACAGGGGAAAGGAGGTGCTGGTCTTTCCTAGAGAATTGTGGGGGAAAAAAATCTAAAAGGTCAGGTGAACACATCAAACAGGCACACATTTGAATGGACGCTGTCAGCACATCGCCTCCCTCCCCTCCCACTGTCACTGGGATCCAGGGTGTGACTCTCCTCCCAGCTGTACCAGCACTGCCTCGCAGGGATGTCCAGCAGCACCTGTACCACTCCAGGCCCCCAGCCTTCCCAAACTGGCTGCTCTGGAAGATGGCACAGGAGAAGAGACATCCCTGGATAGGGAGAGAGTTTTGCTCATTCTTTCCACCTGCACTGTGAATCCAGCTGCCACTCCACTGCAGAAGGGCCCTTTGCCCCCCAGTACCCTGTGCTGGTTTCAGCCCACTAAAAAGTGCTCATGAAAGGGCTCTGCACCCAACACTACCTGTGCACAACACGAACACTCTCAGGTATGCTGCAGGGGACAGCGTGGAGTCTGCAGACACCTCTGCATGCACACACAGACAGAAGAGCTGCACACACAGACAGGGACCAGCCTGTGGACCCAGAGCCACAGCAGCCGTGGCACCACGGCGATGCCAGGGCTGGGCACAGCCTGTGACACACGGCTACTCGGGGCAAGGAGCACTCAGGGGACTGTAAATCTTGAGTGCCACAGCCTTTGTGGGCTCCATTTCTGAACCAGAGCTCCCAGCACCACACAACCAACACACAACAGTCAGATGCCAAAAGGACAGAGAGGATCTGAACAGCAACTCAGCAGCAGCAGAGCTTGGCATAAGACAGCAGTAAAGCCTCACACTGGAGAGACCGAGTAAACAGATTAAGTGGGATTTAGTAATATGGAATAAATAGGATTTAGTAACTTAACAGCAGAAATCACTGCTCTTGCAGCTGAAACAGGAAAAAAATCACCAGAGGAAGAAACAGACTGTGAAGAGCCTGGGGCTGGTGAGGAGAGGGCAGCAAGCAGGCAAAGCCCAGGCTCTCTGTGAAAGGCACTGAACCGCAGCTGCAGCCTTTGGCCACTGAACTGAACCACACGAGTTTCATCTGGAACAAAGGGCACAATTCCAGCTGAGAGACTTTCACAGACACTGCTGGCAGAAGAAGAGAGAGGGACAAACACTGTGCAGGGAGGCAAAGGTGGAGAGCTCAGGCTGAGGTGCTGCAAGGAGAGCAGCCAGGACCAAGCACCTGGCTCCATGCTGCCAGTGCTGCCACATGGCCCTGGGGCAGAGACTGTGCCAGGCATAGGGCACAGCCCCTGCTGGGCACAGGGCACAGGGCACAGCCCCTGCTGGGCACAGATCCTGCCTGTCACAGGGCACACATCCTGGCTCCCACAGGGCACACATCCTGGCTCCCACAGGGCACACATCCCAGGAGGCACAGCTCTGGCTCTGCCTGTGCTGCCCAGCCTGACTCCTGCAGCCCAGCACCCTGGGAGCAGGGACCAGCCCCAGAGCAATGGCCAGTGGCCTCCACAGAGCCTCGAGGCCACCATGGCACAAGCCAGTATCCTCGCCACAGAGCAGTCACCTCCAAACTGAAATTCTGAGTCAAGTTTGTTTTTCATTCTATTTTTTTCAGCTATTTTCTGTTTAAGCTAAGCTCACAAGTGTGGTTAAACTGAAAGGAAGCTGCTTTTGAAAACACGTATTTACATATTCATGGCTTTCACAATTGCATCACTGGTTTGATTCTCACACAATCCCAGGACTCAGTTCGTATTTCCTACTTCAAAGCTTTGTTTCACAATATTTCCACTAAGGATCTGCCTCCCTCCAACACCACATAGCTAAGAACAGAAAAAACACATTCTTTATTGCAAATAAAGCACAGCAACTCAATTTTCAGAAACTGCTTCCAAGCCTGAGCCTGCATGAAACAGGCAGCACCTGGACAGCTGATGGGGCTACACACAGAGACCAGGGCTACAGACCAGGCCCACCACCACCTGTACAACCAAGTCATGGCTCAATTCGGGACCCTCCACAAGGGGCTGGACTCCTTCCCAGTCCCCAGTTCCCACTGTTACTGCACTGCTCAAGAAGTGCACAGTAAGTGCAATTCATGCAGCACGGGTCAGTGGTGCTGTGGTGGAAGTCTTGGACAGAGAAATGCCCAGTTTCTCCCGTGAGCCCCACACAGGGCTGGCACAGACAGGGTCACCACGGACATGACAGACCCTACCCCACTTCAGGGCTGCAGCTGCAGCCCGAGCTCCACCGAGCACAGCAACCCCTGCCCATCGTTTCGCACCTGGGAACAGCCACTTACTTGAACTGGTGCTCTCTGGAGCTGCGGATCTTGGAGGAGAAGCGCTCAGCCAGCTTCTCCAGGCTCCGGGAGTACTCCAGCTCGATCTCAGCCTTCCTGCGGAAGAACTCCTGCAGGTCCTGCAGCAGCTGCAGGCGCGACTCCGACTGCTGCTCCAGGCATTTGAACTGCTCCGCCAGCTGCGTGCGGATCTCTGCGGGCACACAGAAACAACGGGAGCCGTCAGCTACAGACACTGCCAGGAGGGCTGTCAGCTACAGACACTGCCAGGAGGGCTGTCCTTCCTCATCCCACAGCAACCGGCACGGCTTCGCTGGAGCTCGCCCCAAGCCCTGGGGTGAAGGCAGGGCTCAGTAAGGCCAAAGGATCTGCTTCCCAAGAGACAGCAGAACAGTGCCATTGACAGCCTCACATAAACCTCACTCTTTGTCAGAATGAATGGTCTTACAACACTGGGACCAACCTCAGAGCTTTCAACTGCCTTTTGAAACCAGAAAATGATACTTCTGTCTATCTAGTACTACCTGAAACCACACACTACTATCATATAAACGTATTATTTCTTGATAAATGTCCCTGTGGATACCTTCAGGACAGCCAGCACTGACCTTAAGGAAGCTGGCACTGCCATGCACCCTTCTCTCACCCCATTCCCCCTGCACTGCCAGGTTTACCAACAAATACAACCCAGCTTCGGCTCAAAGGCTTAAAAAGTCTTTCACACCCTCCAAATCCCAGCTCAAAAACAGCAAGGGTTTCATCTGTTCCAGGTTTATTTGCTTTGCCCTAAGGACCTCCAGACACCGGGAGAGCCCTGCTGCAGCCCCCGTGACCTTCCCAAAGTGGGCTCAGCAGAGCCTGGAGGTGGGGATGGGCTCCTTGGGCAGCTGGTGGCCCCTGCAGCACCCGGGTCCACAGGCACCACAGAACACCAGCCAGAGCTGGTCTCCAGTGCTGACCCTGCCCTGGCACTGCAGAACCCACCTCACTGCAACCCCCCCACGGGGGATCCCACAGGGCAGGCAGGCAGTGGGGAGTGATGCTCACGGGCACAGCCAGACCCCTTGCCCTGCCTGCAAGGGAAGCAGCACGGCACCTGTGGCACAGGATGTGGGGGAATATGCCCCCTCAACTCTTCCAACCCTTCCCAGCCCCGGGCAGGGCTTCTGCAGCTCTGTGGAGTGCACCTGGCCAGGACTCCAGGGCAGGAACTGCTCGCTCCTCCCGGAGCAGGAGCTGAGCTCTGCCCAGAGGGACAGGGAGCCCCACAGGAGGGCGTGTGCAGAACTGAAAGGAGAGGGAAAATGAGACTAGACGGTAGGAAAATCCATTCAAACCGAGAACAATTGGGCTGAGCTGGCTGCGGGGAGCAGCTGCACGGCGGAGGGATCAGAGGAGCTGGAATGGCAGGGGTCAGCTGATGGAACAGGTCCATGTGCTGCCTCGGAGAGCAGCCCCAGCTCCCACACGCCCCTGGCAGAAGGCAGGTGGGCACAGCTGAGGTGAGGCAGCTCCTGCATGTGCTCACCTTGAGACCCTTCACTTTCTCCCCCTCATGCCAGCGCCCAGACCAGCCACGGCACTTGTGGCCATTTCATCTACCTACAGAAACAGCCTCTCAAACACTCCTAGCAGTTGTACAAGCAATCCAAAACACACAAGATGTTTGTAAGTAGGTCTCTGCTTCTCACTTTGCTCACCTGACGCCGGTGAGAGGCCAAGGCCCCTGGCAGAGGAGGAAGGGTGAGGCAGAGCAGGGATGCTCAGCCCAGCTGCTGCCTCTGCCCAGACAGGGACTTGCTTCGCTGGGACTCTGGGCAGCTGCTGCACAGACATACAGACATCAGCTCTCACTCACAGCAAGAAACTCCAACATGAAGGACAACCCCACTCCACAGACAATGCCAGAGATACCTTTTAAAGTTAAATTCTCTGCTAAAAGAAGGCAGGAAAGGAAACTAAATTGCAAACAAGGTCTCACAACAACTGGTATCAGTGCCTCAGTCTTTATTCTCTCTGTTCCCATTTGCTGGAGTCCAGCTTGCTCTGTCCCTGGCACACTTTGACCTTTGTCAACAGAATTTCTTTGTTTTTCCTACGCCTGTAATGCGTTGATCTGACACTTCTAAGTTTCCTCACAGGGGTTCAGCCAGGTCAGTGCAAGCCCAGCACGCAGAGGCAAAGGACAGGCTCTGTGGGCAGGGGGGGCTCCAGCCGTGACCCTAAAGCCACCACCCCAACAGTGCAGGTGGTGCTGCTGCGTGCTGAATGGGAAGGGTTTGTGTAGAACACAGCATGAAAAGCTGCTGCCACCCTCACTGCCAAGACAGACATGGCAGCAGGGAGAAGGACATGGCTCATGCCCCAAGGGTCCCTGGCAGTCAGCGCTCCTGGACACACACAGCTCCTGCACTGCTAGCTACATCCATCCTGCCCACTGGGGGGGACTCACAGGCCTGCAATTCCAACCTTCAACCAACTGCCAACTATGCTTTGCACATTAGATAATCCCCTCTTCAGCACCCAACAACATAATTTTACCTTGGGCTCCTCAATTGGCATCGGCCACCACGGAAGCCAACCCCAGCAGGAGGACAGCAGGATACCCTGCAGAGTTCATGGATAGGCAACACGTGAAGTTCAGGATGGGTTATTAAATAAACCCAATTCTACACAGGCAAACACTGGTGAAAAGCAGGCAGTGGAAAGTCCTGGGTAGTTCAGACTTGCAAAGGCTGGAGCCCAAAGTGCCACAGAGGCCACGGAGCCAGGCACGGGAGCTCGGGGGAGCCTGAGCCCAGGGGACGGAGCTGCTGAGCCCGCAGGGCCGGCTGGGAGCCCCGCACAGCAGCTGCAGACACCGCCGGGCCCCTGCAGGCGAGCACCCTCCTCCTCCTCCCCTCCGGGAGATGGGCGCTTCGGCACACACCCCTTCCCCAGCCCCAGCCCCGCTCTGGCTGCTCAGACAGGCACAGACAAAGGCAGGGGTTTCTCTAGCAACGGGCTGGGACGAAAGCTGCCGGAGCCCCCTGCCCGTCCCTGGGCGGCGGGGAGCAGGACAAAGCCCTGCTGCCAGTCCCGGCCCGGGGCAGCCCACCCACCCCCGGCTGGGCAGGGCTGGCTGCTCCCCCCGCTGAATTACCGGAATTATCCATCCGGGAGAGCAGTGCTGCCACGGATCCTCCCGCCGGGCAGCCTGAGACAGCCGCTCCTCTAACATATGCTTCACCCCACTGATTTGTGACAAGTGAGAAAATATGCTTGGCAACAAAAGCCATTATTTTCTCACAACTGGGATTAGACCCAATAGTTCATTGCAAATATAGCACAACAAGCTGGACTCAGGGAGGAGCCAATTCTTATACAAATACAGAATACACTAACAAGGCCATTTGACTCTCAATTATTTTTATGCCTCCTTCAGAGTATCCGTGTGCTGCCTTCCCTAAAATTCCAGCCCTCTTCATAACAGAAATACCTCGGATGTATTTTCCAGCGCTTTGCCATCCCATGTTTCACCAGCACATGCCATTTCCCTTGGGAGAGCTCTCTCACACACACACAGAGCTAATGCAACTGGATCCACTCTGAAACACCAGCCAGCTGTTCCAGCGGCAAAGCTCAGCCCCGGGCAGGGGCTGCCAGCACAGCCCGAGAGCGGCCGGGACCCTGCGGCACCCC
>VXBS01009754.1:459717-483869 GCA_013400255.1 Sitta europaea
CAGGGAAGGGCAGGGAAGGGCAGGGCATGCAGAGCTGGGAGCCCAGGCGTGTCCGGGAGCTCCGGCGCCCCCAGCACTGCCCTCCCTGCACGGCCAGCTCCCAAGCGGAGCCGCAGCAGAGGGGTGCAGGCCATGGGGCTGCCAGAGGACCGTCCACCTCCCTGGGGCTGCGGCCAGGAGAGGCTTTGTCAGCTCCCAGCAGCGACAGCGCTGAGCTGGGACAGCCAAGGAGCTGCCCGGCCCCGGCCCGCAGCATCCCCAGGCAGGAATGCCGGGGTGCATCTGTCCCTCTGTGCAGGTCCCTGCAGTGAAAGCAAACAGCCCAAAGCCAGCCAACAAGCTTCCCCTCTCCTTCCTGCCTGTGATTAGTAACATCACCGCCTAGACAAAGAGAAGAGATATGGCTCCTGGTAAAACAAAGAACAAGACAAGCCTTTTATCTGAAACAAGACGTCCCCGGGTCAAATAGAAAGAAAAAAAAAAAAAGCACCCCGGGAAAAAAAAAAAAAAAAAAAAAAAAAAAAAAAGAAGAAAAAGGAAAACACTTCTCTCCAGTATGAAAAAAACTCCACAACTCCTGTGGCAGTGGCATTTTCCAGTTTTTTTCATGCGTGTCTGTAATCCCCAGCCCATGCCTGAGCAGCAGCACTTTGCATGCACAGTCCCAGTTTTCCCTTGTACCCACACCAAGCCCCCACACTGTGACCTGCTGGGCTGTGAGGCAACATCTTCATCTGCAACTACTCAGAAGGGAAGGGAAAGTGTAAGAAAATTCCATCCTGAACACAGTGACTTCCCTCCTGGGAAACCCCTACCCTGGAGCAGCCCCTTGTTTAAGCAAAGGGCAAAGGAAGATGAGAACAGCTCCTCACTGTCCAAGAACAAGTATCACAGCTGATATGGTGACAATGAAGCCTTGAAATGATATAATAACAAGCTTAGCAAGAACAAGGTGGCAAAGCTCTGCCCCCGAGAGGCACAGCAACAGCAGATGCCACCTGCTGCTCCTCACACCATCCCTTCCCTCTCCTGTCCTTGCACAGGATGGTGGCTGCTGCTGCTGCCAAGGCAGTGGCTTTTGTCATATACTTTGATACTCAAATCCACAGGAGTTACTGACAGTGGTTTCCCTTAAAATCTGTCTCTGAAAGTGGCCAGCCTGGCTCGTGAGGAAGCAGCAGGGACCAGGTGTATTTTGGGACACACTCCTGGGACACAAGGAACCAAAAAACCAACCAAAGGAATCCAAACAGTGTTTGTTGTTAACTTCAGCTGAGCCTCAGGGCCAAACTTCCCACAGATCAAGAGTGAGAACAGATATAATGATGTGTTGCAATTATGTCCAATTTAAGAATAGCAACAGCACTTCAAACCACACGTCATGTGTGCCAGATGGGAAGAGAGGAGAGCTGGCCAGAGGCTGTCCAGAGCAGGCACAGCTTCCCTGGCTCTGGAACACTGACCACAGCTGGGCACTGCCCCTCCAGGTGCCCTCAGCATGGAACCAGTGCTGTCCAGGGGTGCCATGGTCCCTCCTCTGAGACTAAGGAGATGGCAAACCTGCTTGCAGAAGAAACCCTCACTCAGCTCTGGAGCTGCTTTGTTTCACTCTACATCACTGTCAGAAACGAACCAGACTGACCCAAAGTGGTTCTTCCCCCTGCCCCTCTCTGTGAAGAGAGGCACGGGCAGAGCTGGAGCCTGGAGCAGGTACTGACCCATGTCCTTGTCAGACACTGGAGATGGGGCTGATCCTCCCTTTGGAGCTGTGGTTTACCACAGGAGTCGCCACTGGGACTAGACAAGCTTTGGGGACTAAATTTAGGCAGCAGAAGTGAGTATTTTCCTGTTTTCTCCTGCCTGGCACAGAGCCCAGCCAGCAGCACAGCAGGCTGTATGCAGGGCTGACCCTGCAGGCAGTGCCCCAGCCTGGATCTCTGCACAGCCCCACACCGTGTCCTCCTCCAGGGAGCACCCAAAGGTCCAGAGCCACTCCAGCTCCTTGCTCCTCTCAATCCTGGCCTGCTTCAGATACAGGTTCCTGTCAGCAGAGGTCTGTGCCCACACGGGCCTGGCAGGGACTGCACAGGGACAGTGCAGGGGACACTGCTATGGGGACAGTGCACAGGGACACTGCACAGGGACGGTGCAGGGGACACTGCTATGGGGACACTGTACAGGGACACAACTATGGGGACAGTGCAGGGGACACTGCTATGGGGACACTGTACAGGGACACAGCACAGGGACAGTGCAGGGGACACTGCACAGGGACACAGCACAGGGACAGTGCAGGGGACACTGCACAGGGATACAGCTATGGGGACACTGCACAGGGACACCCACACCAGCCCCAGCGAGAGGGGCAGCCCCTGGCCTCAGCTGCAGCATCCTCCTGCTCCTGTTCCCACAGCCCCTGGCACCTCCCTGTTTCCTTGGGAACAGAGACTTGTCCACTTGTAATTCACAGCCTGAACCCATCACATCTGCTGCCACTTTTGTCTGACCGTGAGCAGCACCAAGGGAGTAAATCTCATTTACTGTCCCTACACCCTGTGGTCTGGGCTATGTGGCCCTGCACTGACCATGCTGATCATTGGGAAGGAGAATTTACAGGACTGAAGGTGGAGCAAGACCCCAGAAATGCTCATTAAAAGGAGTTTGAGGAGGTTGGGGTTGGTTTTCTTGTTTGGGGTTGGTCTTGCTGTTTGGGATTTGGATTTGGGGGGGTTTTGTTTGTTTCTTTTGGGGCTTTTGGTGTCATATTAAAGAAGCCAAACTTTAAAGAGGTCCACTCCAAACCTCTAGAATTCCAGGATCCCCAGGAATGCCCTGCTTGCTGCCCGTGCCTTTTGGGGACTCCCTTGTGCCCCACAGCCAGCATTTCTGCCCAGGTGAGCTCTGTCCCCAGCCCCTGCCCAAGCAGGAACACGACGAGAAGGGGGAAGGCAGAACAGCTGCCTCTGCTGAGTTTGTGCCTCCTCTGGTTTTGCCTGCTAGGAACACAAGGGATGCAAAAAAGCATGAAAAAGAAAGAGCCGAACAGATCTCTTGTGTTTGTTCACTATTTAAGAAGAGCAAAGGAAGCGTCACAGAAACAGATGGTGGCTTTTTCCCCAGAGAAAACAGCTCTTCTGACTGCCCTCCTGCACAGCCGGCATGAGCCCCAGATGCCTCCTGTGTCCACTGTGCAGCTGGAAACAGCACCTGGGAGGCACCGGACGGCTGCAGACAGCTCCGAGGAACGGAAAGCCCTGAAATAGTTTTAAAATGCAAACTGGGGATGCACTATTAAGATGCAAAGGAGAACGCATTCAAACTGGAAAAGAAAGAGCCGAACAAGAATGGGAATCCCGCCCTGAGCCACTGAGATGGAATAAAGGAGAGGATCATTAAACGGTTCGCTTCAGCACCTCACATTCCTTAATCCGGGCATGGAAAGATTTCACAGATCATTAAGAGAGCGAGCCTTGCAGACAGTTCCTAGAGCCAGCCCCGTGTATCTGTGCAAGTTCCCAACCTCTGTACAGCCCTAACAGGATCAAATATTACACACACAAGTCAGATCAGATTACCCAGCAGGGCCTTCCGGCTTGAAAAAATCTGTGCATTCACAGATCCACTGAGCCAATTCTCTTCCACAGTAATTCTTCACATGCATTACAAATATCAGATAATTCCTTTTAGGAACTTTCCATCTCAAATCTCAAAGCATCCCATAACCCTCAACATCTTCAAGAAAGAGGGATGGATTACAACCTACTTTTACAGAGAGGATAAAACAAGTCTTTCCTTGGGCATCTCTGCCGTTGCTGTTTCTCACTGTGCCTTTCTGTGGTGGAGAGGGGCCTGAACTTCGTTTCAAGGCCAAACTGCTCCCAGTCCAAATGGGCACAGAAAACGACAAGAAAAACGAATTCCAAAGCAGTAGACTCAAACTGTAGGAATCGGCAAGTCCAACAGCATCAGTTGCCTAATTTCTTTTATTTGTTGATTTAATGTTCCTAAAAATATCACGGGCAACTGGCTCCCTGAAGCCTGTTCCTGGCACGGCCAGCCTCACACTGTGCCTCTGACCAAAACCTCCTGTGCACCTGCAGGGTCTGATCCAGTTTCCTGCTGAGCCTCCAGACCAAAACCTCCTGAGCATCCCTGGAGCCTGACCACGCTTCATTTGGAGCATGTCCTCACCACCCAGAAATGCTGTTCTGCAGTGTCCTCTTGGCTCACTGTCTCCACGGAGCTTTTTCAGTTTCAGCACGAGGGACCAGGCCAAAGGCAAGTGCAGATGCTGTGCTCACTGCCTTCATCAGCGCTGACCAGGAAAGCCTCAGCTGCTGCTTCCTTCAGAGCCTGCACCTCAGAGATCAGCAAAACGCCAGCCCAAGGCTGGCACTGCTCCTCCCTGCTCCTCCTTCCCCAGAAAAAGCACAGTATTGGAAGAGCAAGGGAGAGCTGTGCCGTGACCAGTGACAGTACATCCCCTGGCACCGGATCCAGCCCAGAACCTGCAGACAGGAAGCACAAACGCAGGGAGGAATTAAACCTTCCCAAGAACAACCCTCGCCAAGGGCTGCAAAGGCAGCCTCAGGCAGCACCAGCGGCCTTGGGGTGTTTCAGGGTGAATACAGACCTGCAGAACCTCACTGCTGCAGTGCAGAAGGACACGTGGATATTCAGAAGGTAACAAACATGCACTGGAGAATCCAACAGCTGTGGGGAGGCTGTCTCCAAAGGGCTTTCCATACCAGGCAGGATCCAGCCCGATACTTCACAACCTCCTCATGAATTCATCATTTACTACAGACCTGGAGCAAGTTCCAGACTGCAGACAGCTTAGCTTGAGGCTAAATATGTTCTACATTGGGATCACCGGGTTGTGCAGCTGCCACCCACAAAGCAGAAATTATCACCCTCGCTTACTTCATTTCTTCGGTACAAAGTGATTGTGTTCCTGCCTTCTAAAGAAGGAGAAATCAGCATAAAGCATATTGTCTGCTCTCACCATCTTCCCCAGCATCCCATTTATTAGTGGGTGCAGAACCAGATGGTTATAGATAAACAATACCAAAGAAAACACAGAAATAGCCTGGTGTAGCACAGGAGTGTTACATTCCCACCCAGAAATAAGAAAGGGCATTAAAGGTACTAGGGCAGCTCCAGGGCAAGCGAGCCAGCAGACAAATGCAATCCGTGTGCACCAGTGTGCTTGGCCTTTCCTGAAGCACTACCAGGACAGGAAGAGCTCCTGCAGATACAGCTCTGGCTAAAATCAGCTGTCACTGCAGGTGTCCATCACTTCCAGAAAATAATCCCTCAGATATTTCACTTGATTCCCTTGGTATGCAGAGCAGAGCTGCTGCAGCACTGTTCCTGCAGGACTCTCCTGCCATGCTTGCTTTGTGTCACACATGCAGGGAAGACAAGATATAGATGTAAATATTCCAGCACTCCTTCTGTCAAGGCACTGTTTTTTTAAAAAATCCCCTCTTTCTCTTCTGCCCCCAGTCTGATGTACAGAGTTCTCCAACTCTCTTTGCCTTCATACAAGGCAAAAGTACAGGGCTGGCAGCTTGGCAGACACCAGCCAGGCTAACAACAGTCACTTAAAAAATGCAGTAATGCATCGTCCCTGCAGGGTGAGCAAATAAAGACTGGCATTTGTTTATTGATGTGAACTGTTCCTGAGAGGCAGACCTAAGCCCTGTTCAGGTCTGCCCAACAGGGTCAGCTGGCATGTGCCACGGCCTGACCCACCTGAGTGACTCACCTGGGTCAGGAGGCACCGTGGCCTGTCCTGGGGCTTGGTAGCCATGCTTGAGCCCTGGGCTATGGACACAGCTGCCTCTGCTGTACAGCACTGCTGGCACATGGCCCTGGGTCCCCTGGGCCCCCGAGACTGCACTTGCATGGACAATGCAGCAGGAGCCCCCAGGGATCACCTGCAGTGGCCCCGTGCCCGCTGCTGGCTGCCACAGTGCTTACCCACAAAGGCTCAAGCACAAGACCCTGGGCTACCGTGGGGGAGCGAACACTGGCCCAGCTCAGCAAAGAGCCCAGTCTTTTGCATGCCACAGAGCTGGTGTCTGCCTCTCTCCTAGCTCCTTCCTGAGCAGATTGCTAATTGCTCCTGATTTTTGCTCTTCTAAAATAAGCTCAGACCGCAATCTGCATAAATGCTGCAGAAAGAGTAATGAACTGCCCGCCCACCTGAAACTCAGACTTGAGCAAAACACACAGGAGCCAGAAGGATGGAATGAGCCACTGGCAACCCTCACCATGCCACTGCCACCCCATCTGAGGGCAGGGAGAGCAGGGGAGACGTGGGGACTGTTCCAAATAAAGCCGTGGATTTCTACCTAAACTATGAACTGAAAACAAAGACTGAACGGAAGCACAAGAAGCACTGCATCATTCTGGCAAGTGGGGAGAGCAGAAGGGGAGCATGTCTGTGGGCACAGCCCTGCAGGAGTGGGAGAGTAGAGAGGAATTAAAAATTAAACCTGTCAGCCCCTGGTTTGTACCATTCATTTAAAAAATACATGGCTGCAGAGGTTCAAGGTGAAAAAGGAAGCAATTATATACACAAGCCTCCCCACGAATAAACATCTCATGACTTTATCACCAGATAATCTTCAATAGCAGAAGCACATTGGAACATTGTTGTGCCTTTAATCTTTCTGAGTTGTCAGCTGTGACCATGCCACTTCCATGCACACCCCCAGCCTGCAGCATGCAGGCACTGCTGCCCTGCTTCTGCATCTCCCAAAAACACCCCACAGAGACAGTTAACACAGACTTTGTTTTAAAACTCTGTCAAATTAAGGGTTTGTTTGCTGCTGTGAACTCTCCCTCAGAGTGCTGGGAATACAGCTGCAAAAGCAAAGCAGTGCTGGCTCCAGTGCAGCTGAAGTGCCCCTACACCTGCACAAGCTCCCCCTGCCACCAAAGCACAGCTCTGAGTCACCACTTCTGGTCTTTTCTTCATCTAAGGGAGCACCTAAGAAAATCAACCATTTAACTCCAGACTAAGCATCTGGAGAGCACCTTGTAATTACCAGTTCTGGTTCTCTTCTCTTTGACAGCTTCTCAAAACACACATGGATCCTGGTACATCCCAGAGCCTCTCAGCTCCCTTCTCCCCTGGTGGCCCCCCAGCTGCAGCTGCTGCATCAGCTCTGGTATTTATAGCCCCTCTCTGCTGACTCACTAGTGCTCCTGGCTTATTTAGAAGCTGATTTAACTACGTTTGCTTTTGACCATGTCACATTTATCACTCTCATATGTAATTTTGACACTTTGACCTTCCAAAACAGATACAGAAGACATCCTCTGCCTCCCTGTGCGGATGGGTGGGGATGTCCAGAATTTCCTTGCCTTCCACTTTCTCTCCTTGTCCCGACTTCAGGAGTTCAGAGGAACAGAAACGCTGTGAGTTTGGCAGGAGAGCTGAGTAACAGGGCAGCCAGCTCAGGATGTCTGGTCTGAGGCGAGGGCAGCTGAGCCACTGCTCCCTTTGCTGAGCTCATGGGCAGCTTCTCCCGGCCCTCTCCCCCGGGTATCCTTCCATCTGGCCTCAGGATGTCCATCCACACCGTGCTAACAATGCCAACACTAACCCCAGAGAGCTGGAAAGAGATTAAAGCAAGCCATTAGCTACAAAGGGAGAGGAAGGATTTGCTACAGGATGGTATAAATACCCTAAAACACAGAGGGTTTAGGCAGCAGCAGTGCCTCACACACATCACCACCTTTTACTGTGCTCTTGTTACCTACGAGTCTGTATTCCATACAGTTTTTTTACCCCAGCGCTCCCAAAATCCCCTTTTGAAATGCTGAGTTTCTCTGAGCAGGAATCTTGAATTCCCTCGGCCCTGAGATCATCTTGAGGGGTCAATACCCTCAGACAATTTTAGCACATTTTTAGGACAGGGTTTGACACTGGAACAGGCTAATAAAAACACATGGAACTGATGCTCCTTGCAGTGAGTGACAGGCTCTCAACCCCCTCCAACCCAGCACCACACCTGCAGTCCCTCTGACAACTATTCCCTTCCTCTGCTTGACCTGCATGACCAGAAAAGCTGCTTCTCCTGATTTGTCAGCCTAAGAGAGAAAAAGAAGAAAAATTACTTTTGAAAGTTTTTCTTTATCACTCCCGAATGTAACAAAGCCCTCACTGACAGCTTGACAAAAATCTGGCAAGATGTTTTTCAAGTGAATTTAAAAAAATATTCAAGCACAAAGTTGTTACACAAGAACCTCACAGTTATCAAAATACACACTGAAATGACCTTAACAACAAGGACAAGTCAAGCTTAGCAAGAGGAGAACTTAATGGTCTTGATATTTGCTTTGTCCTAGCAGCCTGTGGGCTCAGCTACTTTAAACATCATTTCCCGAGCCTACATACTACGTGTGCAATATGTTACACATTGGGAGCATTCCAAACACGCATTCTCTCCTCTGCTCTAACCCTCCTGTGTTCTGAAGGCACCAGCCACAATCTCACCCCCTTGAAGAGGCAGAAGATGCCCAAGAGCTCCTCTGGGAGCGGCTGCAGCCCCCAGCTCTGCCCACCCCGGGGCCGGCAGAGACCCCTCAGTGCTGGTTCCGTTCAGCACCGCCAAGGGGCTGCCCCTCTCCCTCGGGCACCTCTGACCTGTGCCGTGAGACCCCCATCACCACCCTCCTCCCGAGAGCCAGCCTTTCCTGCCTTTGCTCCACGCGTTATTCTCGTTCCCTCCCACGCACCACACTGCCCGCTTACTGATGCTGAGCTGTGTTTGGCACCAGCTCTCTCCCAGCCAGACCCGAGCTGCACCCGAGCCTCCCCACGCTCAGAGGCTCCGGGGGCTCTCGAGCAGCACGAGCAAACCAGGGGTGTGGGCACCCCCCTGTGCCCCCACTGCACGCAGGGCAGGTGTTGGCCCCAGCACACCTGCGATTCAGCCCCGGGCACAGCGGCGTTTCTCAGACACACCGGGGACACGGTGGCTCCCTGCTCCGAAACCACCTCTGCACAGCCTGGCACAGGCCAGAAAAACCCACGTGAACATTCAACAGCACCTCATGGACTAAAATCCCCCTGGAACTGCACCTGCTGCTGCCAAGGGGTAAGCGTGGCACAGTCCAAGGAATTCTTGAGGTTCCAGACAGGGGATCTCATGAGTTCAGACCCCAAAATGAAAGAAAAAATTCACAATCTTTTTGTTTTAAAGTATTCTTTGTATTGCATATTCATGCTTATCAAATAATTTATAAACCAAATGAAGTACCGAAGCACTTCTGGTAGAAAACTGTATTTTCCTCTTCTCTTTATGCTGTAAACAGACTCTTTTAGATGCAAGATTTCAAACAAATAAAGGTGGCAGCATGCTGTCACTGTTCCTCACACGAATTCCTAATTTTATGATTACATCCTGCCATCAGTGCCAGGAATAAACAGAAGTCTCCAATCCTACAATAACTGTGCTCCTCCTTTAACACAAGCCTCTGGTGGAACAAGTCCCACTCAATCACACAGATTCAGAGCGTGTCCTCATTCCAATGTGACAGCACAAAGCTGAAGCAGTGATGAACTCAGGGGCTCACTTATTTAGCCAAAAATAATGCATGTGGAATGCAGAACAGTGTATGAATGACGTGCAGCACAGTCCACAGAGCCACCCCAGTTTCAGATCTCCTGACAACACATTATTCCAGAATAATAGAACTGACACCCACCCCTCCCTGCACATGAAGTGTGTAAACAACCCCCTTGCAAATGTTCCTCAACGGAGATTTCTTCTCAGTTACTAAAATTCTGACAATGTCAGCAGAATAATCCTGGAGCTATATCTGCCACAGCTCACTGGTGTTTGTTTTCCGTGCAGGAGCCATTCCTGTGTGAGACACTCCCAATGAGGGATGACTTGTGCTCACTGCAAGCAGCCAATATTGACTGGAACCACACTGGGCTGTGGAGCTGCTCCTGCCGAGCAGCACCAGCTGATCCACACTTGTACCAATCTGCACAGGAGCAGCTCCAGGCTCATTTGGAAAACAGGGATTTATCTCCCTGAATTGAGAAAACAAGGTTTAACCACTGAAGCAGCACGGACACCAACCCTATATATGCTGCTGCTCTCCTCCTCCAGTATGTGCATGACCAGGGGAGCCCCTGCACTGCTCAGCCTGTCCTCTGACCTGAACTGAACCCTGCCTTTTCCTGCCCTTCTCTGAGGATTACTCACTCCACATCTCTGTCTACCAAGGCACTCTTACTTCATCACATCACATTTGGCTTTCAGAGCAGCATCTGTAACCCAGAGCAAAAGAACACAGTCAGTACTTTTAGGCCATGGGTCCCATGTGACACTCAGATTTTCATCTCCATTGCCTAGCTCAAAGTCAGAGAAGACTTTGATCGAGCCTTCGGAGCAACACTTCACAGCACTTCACAGGTGTGTGACCCTCTGAACACAGCCCACACCCGACTGTACTGTCAAGACCTTCCCCCACAAAACAAGCACACTGGCCCTGGCCATGAAGAAGACTCCAGTGCTCTTCCCTGTGGCTGAGGGTGGACAAGAATCTGCTGTATCCTCTCCAAGCTTCATGCACTCCCTGATAATAAAAGCACTTGAGAATTTAACCCTACATGTGCAGAGACACTTTGGAATGGTGAAATAACCTAGTATATGATTTTGTCTGCTTTCATGTTGTTCCCCCCAAGACGAATGGACACAGAAGTGAGACAAAGAGCATGAATGGACTTTTGAGGTTGGGAGCACATTGTGGCCACAACCATCAAACTGGGCTCCAAAAACTGCAGTCTGAAGGGAAAAGCTGACAGTGTCTTCACATGGTCACTTACATAAAATGCACCCTATTTCTTTTGTGCCATATGCCTTTGATGCATTATCATTCCCACTCTTCTTGATTGCCTTTCAAAAGCCATCTAAATTAATGTGAATTGGTAAAGGGTAATTACTCCTATGAATAATCAGTGTATGCTAATACATGCAAAAATAGGACAAAATGGTGAGTTTCAGCAGCACTGACTGTTCCTGTGGATGACGGTCCCTGATAAAGGGCACCTCCTGCACTGACAGTGGGGACAGCTGTGTCCTCCTTCCTGCAGGAATACCGAGTTACTCTGCTCAGCAAAGGAGCACACAAGCACAGCTCCTGCTCTTGGTCTAAAGCACCATCCTGCCAAAGACTGGCTGGTCTGCTCTTAGCAAAATCCTACAGGAATCTGTATTATAAAGGTATGGGATATCACAAAAAGAGGAAGAAGATATAACCAAGAAGACAAAGCAAGAGGACACAAGCAGTTGTAGAAGTATTTCTCATGGACCCTCAGTGCTGCTTCACTGCTGGCCGGGCACCCATCCCGAATGTGGCCCCACAGGCTGTGCCCCAGGCAGGCATCCAGCATTTATCACCTCCATTAAACCGCTGAACTGAATGGCTTCACACAGCACGATTTACAGCACGCTCACAGGATTAAACAGCACACGAGAACAAGGAGAAACGCTTAAGCCTTCTCAGTAATGGCAGGAAACTCCAAGTGAGAAGTAACATCCTGCTTAAAATAAATGGCCGTTCAGAATTCTCTGCAAATTGCATTTGCTGCCTCCTCAAAGTCACAGCACACGTTCTTGCAATATGATGGGAAAGACATTAGTGAATTACAAGAAACATTTTCAATCCAGTTAGAGACCAGCCCACCATTATCTTACCAGTGTGCTTTTTAAGAAATGTAACTTGTAACAGTACAGTGAGTCTAAAAGGGCTATTTCCCCATCTTTTGGGGACAAAAGACCTGCAGGACTTGGCGCTCGGCTTGCCGAGCTCCACGGGCTGTCCCTGCAAGCCTCTCGGGTGCTGTGCTCCCCCGGCTCAGAGCACACAGAGCTTCCCAGCGGCACTGACTGCCCCGCCCAGGACACAGCCCCACTCCCAGGAAAAGGTTAGCATTTCTCTGAAGCAATCTTCTCCTCGGAGAATCCCGTCTCACCGAGGAAAACGCAGCAGCGAGTCACCTCCTCCACGCGAAATAAAATTTAGCTTCAGTACTGGGAAAAAAGCATCAATCGGATAACAGAGTACCCAGGGAGGCTGTGAGACCCCCAGCACTGCGGGATTGCATCAACAGGCTGGGGGAGCGCCTGTCAGAGACTGGGCGAGGCACAGCAGAGGCGACCCTGCGGGACCGGGTCCGGCCCGGGACTGACCCGGGACAGCCACACCTCAGAACCGGGACTGACCCGGGCCAGCCCCAGCCAGCCCCGACACCCACGGGCACAGCCCCCGCACTGAGGGATCGCAGCGCCGCACAGAGCGAGCGTGTCCCAGGAGCGAGGGACAGCTCGGCACACCGCATTTATCCCGGCACACCGCATTTATCCCGGGGCACACCGCCTTTATCCCGGGGCACACCGCCTTTATCCCGGGGCACAGAGCACACCGCATTTATCCCGGCGCACACCGCATTTATCACGGGGCACACCGCATTTATCCCGGCGCACACCGCATTTATCCCGGCGCACAGAGCACACCGCCTTTATCCCGGGGCACAGGGCACTCTCGAGGCTTTATCGTTTGCGGCCTTGTGCTCGCTCCCTGTTTGGGAAAAATCACAGTATGGCCTTCGGGGAACTAATTAAGGAAAACACGATGGAGCTGAGGAAGGCAGAGACTACGGACAGACTGACCCCAAAGCAAAGGACAGGGATGAAAACATCCAAGACCCTTACAAATAATTGTGTATTTCTAACATGCTGGAACTCTCAAGATCAAACTCGAGATCATACTTTTAAGTTTTAAAATGCAAACTACAAATAAAATTACAATCACTTCAGTGAAAAAGTGGAAAGACACCAATTAGTATTTCCCTGAAATACTGTCTCCATATTATGTGACTGTCTCTTATTAGGGATTAATTCCAAACTCAGCGGAATTAGTTCAGCGGAAAAAATCTCCCTTTAACTTAAGAACTTTTCACTCAAATGAAAGCTGAAACTGAATAAAACAAAGCAGAGTTGTCCAAACTAAGGAATGTGTGAAGAACGCACCTAAATTTAGCCATAGATGTAATTAACAACTATAAGCAAATGAACGTTCTTTAAATTCACAGGGTTTATCCTAACAAATTTACTGTGAATTTTAATGGATTATTTTCACTCTCCCTCTCCCAAATACAGCCCCACACTGTCCATAACCCCTGGGGAACAGGACAGCTCCCAGACTTTCAGCTTTAAACTACAGTCTGGTACTAGGAGAAAAAAAGGAGAGGAAAACCAAAGGGCTGTTATTTGTCTCTAATGAATTTCAGAAAAATCCTTATGAAAAACCTGTTAACAGGAACAGGCACTGCTGAGAATTAGGGACACCATGGATTATAACACAAACTCCAGTTTCAACAAGACAGCAGTCACCATTTACAAGGAGCCCATCACCTAAAGCCCACATAAATGGGGTACTAAAAATCTGAGCTAAGAGGTCAAAGAACATTCAGAGATCTGGAGGTGAAATGGGAATGTCCTTCCTCACTCCCACTGCCAGACTAGCTCACCCTTATGGAAAATCTTTTGTTACTATGGAGACAGGGAATCGAGAAAGCTTAGATCCATGTAAACACAGGTTTTCATATACAGATTGCAGTATTCTGTACTGCCAGTTAATCCCAATTTATGAATTTTCAGTTAGCCAGCCAGCCAGCGAAAACTGAGTGATTATTCATAAATATAAAAATTAAAGTTCATTCCTAGATAAATCGCAAACAAAAACACGTCTGAATTTCTCATATCAATTATTCGCAGTAACCAAATCACTCACCTCCAGTTACTTGCCAAAATCCAGACACAGTAATCTCAACTACTTAGTTTAGGGGGACAACTCTTCCGTTTTCCTCATGCCCTATTTGTTTACACACATATGTAAACACACGTATGTCTGTATGTTTCCTCCCCTCTGTGAGCCACACACGGAGTAAACAAGGAACAGAGGCTCTTAGTGAAGGCTTCTGAAATTCACTATATTCAGCTTTGAACTGCTGGCCCAAGGGTGAAATCAGAAGTGACTCATAATGTCTCAGTTCTTTTTTAAGCTGCAACTGAACATTCACAGGAAAATGAAAATAGTCTGAAACAGTTTCAGCTACCAGATGTGACGGGTTTTATCTCCAATGTCCTTACACCAGCCATTCATTTCTCTCCTTTTTTGAGCCTTTTCAGGGTTGAGTTCCAGGAACACAGAGAAATCAGTCTCGCACCCCGGGCACCTGCCAGCTCCTCTTGCCTATGTGAACCTTACTCTCAGACTATTGCTTCCAAGGAGCAATCTCATCCTGCCTCAATTATCAGACAGGCTTCTGAAGACGAGCAATCTGCCAACTCCCCTCAGGTGGGGATCCTGCAATCCGGATTCCCACAGCTGTTGCAGCAGCCAAAGGGCACAGAGCACCCACGAGAGTGGTGCCCACACCAGCCCCTTGTGAACAGGCTGGGTTTGCAGCCTCCCAGCTGCAGCATGTGCATCCTCCTCCTGACAGCTGCTCTGGGAGCAGGGCACAGAGCTCACCCTGCACAGCGTGGAGCAGTAACACTGCCTTACCTGTGCCTGCTTTAGCAGCTGTAACCTCAGTCACTAACTCCCCCCGCCCTGTGCAGAACACCCGTGCAGCAGGGCTGCAGTGGTGCTGCACAGGAGCCCTTGGTAACTCAGCAGCAGAGGCCTCACATTGCTCTGGCAGCACCATCAGGCAATCCACGACCAGATGGATGTATTTGTAAATAAGGCAGATCAGTTTTGTCAGGTTGCAACTGGTTTCAGAACAAGCAATTCCCACGATGACAAACAGCAGTGAGAGAGCACAGAGCCCAGTGCCACACGGGGCAGTGGCACTCGGGGACAGGAGCAAAGGGCAGCGATGGCAGTGCCACCAAGGACACAGGGATGGATGGGTGGATGCAGGGATGGATGCAGGGATGCATGGCTGCATCCTGCCCTGCAGTGCAGGAGAACAGGAGAGCTCAGCAGCACTGCCAGGGCCATCCCAGAAGTCAAGGACGTTGGGTGCCCACTGAAGCTGCAACTGGAGCCACAGCTACACCTTGGCAATTCAGAGCCTGCAAGGACCAGCTGTCCTTCTGTCCTGGCAAGTCATCTGGATGCAGGCTGACAAAGAACAGTCAAGCTAGTGGGAAACCCGAGACTTCACACAAAGACTGGGGACAAAGAGTTCTTCCCAACTCTGGATGCCTGCAGCCTGGTGAAGACCCCAAAAAAGTGAAAGAAGAGGACGCTGAAGATTTTTTCTTTCTTCCCAAGGTGCACTGCCACCAGGAATTGCTGCAGGCTCAGTAGTTAGCTTGGTGACCATAAATGTCTTTTTCATTGTCATTGTGATGTATGCCACAGACAAGGACACTGCAGCAAACTCACAGTGACAACGTGACCAGCCTCCACGTAAATTCCTGGCACACTGACAAGGCTACACGGGCCACAAACCAGGGGGTAGTACACCCAGCTCTCGCACACAGCCAGGGAAATCCTGGGGACACAACCTGTGACTGTTCCCATGACCAACCACCACTGAATCCCCGATGAAGGTTTAATTCTGAAGTTACTCTCTGGCTCTGTGACCTGCAAAATTACTTCCTTCCACCCAGAGCCTTGAGAAGGGTACACCATCTGCTCCAGGCTCCTCTCCCATGCCACACAGATGTCTCCTCAGTGCCCTGGGCAGGCACGTAAAAGCAGCAGGCAGCAACATCAACAACACAGTCCCAGGGATGCACGAGTACAGGCTGTGTGATTAGGAGGAGAGGAAAAGAGTGTGCGTTTCTTTTTTCCTCTTCTTCCCACTCCCGCTTGGATTGGAGCTGACCTCTCCCACGGAACAGATTACTGTTACCTCAACAGTGCATCTCACACTGCCATCCTGCAGAACAATGACTCTGAGTACTCTTTGTACGGGTTTCACTTTCAGGGCTTTAGAATACCACATTTTCATTTACAATATGTTTACTTAGTATTTCTTTAGGAATTTTAGCAAGAGTAGGTCAAGAGCACACAAGCAGGAAAAAACATGCAGGAAGAAAATGCTTTTAAAGCCATGAGTCACTCCGAACACGATCCAGCAAGGATGTTAAAAGAAACACAAAATGCTTTGAAAGAACCTACTGAGAGTCTGATTCCCAGGTTACTTGATCTATTCCAAATTAGAACTCTTTTTTGCTGCACTTCCTCAGGCTTTTCCTAAGCTATTTGAAAAATCCAGTTACAGCGGAGATCCTGATTTCCATGTTCATTTATTACCAGAGTAGAAGTCCCATTCACTACTGATTTATCAGCACATTTGACAGAGAAAAACTTTGCACACACAGGAGGCCAGCAATCTAAAATCATCAAACTGATGATCTCGAGCTTAGATCTGTTCTCAAGATCATCTCCTCTTAAAGTTCCAAACCCACAACATCCCCTTGGGCTCTCACCATGCTGCAGAAGTGCCTGGAGACCACAAACGACTCTTCAAACAAACAAAGCAGCAAGACCACAAACGATGCTTAAAAAAAAAAAAAAAACAAAAAAACAAAGCAGCAACACTACAGCAGCAAGAAGAAAATGGATCTTTGGGGCTCTGTCATGGGGAAGGAGAAGACACTACTTCAGTCATGGACTTCTGCAGTCCTGCTGTGTGCAACACAGTTCCACAAAGCTGGACTAACAGATGAAGAAAAGACAGGGAAAACCAGATTCCCTCTTCCCTTAATGGGAATCATTAAAGGCAGTCTTCCATCTCCTGAACTCTGGTCAATTATACATCTGTATTCTCCTCTCTTCTTCAATATTTACACTTGAAATGCAAGCCTGAGTAAAACAGCACCAGCTTCACCCCACCACTGCAGCTCACTTCGCTGTCTCCAGCAACATCCAAAGCCACATGGATAAATTCTGGATAAACATGGATAAACCCTGGAGGGCTGCAGCCCCCAGCATTCCCAGAAGCAGCAGGATGATCAGAATCCCAAAGAGCAGCACCCCCTCTCCTCCACCTACAGGACATCAGAGATGCCCAACGAAGGAGCAACCTCCTCTCCTCGCCCAGCTGATACAGACACCGAGGCCATTCAACTCCACAGTCCCTCCAGCAGCAAGTTCCTCAGTTCCTGCACTCCTGCCACTGCTACAAGACAGAGCAACGTTTTCCAGAGCTACTTCGGGAAGCCAGACACATTCCAGTGACTGCCATCTCTTGCCACAGACACAACTGTTCCTGCCAAAGGCTGAGGTGAAAAAGTTGAAGGTATTTTTGCCCTCTTCAAAACTGTTCTCCAACTTCAAAGGCAAGAAGAGCCTCCAGTACTAATGCAAACTCTTCTTGGAAGCTGCTGGACACAGTGCACTGTGTTATTTCTCCAAATTCTGCAGTTTCCAGACTAAAACCTGCAGCACCACACAGAGAACCTCCCTGAACATCAGCGGAGCATCACAGCCAGGAAAGCACATTTGGAGAGCTAATAGGAACACTTCTGGGAGGAGGATTGTTTAAGGCAGCTCAACAGCACAAGACGTGTAAGCAAGAGACTCGGACAGCAGTAGCTCTCTCCCAGTTTTCAGCTCTCTGGTCCCCAGTCCCTCCCAGGCCAGAGGTTCCTAAAGTGGGGAACCCACCTAGTACAGACAGACACACCACCCCACAGCCAGGCACTGCTGCTGCTCCCCTCTGATAGTGCTGTGTCTGCAGAGCTGAATTTGGGGACCCACCTCCATGGGAGGCTGGGAAGCACCAACTTCCACTTTGGGATTATGCTGCCACACCTTTTTAACATGTCTTTGTTGGTAAAACAAAGGGGAATAGTCTCCTTCCCTACCATGGCCATCCTACCAGCTGTCTCCTCACTGCTGAGTACCAACAACCTGGAAGAGCACAGCTGGGGACAAAGGGCAGGGCTGTGTGTGCCTGCTGCACCCTGAAGGGGCCATTCCTCACGTGAACTCAAAAGCCAAGCTGCTGGAAAACCACAGACAACACTAAACCCTCCACAGCACCCTGGCAGTGAGGAACACAGCCCCCCACACCGACTGGGTCCAGTCTGGGAACACACCACAGCCACATCAACTCCCTCGCTAATTTTATTTTGCTACTCCATTTCCTCTCTTAAAATTGCATGTTGCGATACAATATTGCATGTTCTTTGGGCTGCTCTGCCCAAACCACTGCAACTGCCTAACAGAGAGAAAAGGGAGGCCAAAGTAAGTTATCTCAGGCCAGTTTGTCAGGGAAGAGTTTACAAATCAGGCTCTTGAAGATGTGAACAGTGTGAAGTGCACCCAACAACGGCAGGCCCAGAGCAGGAGCACGGCACACGGGCTGGCAGCCCTGACCAGGTCAGCAGGGACAGCACAGCCCAGCATCACCCAGCAGCAGGGACAGCACAGCCCAGCATCACCCACCAGCCCGTGTCCAGCCGTCCCCATGTCCCCAGGCACTGCTACTGCACACCATCAACACACAGAGGTGGGGCACACACAGCACACCAGTCATTAGTAAGGAATGGTCACCTTTTCAACTGGAGACCTTGCTGGCAGCGAAGCAAAAGCCTCCTGGGATTAAATCAACAATCAGGACTCCAGAGCTGTAAGAAAGGGGTGATCACTTCACACAGTTCTGCGGGAGAGTGGCAGGAGGAACAAGCCAGCACACACCACTGACCCTCTGCAGCCCCGAGGCAGTGCTCTCTGTGCTCCCAGTGCTCCCAGTCCCACCACTGCAGGAGCAGGCAGCCTCCCCGGGCAGCAGCAGCCCTTCAGCAGGATGCAGCTACTGACACCAAGCCAAGCCCAGGCCAGAGAAAACCTGAGAGCTCAAGGGGGAAGGTTCCCCCCATCTTCCACAGGCCAGCAAAAGGGAGAGTAAATCCTGCTGCTGACAGGGGCTGAAACTGCACACAGAGAGTACAACATTCCACCTTACAGAGGCTTATAAATATCTGCTAAGCACCTGAAGGGCATTTGGTGCTGCACTGTAATGGCCCTTAAAACTCTTCACCTGGAACCAGAACTAGCTACAAGCCTTGAATAAGTGTTGTAAGAGGGTTTTATTGTTATCAGGAGGAGAGGTAGACTGACAAATAATGCCAGCCACACATCCAGACACCTGCCAGCTATTAGGGAAGAACATAGCCAGGCTTACAGCACCAAAATACACATTTTTTGTACCTAAATCACCTCAGAGCATGGCAGGACCCCAGCTCCTGCCACCAGATCCCTGCCCTTGGACAAGCCACGACCCTGGACACATTGCTCAGCAGCTCTGACCTCCGGCCATGCAGAGAAGCAGGAGGAGCTGCTGAGGATGGATGGACCATCCCAGCAGCTGCACAGAGCTGGTGCTGTTCACGCAGGAGCTGCTGACTCAGCTGAGCCATCCCAAGCCTCTGCTGAAGCACTCAGGACTTGCACTTTGCAGGAACATCTCTGAAATATTCAAATTGTCTGCATTAGAAACGGACAATCTCTATCAGGGATCACATCTAACCCCCCTGCTATCCCTGCTGCCCAGTGCCTGCACACAGAGGGCTCTGTGAAACCCAGCTGCCAGGGAGGAATCAGCAGGGAAGGGCTGGGAACAGCCAGGGGCAGCTCTCCCCAAGCGTCGCAGCAGAAAGCAGAGCAGACTGCTCAGGATGTGCTGCCTGCTGCGGACCGCCCCACCAAAGCCAGCTGAGCTATGGCAGGCACGGCTTGGTCACACTTCCCAGCAGTTTGTTAAGCACAACAATCAAGCCAACAGACATTTGCTGTTTCCGTGATTAACACCTGGCATTTCCCACCAGCCCCCACAAAGAGGGCAACTTTCTCTCCGGCACAGAACCATTTCCTTGAATGAGCTGTCAAGTTCAAGCCTTGATTGCCTCTCCTCATCGGGAAGCAAAGCTCCTTCCCTGAGCAAACCAGTATCCTAGAAAATTATTTGGCCTGGGAATTTTCCCAACGTTTTCTGAGCAAAGTGGAAAAAGAGCAAGAGGTAATAAAAGAAAATAGACACAAAAGAAGGGATGCAGCTACTGCAATGGAAGAAACCAAAGGAAGCTAATGGGCAATGATAAACTAACCTAAACTTTATGAAAATGAGAAAGAATATATTCATTTTCTTTGGCCCAAGTCTGCACATCTTCTTAGTGTTTTTATATGTTAAACCCATCAAAACTTTAGTTTTATTATCCATTTACACAGCAACTAAGAGTCCCAGAAGTCAAGGAATCAACCCTTTGCCACTAAGCAGCCAGATGCACCCTTTGGAGAGCCCCACCTCCAGGACCACCAAGGATCCTGTCACCGGCCAGTCACACAACACAAGATGCTACTGCCTCACAGCAGCCTCCTGCCAACACCAGCCAGAGGGATCACACAGGGACCTGAGTTTTGCCAGGGGTAAAGCAAAACTGCAGGAAGCAATATAAAATTAAGCAGCCAATGAACACAATGCACAATTTTCTGCAAGACTGCCAACGCTGGACCATAGGCAGTTGCATCTGCATAATTAAAACTGGTTCGTTTTGCTGCATTAAAGCCACAAATCAGACATGTGACCATAATGAGGGAGAGACATGTATTTAGATTTCTGGCCAGATAGACCAATTAAAACCACACATCTGAAAACATGCACTTTAAATTGTGCATCCGAGGATCTGCTGTGTTCTGTATTCCGCAGGCAGCTGTCATGTGGCAGTTGTAAATCTGCAGCCATATCTCCATTGGTGTTTATTTTTAACACCACCACTCCTGTCTGCAAAGGCTAAGGCAAATAAGAAAACCTGCCTCCTAAAAGTATTCTTAAATATTTTCTTTCCGGTACCATCCAGCAAGCATCTCCTGGGGTGCTGGGGCCAGCTGTCCCCTCTCCCGGCAGCTGGAGGTGCAGAGCAGCACAGAAGGGAAGGACAGCCCTGGGTGAGGCAGGGGAGCTGCAGGGTGGGCAGGAGCCTGCGGCGCTGCGTGTGCAGAGGTGAGCCAGGTCTGCATGCACGGGCAGCAGCGAAGGCTGCAGAGCTGCAGGGGCAGCGCCCGCAGCAGCCAGCCAGAGCACAGGGGCACCCACCAGAGCCCGCAGCAGCCAGCACCCACTGCCAGAGCACAGGGGCACCCACCAGAGCCCGCAGCAGCCAGCCAGAGCACAGGGGCACCCACCAGAGCCCGCAGCAGCCAGCCCTGCCGGTGCCTCCCCGGCACAGCAGCGTGTGCAGCAGGCTCTCCAGCAGAGCCGCAGGCATCTCCATCACACAGCCCCTTTCCAGGACAGCTCCTTCCCGCCCTGAGAGGAGCAGACACGATCCTCCAGGGCAGCAAGGGAGATACGGAGCCATCACGGCCAGTAAATCACCCTGTGCACGAAGATAATTCCCCAGCTGAACTCTGCTCCTGCCAATCTCGCCGGGCGCACGGTGCGTGCGCTCCGCGATTGCAGCAGGGCAGGGCAGGGCAGGATGCGCCCCGCAGCTCCGGCCGCCGTCCATCCCGCCAGCGGCCCGGGCTGCAGCCCTCAACAGCTGCAGACTTCAATCAACCTGCCCGGAAAGCAGCCTCGGTACCTTTTCCCCCCTTCTCTCCATGCCATTCCAGGGGTCTGCCAGCTCCACTCTCTGGTACGGAGGCTTTGATGCACTGCTGGAAGATCGTGGCCTCAGCGCTGCTGACACCTCACAACAGCAGCATCCTGCCCACTTCAATCCTCTCTGACCTCGCCTCCGAGTGCATTTCCAGCGCAGCTTTGCTGGGGTTACTTCTCTTCCATCCATGCTGACGTGCCCTGGAGCTCATGTGCAGAGTTTTCCACCTCTCTCCCTTCCATTTTCCTGACCATGCTGTGGGGACAAGCACTGTGCTGTGCTGTGTCCACATTCCAGGCCCATCCTCTGTAGTATGAGACCACTGCTTCAAATTTTCATCTATTATTATCTTCATACTTCAGCATTTCTATATCAACACTTTGGTTGTTAGTCCCCCTTGCCACCACTTCCCCTCTTCTTTATCCATATTTCTCTTCCATTTTAGTCTTTCTCTGGAGGTTTGGGCATCTGTCTTCACGAGGGTAGCAAGGGATTAGATATGAATAGCATAATGACTCAATCCTTGAAGAAGATAAACAGGATATCTGGGATAATGAGGTAGCCTACATCCAATGCTTCAGTCAAGTCAGGAGAGACCAGACTCTGCACAAGCGGAGGTGGGTGTGCATGGTCACTGTCACAGCCTCAGAGAAGGTTTAGATAACACAAACCCTGGCCCATGTCGGGCTGGCACACTCAACACACAGCTGAGCACAAAAAGCCCTGCTCCTTCTGCAGTGCACCCCTGGCCACCAGCCCTCCCTGGGTCCCTAAAACTGCGATGACCAACTGCTGTCCTGCCTGCTCTGCACCAATCCCTCTGACTCTCAGGGACATCCTCCTCCAACAGCTCAGCACGGTGCGAAGATCAGAACCACCCTGGTCCCCACAGAGGGGTGACAGCAAGTGATGGCTACCCAGTGACAGCTGTGAGCACTGGAGCCCCTCACCTCCCCACGGTCACCCCAGAGCACCCTGCTCCTGTAACAGACCCAGCGTGTCCAGGGATGGAGCTGCCACCTCCCCAAAGGCACACACGGGCCTTGGGGTCTGACCCTGCCCTCCTGCCCCAGCTACAGGCACATCACGCCCTGCCAACATAAGAATCAGCCTTTATTCAGGTGAAAACACAGACCAAGTAGCCTCTGTCTGGAATCAGGCATTCCTGGAGGTGTAATTATGCACAGAACAGTATCAAGGAAATTATTACCGGCCCATTAGCAAACTGTCTGCATTACAGCTGCCCAAGACGTGATCACTGTGGTGTAATGTAACACCCTCACACACACTCCAACGTTAACTGCCTCACATATGGAAACCACGAGGCTACAGAAGCCAGGCCAAGAATGATCGGGCCTGTGAGTACTCCAGTCACAAACAACAACCAGAAAAAATACTGGAGACGTCCACAGGAAAGCTTTTGGAACAGTCCTGCCCCCAGCGACCCCTCTGCACCCCGAGCACCCGAGAAGCAGGAATGACCAGCCCAGGACATCTTTGAGAACAACGTGAAAGCATGGGACAGTCTCTGGGAACAAACGCAACTCCCCTCCCATCAAACAAACAATACCACAGACTAAAAGAATATTTCATCTGCTTAACTGCAGGGTGCAATAACATCAATTTGCCCAAATTACACACAAGCAGAAAGGTAATTGGCACGGAGCAGGGCGTGTTGTGACTGTTCCGTCACTCTTCGAGGCCAGCTACAAAAGGCTGAAATTCACGAAAGTAAACAATGGCACGAAACCAACAGCCAGCCCCTTCCCCAGAATCCCTCCCTCTGGCATCGCGCTGCCGCAGTTAGGCAGAGACTTTCCCAAGCGGAGTCTGTGCAGACCAGCCATCACCCAGCTGAGCTGGGATCTGGAGAAAAATGGAAGCTCTTGAGTTTGCACAAGCACAAGTGAATCTGTAGAAATGCTATTTTACGCTTTTAATTAACCACGTCCTGGACTTAAATATAATGAAGTGGTGAACACACATCGGTATAACACAACCGAGCGAAAGGAGAGTGGAGCTGGTTTTATATAATAGTGGGGGGACTGAAGGAGGCAATGCAAGGAAAAGGCATGAAGTAAGCAGCTGAGAGTATCCTCCGTCTGAAGGTGGGAAAAGGAACTGTCATCAGCTAACAGAATTAGCAATTATTGCAATAAGGAGCAGCTTTATTAAGTTAGCCAGAAACGCCCATTAATACAGTTTGGTACCAACACGAAAATCTCTGGGTGTGCAATAGACAAAAGGTTACAGTGGCTCATCTCCTCCTGCCTCCAACCGTTCAGCCCTTCCCTGGGCTGCAGAGCTGCCGTGTGTCACAGGGGACCAACTTGCCTTCGAAACAAGAATTAACTTGGAGCCTGGGATTTGATGCTCAGTGGCCTCAATAGACAAAACCTCTAGTTTTATTCCTCTCCAACACTCAGGAACGCAGCGACAGCCGCACAGCTCCGCGCCCCGCACCACTACCGGCACTTGCATAATAATGACTGCGGGCCTGGAGGCGAGGGGCCGGAGCACGAAGGCGAACTTCCTTACATAAGGAGC
>VXBS01009754.1:484567-498596 GCA_013400255.1 Sitta europaea
TCCGCGCATCCGCAGCCAACTGAGTGGGTCCTCTGTCCGGCCCCGGCCACGCTCCCATCACTGCTCCGCACAATGGGGTCTTTTATGGGTGTCTTGTGAGGAGGGAATTCAGGGAGATTTGATGATTCACAGTTACTCTGCCAACTTTAAAAAATAACCCTAACCCATTACACAAATAATTTACCTAGTGCAAGCAGGCGGCACAGAGGAGCATTCTGCATCTCAGCAGCTATGGAAAGGCCTGGGGAGAGGGAGAAAAAGCGAGCCCTTCCAGAGAAACACAGCCACAGCAGAACGTGAAGCCCAGGCTCAGGGCTGAGCAGTTACTCCAATTCCAGGTGGACCAAGGGGCTCAGAGTCTCCTGGAAAGCACGAACTGCTAGACCCCAGCTGGGCACAGGGAGAGGCAGAGGACAGGGACCACGGGGGAGGCACAGGGACAGTGGCTGTGGGCATGAGTCAGTGTGAGAGTGTGTACCAGTCCCTAGGGTGAGTTGCTGCATCCCCTGCCAGGGAATCTGGGAAGAGGCTGGCCTGGGATGCCGTGTGAGGCTGCCCTAAGCTGTACTTGGAGCCAGGCTGGAAAGGCAACACCAAGGAGAGTCAAGAGGTATCTAAGAATGATCCCCCAGGAATATCAGGTCCCTGGAGAGGGTGTCACTGGGGTGTGAAATGACTGGTGTACACCAATGGTGTATCATCTCCCAAAGAAGGAAAAGCCAGTTTACACAATGACCAGAAAAGTCCAGGGATGACAATGTTGTGTTCCTTCACAGCCAAGAACACCCTGGAGGGGCCTTACGGTCCTGAGCTCACACTCCACAAAGAAAAAACAAACCAAAGGAAGCAAGGAAAGAGAAGCACAGGCCATTTGATAAAGGATTCATCCTAGTGGCAGTCACTTCTCTTTGTAACACCCACAGGGATTCAGGGAGCAAGGACCAGCATTCCTGATAACCACCTGTGCCATAAGACAGATCTCGATTTTCTTGCCAAATTGGTTCAAACCTGTGAGGCCAGGTCTGAGGTCAAAGAGCGTGTCTGAGGGTGTTAAGCATCTTTTCTCAGAGTGGTCCACAATATAGTGGTGAAAGAAAAATCCCAGTCATGAAAGGATTCAACACTGCCAGGGGTTTATGCTACTCAGATATCATGAAGAATAAAGAAGCAGCAATGGCTGAAGAAAAATAATCCAATCACGAATTAATGATCTTTAATAAATATCAATGTCTAAGATACTTTGTGGAATTTCTACTTGAAACAGCTTCTTAAAAGGAAGGATTACATTGTAATTCACTTTGTGACACTCTCAACCCAGAATTTTTTAATGAAGAATGGACGGGATGGGATTTAATCATAATAAACACTTCAAGCTTGAGGTATAGAGAAACCAACAGTAGCTATGGCAACGTGGTCACTCCAGTAAGGCTAATGCAGATTATTTCCAGGGCAGTAGCCTTGTGTGTGCTCAGGAAGCAGAGGTAATGTTGGCTTAAAGCAATTCCTAAATTAAGGAAATTTTTTTCAGCAGAAGCTGTCTTGCAGTCTTTGTTTCCAGCTTCAAACTGTAAGTGTTTCACAATGTGCTGAACATACCCAGGGCTGCCTCAGCAGGGTGTGGACATGATGCTCCAGAGACACAGGTATGTCACATGAGTTGGGCATACCCTCTGGTCATGGGTTCACAGACTGGCTTGGGTTGGAGGAGACCTTGAGGTTCATCTCATTCCAACCCACTGCCATCCCAGAAGTTTGGGTTTGATTTTTATTTTATTCTGGTCTCCAACAGCTCAATTGTAAGTAGAAAGGTATCTTCCAAAAATACATGTGTAGTATCCTTAAGGCCATGAATATTCAGAGAAGAAAAAGAGCATTCTAAAATACACACCCATCTTGATCCCAGCCTTTTCCACTGTTGCCATCTTACGCCCTTTTGGTACCAGTAGAATTCAGCATTAGGCGTGTCAATAATTCAAGTCCCTGTAAGAAATGGGAATATTTATGTGTGACTAAATACATGAAGAATTATGATAAATAACTTGGCAATTCTCTTGTAAAAGGCCTTGGAGTCACCAGCTACTCAGAACCTGCTGTAACTGCGCAAGGCCCTGGTCACACTGCTCTGTGCTTATCAGCAGTGAAAAGGTTCTTTTGAGCAGTTTCCTGATAGAGATCTGCTACCTGCACTTCCTCAGGGAGATTGCCCAGACTCTGTGGTCAAAGCTGCACTTTCATTTCCCTGCTGCAAGCTGCAGCTTCAGCTGGAGCTTGAGCAGCCGCTGTTTCTGGGAGTGGGCACTCAGCACCCACACCCAGGCTCTTCAGGAGGGACATCCCCTGCACAAGGCTGGCATTGGAGTGTTCACATCCAAGGTGTGTATCCCAAATCCAAGCGGCTGTTTAAGCCTTGCCCATGGGATGGGTTGCAGCCCTTTGCCCTGTACTGCCCCCAAAGAAGTGCTTTAGCACACAGCTCTCCAGGAAAAGCAACAGGAGCTGTTTACTCTGTTGGGCTGCTTCCATAGCTTTGATCTTGGGCTAAACCCAGGGTGGCCCAGGCTCCTCTTGGGCCCATCCCTCCTGTGCACACCGTGCTGAAGCTGAAGTTGCCAGAACCAGATTGTTCATTATACTCCCACTGATTCAGAGGAAAGCTAAATATGTAATAATTCATGTGCATCAGTCACCCCCCTTTCTCCATGTTATTGTTCCTCTCTGCCTCCACCTTCCTCCATTCTCTCCCTCCCCAGGGGTGAGGATGCCCCACCCTGTGCCCCTGGGAGCTGTGGCTCCACCATCCAGCATGGTCCCTCCATCTCCTCTTCCACCATACGGGCACAGTTCTCTTCAAGAGAACTCTGCTGTTTAGTGCAGTTGGATTTGCAGTTTGGTTATGACCTGCCCCATGCTTTGCCCACGCAGGATGGTGCTGTTCTGCCTGGTTACGTGCTCCCAGGAGCTCATCCCAGTGCCAGAAGCTGTCATGTTCTGTGTCCTCTCAGACTAACTCCACTGGCCTTTCTTCCCTGGTGCCCGTTCCCTGCAGCACTGGGCTCCCGTGGCCCTGTCTGGAGCGGCTGGGCACACACAGGGGACAGAGCACCTGCTCCAGGGGCCCGGGGCTGTGGCTGTGCCCTGGCAGGAGCCCAGGCTGGGGGCTCTGAGGGTGCTGGCCCCACCTGGGGCAGGTCCTTGTCGGGCTCGGTCCCTCCAGACCCGGGCGCTCTGCACATGCAGACGTGAGCCCTGTGCAGCTCTGCAGCCTCCTCAGGGTCTGCCCCACAAGAAAGCCAAGCTGTGGGGAGGGAGAACTGAAATGCAGCAGTGCTTTAAAACCAGTTTTAACATTCTCAAATCCTGATGACCTCTGTTGCAGTTACTCAGAATTTACATTTCTGGTCTGTGCCACCGGCAGACGTTGAACTTTGCCGAAACAGTACTTGCCAAGAAGTGTTTGTTTCTTTTTAAAGAACATCAAGACTTTGGGGATTTTGGTACAGAATATGATTTGTGGGTAAAATACATGATGTTCACATGCAAAAGAAATAAAGCCAAGAAATCCAGTGTTTATAATCACCCACTGGATTTAAATAAATTGACTTAATTGGTTTCTGAGGGGAAGGAGGAAAGTTCGACACAGGAATTCTTGTCACACGATTTCCATCTGAAACCTAACACAATTAGTGCAGTAGGATTCAGTTACCAAAGGCAAAAAAAGAAGGGAAATCAGGAGTCAATTGAGTTGCTGCAAAATTTAATATCTTGCTGTCATCTTTGTTCTTGGTAGAGAGTTGCTGTAGCAACAGACCAAAAAAAGAACTCGCACAAGAGGAGGAGCTTGCTGCTCTTTTAACAACATCTCTTTACCCTCCCTGAATTACTGTTTATGGCAAATCAATCGCTTCCTGAGGTATCAATGACACAAGGCCAGAGCCTGCAGGTAATTACACCTGTCACACACACAATGGTGTTCTCAGCTCCTCTCTGCAGGTCACATGGTGGCAACTCTTTTCTGTAGGACTGAGCCCATTCTTATCACATGCAAGATACATCTATTCCTTGATCCATTTCCATCACTGGGGGCTCTGCACCCTGCAGATCAGCACTGCGTGGGACCATGCAGTATACCATGCTATAAATAAGAGACAGCTTTCCCCACCGCTGCCTTTCTGGACGATGCTGACAGCACAGCAGCTCAGGCAGGACAGGCCACGGGGCAGCAGAAGGCAGCAGCTCCAGGGTAAGGATGCCTCAGTCTGCTCTGCAGAGCAGAGCCTCTGGAGCTGCATGCAGTTGGTCATGCTGAAGCAAAGGAAGCTCCAGCGTTGGTGGTGGCTGGGCTGTCAGTGTTTTCCAATAGTTGGGTCCCTGCTGTTTGTTGTTCCCAATTAATTTAGTCACACATGTTCTCCAATTCTCCATCTGCAGTGTGAAACCCACTAATGGGAATTTTAGGCATTTTGGGATGCAGAACTTCTAAGGCAGGAGCAGGTTGGAAAGCAGCTGCAGGAGCCTTCCCTGTGCACCCAGCAGGCCTGGCCATCACAGCCCTGAACATCCCTGCACATCACTGCATGTCTGCCTGATGTGGTGCTTGGCTGGATCTGCCAGCAGGGCACAGAGCTGAGGGTGAGCCTCAGTTTCCAGCAGCACCCTGAGCCCTTGGCAGCAGCGAGGGGCAGGCAGGTGGGCATGGAGCCCCCTGGGGCAGAAATGGGCTAATCTGGGACACCAAGGTCTGGCCCACATCCCCATTTCCCCATCTTTAAGTGGAGTTAGCATTCCTGTTTCCTTCTGGGGGTACTTCCCTGGCTGCTGATCCAAAGGAACATCCCCTCCTGCGCAGACCGATGGCCCTGCAGTCTTGCCTTTGAGGAGGGGCGCCACCCACCTGTTGCAGATTCAGGCTAGTTTGATTTCTGTCAAGCTTCACTCTGTTGCTCCTGTCTCCAGCATCTCCATGCGTCTTGGAGACGCCAGGGAGCCCTCATGGAAGCAGACCACAGGGGCAGCACAGCACTCTGCCCTCTCCAAAGCCGCCCCGGTGCCATCACCGTGTCTCCAGGGCTGCAGCGAGGGCTCTGCCTGCCTGGACCTGCAGAGCAGTGGCTGGAGCCCTCCTTGCATCCTGCTGTGCATTTTTGCTCGCATTCCTCAGGTCTGTTGAACTCGAGGAACATGATCCAGTACCTGCAGCTGGAGCCAGGGGCAGAGGGGCCCATCCCACCCCCTTTGCTCTGCATTGCCCCTGCCTCGCTGGGGGCTTCCAGCGGGACACGGGAGCCGAGAAAAGGAAAAGCCTGGGAAACTGAGCTGGCACTGTGTGCTCACACAAAGCGCTATTGTTCGCGGCTCAGAGATGCAGTTTAGTAGGGCAGGCTGTCCTCCCCAGCAGCCCCGGGCGGCACACAGGCCCAAGGGAAGCTGCATGTGGGGCCTCTGTCTGAACTGACAGCGATTGATGAGGGAAAAGGGGCCAAATGGAAAACACAGCTTTGAGGGAGAATTCAGCTCTCTCATTAGAGCTGAATACAGCTGGCCAAAGGGGCCTTTTCCTGGGGAAGCCCAAGGCTCCAGCCACATTCACAACTTCATTGCAAATTCCAGCATGAAAGTGTTATTTCCTGAAAGAGTGGAAAGTTTTGGGGTGTGTTTAAGTGCCCCTTCACACTGACACAGCAGCGGCACAGAGACCCAGTGCCCTGGCCTGTGCACCACAGCAGAGCCGAGACACTGAGGTTGGAGTTTCTTAGCTGGGGTCTCTGTCACGTATTAGCAGCCCACCCAGAGGGATTTTTTGGCTTTTCTCAGGGTCTTGGGCCAGGCACACTGAAATGGGTTCAGTGTGGTTCTCATCACTGTCCATCCCATGGGTTATCGACCAGCAGGCACACACAAGAGAACACCAGCCCTTCCACATACAGGGTGCTTCCCAGGCTCTTGGCCTCAGCACTAATTTAGCAGGCGGGGATTTTCTGATTTCCTCCACCAACTCAACTGAATGCAAAGTAGGTTGGGATAATCACAGCTATAGGAGTTGAAGGGCTGGAGAGGAGGGGAGTTGCCTGTGTGTCCAAGGCCTCCAGGGGCTTTGCCAGGAAACTGCTGAGTGTGCCCCACTGCACGTGGTGTCTCGAGTTTTGTTTCCTCAGAGTTTGCCTTCTGCTAGGGCCCCAATGACAGCCAGCCTTGCTTTGGGAGGTGAAGCCCCCCTGGATCTGCAGAGGGCTTGGGCCACAGCAGTGAGGTTTCCCCATGGCCAAGCCCCAGGCTGCCACCCCCGGGAGGGTCTCCAGACCCTGCCTCGGCTGCAGGACAGGGCTGCTGCTGCAGGCACAGGCAATCCTGGACTCCGCTGGCTGCAGCTGGGCTCAGCCCTGCCCGGAGCGAGTCTGGCAGCAGCCGCTGCCATCAGCACCGTGGGGACAAAGCAGCTGCCCGGGGCAGGCAGGGAAGGTGTATTGGACCAGCACAGCACCTCAGCCTGGCTGTGCCTGCAGGACAGAGACTCCTGGAGCGAGGCAAGGACAGTAATGCTCTTCTGTGCCATGTTTTTAAAGCTGTTTTCTTCCCTCTACAACCAGTGTGCTTTGGGTTTGAGAGTTTGTGTGTACAGTGAATCTAATTTGATTTTTATCCTTTTTGTCTCCCTCTATTTTGCACACTACATTAGGCTTTTGTTCCAAGGCAGTTACAGCAGACTTGCTGAGTGCTTTGAGCTGCCTTGCAGTGCTGGCAGAACCTCAGAGCACAGATGAGTGTCACGTAACAGATATGCTGTCGATAAGGGGGAGGCTCTCACAACAGGGAGGCCCAGAAAACTAGAATTCTCAACAACAGCAGTAAAAGCAATTGTGTGTGAGCAGGTCCCTCCAGCTGGAGAACTGCACCCTGCAATGACAGCACTGTGGTCACTGGAGCTGCAGCCACTGGTGGGGAATTGTCAGGGAGGCTCCAAAAGCTTCAACAGAAACAGCAACCCTGCTATTGCTCAGCTACACCCTGGTGTTTGATTTCTCCTTCCCCTCTTTCTAAGTTCATGCTCTGTTGACTGTGCTGCTCTCACATCCCTGTGAAATGTGGAGAGCAGCAGCTGTTGGTGGCCCAAGGTCTGCTCCTGCAGCCCCTGAAGGCACTGTGGGTCTGCCCAGCAGAGATGTGTGTCCAGCCTCCACTGCTGGGATGGGCCAGCTCCTCCTGTGATGCCACTTAATGAGCTGCATGTGAATCCTTCCCTTTAGACAGCATCAGGAATGTCCCAGCATGTTTTAGGTATAGCCACGACTGCTTTCCAGAAAAAAAAGCTGCTCTAATTTCTGTTGGCACTGACTTGGCACTGGTTTCTCATGTGCCAATCATGATGCATTTTCTTTTCCTGTCCTCCCCTAATCACTGCAGTAGGAAAAATCTGGTTTATAGTGACAGTGGAACATGCATTAGCTATTATTTAAATGTATACAGATTCATAGATGCTTAAATGTACCTAGATTCAAATGCCTTGAGGAGGAAATGAGAACAAAAGATATTTTGTCAAGACAATAAAAAGTACATTGTATGAGACAATCTACTGGTTTAAAAATACTAGAAAATATTTTAAAAGTTACTGAGGACTTTTAGCACCTGTGAGTTTCAGTCTGAAGGGAAAAGCCCACCCTCCTAACCTGAGAACAGTGGTGCTGCAAGGAGGGGAAAGCTGAGGCAGGACTGTGGTGATCAGGCAGCCAGGACAGGAGCAAAGCTGAGGCACAGCTTGAGATGCACCTGAGCAAACCCTGAGCTGGGCTGAGCTGCTCAGCCAGTGGACAGTCACCCGAGGTGACACCACTGCTGCGAGGGGTGCAGTGCCCTGCTGCCTCCCAGCCCTGCTCTCCACCCTCTCTCCTGCAGCACCGTGGGCAGCACAGCACTCAGCTCTCCACGCTGCTCTGCTGTCACTGACCCTGCCAAAACAGGCTGCATCTTGTAACTTGACAAGTTAAAGGACCTCTGCCATGGGAGGCAGCAGGGAATGTGGCTAGTGTGGGTTCCTGAGGCACAGACTGCTCTGGAGTACCCTGCTGCAGAAGGGAGAACTTCATATCCTGAGGGGTCTCCAAAAACACAGCAGGAACGAAGGCACTGACCTGAAAATACCAAGCAAAAGCTTAAGTCAGTTATCTCTAAAGGCAAAGCAGAAGCACAGCCCACATGTTTGGGGTTTCACCTTCTCAAAGAGACAGATGGCCCTGTCTGTTCATTCCACTGCCAGAAGACAAGGCAGACTTTGGATCCCTGCAGCACTGCCCCTCACTCCCTGCAGCACTGCCCCTGTTCCCCTGCAGCACTGCCCCTGTTTCCCTGCAGCAGGACTCCAGGGGCTCCGTGCTCTGTGGCACTGGGTGTGCAGCTCAGCAGAGCTGTGATCCCTGTCAGTCTCACAGCCTCTCTCCAGCCAGGACGTGACCCGGCGTTATGGGGCTCCTGCTCCGAAGCACTGGCACTGCAGGGATGCAGCTGGATCCAGCAGCTCCCAGATCTGAGGAGCAGAGCAGAGCACATGTGTAAAGCAGGAACTCAGCTGAACGGTGCCAGCTGTCCACGTGCCCAGAATTGGCACAAAGCACTGTCAGATCTAACTGGCAACCTCAACTGTAACACAAACAGCACAGCCTGCTTGCTCCCAGGGACTCACAGCCACTACTTGTATGAGAGGCAACATGTTGGGGGGGATTTTAATTTGAAACAAAGGCTGGAGTGACCTTTCGCTTCAGGTTTTAATTAAGCTCCCTGCCTCAAAGCTGCAGAGAAAAATCCTGAAAAATATAATCCAAGAGCATGGTAAAGTCTCAAATGTCAAAGACGAGCAAAATCCTGAGTTGCTGTTATTTTAATTGTAAGTTTGTTAGTCCAAAGGACACAGCCTCCCCAATGCTCACAGTCTGATTTTCTGTAGGACACATCAAATGCTAGACAAGTTGTAGATATAAGCCTGCATTTCGTCATATCACAAGATGCTGATTTACCAGCATATATTTTCTATAATACTGTATAATACCAGGATATTATTTTTCTATCCTTTCACTCCCTCAACTCAAAAGAGCTACTTGCAGAGCACTTGTCAATCTCTGGCTGAAGGTCTAGCTCCCCATTCTTTACAAACTAGCCCCAGAGCTCCTGTTCCCAGGCAGAATGACCTGGGCTCCATGGGATCTCCCAGCAGACTCATCTCAGGTTTGCTCACCTCCTTCCGTTTCTCTCGGGGGTTTGGCTAGTTTTTCCCCAGGCAGATGTGCAGATAGCCCAGAAATATTTACAGAGGAAAGCTAACAGTGGTGTCCAGCATTAGTAGCTCCTTCCTTTCTGCTGGAGTGAGCAGTGCTGGAGGCTGCAGTCCTCCCCAGCACCATCCGGGCAGTTACTGTCTCCTGTTTCTGTAGCCTTGGCATCCCTCCTGTTCCTCTTGCACTCCTGCTCTAGCTTCTTCCAAGAGCTGTGTCATTGCCAGTGTTTGAGATCTGGGCCTTGGCATGCTCCTGAGGAGGAAATTGAGCTGACACCAGCACCAGAGCCTGCTGCAGCCTCTCGGGGAAGCTGCTGCATGCACAGGGAGCTGGGCCAGAGCACAGGGAGCCCCATTTCCTGAGCACACCACCCACAGGGTCACTGTTTCATAATCAGCTTGAGCAAGTCCATGGGGGAGCAGCATGAAACACGCCTGCAAATGCTTCAACACTGTGACAAAAACTCAGCACCAACACTGCGAGATCTTTGCTCTGACATATTTTGCACTAAACTGAATCCCACTAATCCCCAAATGGGTTGCTGTGTGAGTGTGGTTCGGGTTGGTACAGGGGATCTGTTGTTGCTCCCTCTTCCCTCAGCTGTCACTTTTCATCCAAAACAGCTCCAGTTCACAGTGCATCCAGGTCAGAAAAGAAGAACCAGGTCAGCAGACACAGTGACTGACACCTCCACACTCTCCTATGACATGAAACACTGGGAAGTCTCTGGGTAAGGAAAACCAAGAATTTGGGACAACTGGCACCTCCCTAACATTCACTTCCACCTACTGATTTACCCTACAAATTAAGGCACAAGTGATTGAACTGATTGAATACTGTCATCCCCATGCAGGAGCCACGCACACATGCTGTTTTCCCCTGGAGGCTGTGTATCACTGCCCTTACACACAGCACACCTGACACACCCCAAGCTGGCTGCCAAGGCCCACCACAGCAGCAATGAACACACAGGGGTGATGGGTTCAGCGCTGTGGAGGGAGTCCCATACCCTGCAACCCAAAATCTTACAGGCAGGAAGTTGGGCGAGTGACCCATGTCAGTGCTTAAGTTGGATTAATTCCAACAAAGGGAATTTCCCCCCTATGAAATGAGTCTGAAGATCATCACATTTCAGAATTCCAAAATTACAAGCCTTGGTTCCCTGAGTTCACTGTTTTGCAGCTCAGTCAAATCCCTGTCCCTGCTGAAGGGATTCCCTCCAGCCCAAAGTGAGGCATGCTGGAGGGGCAGCTCTAGAGAGCAGGACAACCTGGCCAGAGGATTGGCATCCACAGCCCAGGAGAGTGACAATCCTCGAATTATTGCCATGGCTGCAAGTATTTCATAGGAGCCACACTTGATGATAATGTCTGCAGCCATGTAGTCATGGATATAGAACAAACAAATCACTAAATTGCAGAAAAACAGTGAGAAAATTTAAACCTGGAGTTTGTTCTGGACTCTGCTCTCTGCAGAATTGCACAACGTTCCCAGTTTCACTTTAAAATATCTCTTTGATTTAATGCCCAAGAGCTGGGTTTCAAGTGTAGCCTGGATTCCCCATGGCTGACTTCACGGATTGAGTTCAACACCATCTAACTCGGAAAGCATCTCCCCTCAGCCTCTGACAAACCCAGTGCTGCAGAATCTGTTAAGGAATCAGTTAGATATCTGCTCAAACAGAACATTCAGCACAGCACAGTAATTCGCAGAAATTCACATGTGAACCACAACGTGTGGGGGGTATCTCTGAGCCCAGAAGAGCAGGTAGCTGCATGAAGAGTTGATACAGATCAGTGGCACTTCACAAGACCCTGCCGGGGACTCTGGGTTTGGAATGGCAACTTAATTATCAAATCTGAGTTTTCATCTTACTGACATGACCCTGTTAAAATTATTTAGGATGAAGGTGTAGCAGACGTGTTATCCAGGATTACTCCTTTTCCTAGCAGAGGAGGGGCTGTCCACTCCCAGCAGTATGAAACACCATTCCCCGAGTCCCCGTGTGAGCTGTGCAAGCCCCGAGGCTGGAAGGAGATGCTGGGTTTGGCAGGACGGGTGGCAGGAAATGCAGTGTTTGCACAATTGCTGCTTCCCACCTTGGTGCTGCCTTCACAGCGCTTCAGGGGAAGGACCTGCAAGCAGGCACAGGTGGATGCAGACCGATCTCGCAGGGGCTGGAGCTAGTGTGTGTGTTTGTGCGTGTTGTCACACAGCCTCCCAGAGGATGCCTGGGATTCAGTCATTTCGGAAAGCCCCTTGGAGTGACCCTTGGCAGTTTCCTGCCCATGCACTCCCCCACGCCCTCCACAGCCCCTGCGAGCAGCTCTCTCTGAAATCCCAAGCACAGGGATAGGTTTGTGCAGAACGGGCTTTAAGGAGGCGATTGTTTGTTTCACGTGGTAAAAGACAGTGCAGGCTTCCCACTTAAAAGCATGTTTAAAACGGAAATGAACTTTTTCTAGTAGATCACACTTTTTAAAATAAAACCCAAACCCTCAGGCTCCCCAGAAATGTCTTTTTAAGTGTGTGTGCCAGTCTTCTTTCAAAAAATCCCAACAGAAGGATTTCCATTCAGTAACATAATTTAAATCTCTGCGGGACGTATTTGAAGAAATTAGCTGACCATTCAGCTGAGCTGTCTGCAGCAATATTCAGCTGCAATGCCCATACAGGTTTCGTGCAGGCTAAGAAAATTCCCAACAGAGTCATTGACGCAAAGGTCACTCCAATTTCCAGCAAGCCTCTGCTGTTTAAGGAGCTGGGATTTCGCAGTAAATCCAGCAGAGCTCCCTGCGCCTCCAAGCTGCAGCGCAGGAACGCTGATGTTCATGCCCAGACACACAGCACCTCACATGTCACTGTGGGCTATTAAGCACTACAACGATTCTGCTTTTCCTCCCACAGCAATGACTAACGATTAGCTGGAAATAACCGACTAGCCAGGAACAAAGGTCTGACAGCAGCTCTTGTGTACAGGCAGTCTCACTGACAGGTGCTGGTTGTGCTGACTCAGAAGCAAAAAGGTTACGGCACTTGTGTGCCACTGCTTGGAATGCGAACCCTGCTTCTAGGGAAAAGAGCCTGAAACTGGTTTCTTCTCAGCTCAAAATATCAGCAGTAGCAGGAGTGTCTAAGGCACCCTCTGAATGTGTGGTTTAACACGACAGATGTTGAGCCAACAGCGAGAGGAGTGACAGATCCTCAAGTCCCCGGAGCAGGGTCACACAGAGGTTAACGGAGGTAAATTAACGGAACCCTTTTGATATTGCAATACACTATCTACCTTGTACATTCCATCCTAGAGAATAATTACATTGACTTTATAAGAGGGGCAGGTTTTTGGGTGTGGAAGAGAGACTTTATAAATTCCATTAGCCTCTGTTCTGGCCCTTAAGTGATACTTGGCAAGTCTGTTAATATGCAAAAGCCTCAATTTGCTCGCTAATAAATTAGCTGTTAGGAAAACAAAGCTTCAGATCAAAGGCATTAGAAAAACACAGCTGCAGACTCTGAAGATGCTCAGCAGTGCCCGTGGTACCTTCCCAAGGCTGTATATTCTTAGCATCAGTGGTATTTTGGGCTCAGGTAGGAGCTAATCAGGTGTAACAGAAAAATACAACAATGCACATTTCAGGGCCACAATGAGATGATATATTCCTGAATTGTGTTTCCAGATCTGTTAAAAATGACTGTAGGGTTTATTCGTTTTCCATTCTTTAAAGCTCATGCTAGCTCCAGCAGCACTGTGAGCAATCCCAGTCTTCTGGCTGCCAAAGCAGATTCAAGACCATAAAGTTGTATCCCTGGCTGGAAGAAGAAGAAATCCTGAACTGTGCAACCTTTTCCCTTCCCCACAAAGGCCGCTGAGGCAGCACAAAGGACTGGACCCCATTAGCCCTGTCTGACTGATCTGCAGTTCAGATCACAGGCTGTCTACCCACACTTCATTCAGACCTTGCCAGCACCAGCCGAAGTTAAAATCCCATGAAAATTTCTGAATTAACTACTTAATCTTTGCCTGCTTTTTTGGTTTAATTAAGTGTGTAGGAATCTTCTCTTTACTAAGTTGCCTCAAAGTAAGCTGGAGTGTCAGGTCAGAAGCAGATGCTGTAGGTTAAAAGGTGATCCCCATGCCAGCCCTCCCTCCTGTAGTAAATCCCTGGCAGCTGTCTGAGGAGCGGTGAGGTACTGTGCAAGAGGGAGAAACTCCAGTACCAGAGAGCATGCGGCTGAAATACCACTGAGGAGGAAGTGGTCACAGCCTCCTGAAAGCAGAACCTTTTTCAAGAGGTCACAGAAGGGAAAAGCCCAGCACCCTCACATGCAACTTTCCCTGAAAAGCTTTCTATACTGCTCACAGAATTTTTACTTTGGAAGCGCAAATTTTTTATTTCTCATCTCTGTGCACATATTGCAATACAAAACTACATTTTTAAAAACAACCTCTGGAGCCAGGAAGCAGCCTGGAGAACTTTAACCCTTGCAAATTCAAGTGCCGCGTGGAATTTATACAACACATGCCTGTCGCTGCAAGACAAACCGTATATCGAGCCACACCAAATTCGTTCTGCAGCTCTGAAATTGATTCGAACCAAGCAGTTTTTCCAGACAAGGCAGTCGCAGGCAAAACTTGGCACTTCAGGACTGGAAACTCGATTCTGTCAATTTGTTTGTGCCTTAACAATTAATCACACCGACCCAAGCTGTTCCCGTTCGAGGGGGCGACAGGCGCGCGCACCGACCCCGTGCCCGCGGCGCCGCCTGCC
>VXBS01009755.1:1307-33525 GCA_013400255.1 Sitta europaea
CCAAAACCCCCCCAAAAATCCCCCCAAAACCCCTCCCAAAACCGCCCCAAACCCTCCCCAAAACCTTCAAACTCCTCCCAAAAACCTCGAAAACCTTCCCAAAAATCTCCCAAAACCCTCCCAAAATCCTCCCAAAACCCCAAACCCCCCAAAACCCTCCAAAAAAATCTCACAAAACCGTCTGAAAATCTTCCCAAAAACCTTCCCAAAAATCTCCCAGACCCTCCCCAAATCCTCCCGACCCCTCCCGACCCTCCCACCCCTCCCGGAGNAACCTTCCCAAAAATCTCCCAGACCCTCCCCAAATCCTCCCGAACCCCTCCCGACCCTCCCACCCCTCCCGGAGCGCCGGGGTCTGCTGATGTTCCCGTCCCGCAGCCCCAGGAGCGGCCTCTCCCCCCCTCCCGAAATTCCCAAATTCCCGATTTCCCCTCTGCTCCTCGAGAATCCAGAGCGGGGCAGAGAAAAGGATCCGTGCCGGGCTCCGGGCTTTGCCGGGCACCAAAAGGGGATGCGTGGAGAAACAATTCCCCAAGAGGGGTTCTGTGGAAGGACACGAGCCAAAGGGAATTTAATTTCCAAAGGGAATTTAACTCCGTGTCCTGGGGGCTCCTCGGGAGAGGGAGAAAAATTCCCTGAGTTTCAACTCCAGTGAAACGGTCCCTTCCCTCCTCGTTGATGTGGACAACAAATGGGATCCGGCTTTTTTAACAGCTCCAGAGTTGGAAAAAAAAAGGAGGAGGAAAGCTCCAGCCCCCTCTGGGAGCATCCTGGCTTTGCAAATTCCTTGATTTTTTTCCACCCCTGCTTGCTGAGCCACTGGAGAATAAAATTCCAGAACCTTTATCACCCCCTCAGCTGGAGGGAGGAGTTTCTGGCCGCTCCAGAATTTATTGGTTAACACAGGCTCTTGTGTAGCTTTCAGGAAAGAAAACAATCAGTGAAGGGGATCTAAAGCGCCGAGTAATTTAAATATTAACGTTATCAAGAGCTGGGAAGTGGCAGAAAGAAAAGGGTGCACAAAGCTCCCCAAGTGAAGGACTTCCACAAGGACCTGCTCTGTCTGCTCATTACTGCTGTGAAAAGCCCCAGCAGAGATTATTTTAATATTCTGCCCTTCCCTCCTCCTCCAAGGAAAATAAAATTCTGTTTAAAATCATTCATGAGGCCAAGCAGAGCCAAGGGAAGACATATTTTTGCCATGAGGTCGAGTTTTGTGAGATCCATTTGGCGTTTTCACAGGAGCTTTTTGCTCCTTTTTGCAGCAATTTTCTGCCCAAGCATTGGGAATAAACGGAGAAAAGTTCCTGTTTCACCTTTGTGGTTCATCCCATCCCACTTTGGACTTGCTCCATTCCTGGGTTATCTTTTGCTAAACCAAAAGAGGAAGCACAGCCAGAGGTGAAGCAATTCCAGCTCCAGGACAGGCTGAGGAGCCCAGCTGGAGCTGCTGAGCCCTCCTGGGACATTCCCATCCCTCCCCAGGCCCCATCCCTGCTGGAACTCAGGGATCAGCACCAGAAAAACCCCAAAAAATGAAATAAAGGAGCCCTGCTTGGGCTGTGCTGGCAACTTCTCCAGGCTGGAAAACCCTGGGGAAGGGAAAATTCCAGGGAGCCCTTAGAGCCCCTTCCAGGCTTGGAAAGGGAATTTTAAAAGGGGGGGAAAGGTTTTCACTCAGACAGGAGGAGGGGAATGGCTTTAAACTGACAGAGGTGGGGTTGAGATGGGATTTGGGAAGGAGTCATTCACTGGGAGGGTGGGGAGGGGCTGGGCTGGGATTCCCAGGGGAGCCCTGGCTGCTCCTGGATCCCTGGAGTGTCCCAGGCCAGGCTGGAGCAGCTGGCACAGTGGGAGGTGTCCCTGGAAGGTGACACTGGACGGGATTTAAGGTCCCTCCCAACCCAAACCACTCAGGGATTGTGGGATTCTCCTTTCTGGCAGGAGCCACTCTGGATTCTCCCATCCCACCTGGATCAGCCCACGGGGAGCTCTGACCACCATCCCCAATCCCACCTGAGAACACTTCTGGAACAGCTCAGAATCCAGAACATTTCTTTAGCAGGACCTTTTTATGGGAAGGAGGAAAATGCAGGATTTTCCCTTTGCTCCACAGGGACCACCCAGCCTGGAGCCCTGCCCTGTCTCCTCCTCACCACTCCTGCTTCCAGAAAATCCCAGACTGGGGGGCAGATTGAAGTGAAAACAAAACATTTTGGGCCAAGTCTAATTTATCATCCAAAGCCTTGGATCCCCCTGGCTGGGCTCTGAAATCCCTGGTGCTGTCTCATCCTCCAGGAGAGGAAGACTCTGAACCAATGTGGCCTCCTGAGCTCCCTCATCCACATTTTGGTCTCTTGATTTCCCTCCAACCTGCCTTGCCATCCCTGTAAATGCCAAAAGCTGTTTGCCAGAGGCCTCCTGCTCTCAGCAAAATTTAAAGCTGTGCCCAGCAAAGGAAACAATCCCATCACAGCCCTTCAATTCCCTTCCTTTCCACGCTGGGAATTTGTGATGGAACCACTGGAAGTTGTGCCTGAGCATCAAAAACACATCAGGCTTTGGGGACAAACTGGAGATGTTTGGGGTTGGCCACCAATCTGACTCTCTGAGCAAAAGTCCTGATCCCACCAGTGGGAATTAGAATTTAACCCCAGCAGGGCCAAGTTCTTTATCCTCAATGTCCCAGCCACATCCCCTTTTCTGAGTCTGGAAAAAGGCTGGGTTAGGAATCCACTGCTCTTGGATTAGCAGGGCTGAGAACTTCTTGTCCTTAAGAGAATTGTCAGCAGGCCAAGGACTGCCAAATTCCAGAGGGAACCAAAGGCAGCTGAACCAGGACAAGGAATCTGACTCCATTTGCTCATTTGAAAGTGAATTTCAAGAATATTTCAACAGAGATGCCACACACATGAAAAGGAATGCACCACAAAAAGGACCCAGGGTTTTGTTTGCCTTTGAGAGAATTCCCTGCTTTCCTCGTGGAAATTAATATCACAAATGCCCTCAGAATATGGATTACCTGAGATAAATGTCATTGATTAGGGCAAATGAAAATATCTCTGGGCCCAACAATGACAAATTTGCTGCTCCTGCCAGGCCAGGAACTTGTTTCATTTAGGAACAAGAGCTGCTGGCAGGGGCTGGGGAGGGAGCTGCTTGCCAAAATCTCTGTAGGAAACAAAATAATTGGGAATATTCACTAACAGGGGAAAGGAAATCATGGCTCTCTTTGGCCCACAGACCCAAACCTCCTGGAGCTGGGCTGGGTTTTCTGAAATGGTGGCAGTGGGAGCAGAAATTTTGTTGGGATTTGTTCCCCTGGCCCAGCCAAGGGGACCTTTAAGTGGCTGGTGATGCTTCAGTGAAGAAACAGAGTCCTTCCCAATCCCAGGAATCCCAGAGTGGAAAACAGAAATGCTCTTTTAGAGGATTTCTCACCCAGATCCCTGTGCCATGAGCTAATTCTGCTCAGTGGAGCTGTGCTGGTTTTAGCACACAGGAGGAACTTCCTCCTTTCCTATCACGGGATACCACGAAATTCAGGGGCTGCTTCCCCCCACTACAAAAAGAAAAGTTTTGGGAAACATGAACGTTAAAAATATTCTCTGCAGGCTAAGGCAGAGTCACAGCTCTTGGGTAAGTCACTGAATTTTCTCAGAAAATCATAAAATCCTGGGTTGGGAGGGACTTTAATTCCCAGCCCTGCCATGGCAGGGACACCTCCACTGTCCCAGGCTGCTCCCAGCCCCTTCCAACCTGGCCTTGGGCACTGCCAGGGCTGGGGCAGCCACAGATTTTTTTGGGAAACCATTCCAGGGCCTCCCCACCATCAAAACATCACCAAACTCTGGGTGTTTTGTGCCCCTGGAACAAAACCCTGGGCTCCATCCCTGCTCCCTCCCTCTTCTGTGTCACCTGCTGAGCGAGCTGAGAGCAGCTCTGTCTCCAGGTTTCCCCCCAGGACACTTTTCCCTCCCTTCTGGCAGCTGATCCCTGTGAAACACAAACTCTGGGATCCCTCAGCCATCCTTTGGAAAGCTGGAAAGGGATTCAGAGCTGGGGATCCCAGGGAGGAGAATTCCTTGCTGAATCCTTCCTTCAGGGCTGGAATGGCAGAAATGGGCAACTGGGGGTGGGGGGATTTTAGGGACCTCCCTTTGGGGGAAAAAAAAAAGGTTTTCCCTCCATTCTTCCATCTCTCTGGAACACTTGAGCAGGAGGAGGCTCTTGGGTGAGGGGCTTTGAAAGGGCAGTTTTGTTTTGTCTTTATTCCCTTGAAATCCAACTGGTATTTTTGGATTTGGGCTGGGCTGGGCCTGGGGGTGTTGATTCCAGCTGGGGTGTCAGGGAGAAAACACCAGAATTTTTCAAATCCCTGATTTATCTCAGCTCTGACCTCCAGGACACTGGGTCTGATCCCCCTCTACAACTTCTGCTTTCCAAACTCAACTTCTTGCTCATTACAATTAACTCAACGTTCAAATTTACAGGTTCAGCAGGTTTTAGAATGGTTTGGGAAGTCTGAATAATTCTTGGCATTGATTTGTGAATAATGAACGTGTTGATTTTGTTTCTTAAATGATTTTAAATATTTTAAATAATTTTAAAATATTAGTATTTATTAATAAATAATAATTTTAAAAATAGATACTGTTACCTTCTGGGTGCAGACTCAAACACACTGCAAAACTATTTCCCTAAATAAAGTCATTTTGGTTTTTTCCCCCCTTTCTGCTCTGCCTGTTTGCTGGATTTTCTGCCAATCTATTTGAAATCATCCCCTGAAGAAACCAGAACATCCAAGACTCTACAAACTCTCAAAGCCCTGATTTCACTCTTAATTAGTAGAATTACACAACTCTAGTGTGCTGCTTTCTGCCCACAATAATCACAGGAAGTTCATTTGGATCTGGCCACGAGCTTCTCACTCCTTTGATTTCCCCCTCGTTCTGTTCCAACTCCCAGCAAAGAGCCAGGAATGGCACAGGACCCCACAATTTGGTTTACTCCTCATCCAAATGAAGTTCTTTGGGAAAAATCCCGAGGGGAGAGGATCATTTTGTGTGGTGGGACAGGAAAAAACCTGGATTAATTAATTAATAAACCCAACAAAACCAGAGGACAGTAAATAACAGAGACCCACGTGGCAAAACAAAACACTTTATCATCAATCCCAAAACTCATCCCCAGGCTCCTGATCAAGACTGACAACAGGAGAGGCCAGAAAACTTAAAAGTGAAATTATCAGCTGCCTTGGAGGCTGTTTTGAAGTGCAGAGAGCTGGTGGGGCCTTGCCTCTGGAGCAGCTGATTTGCACTGGAGTGTAAATCCAGGATCAAAGGCAGCCCTTCCCGGGTGGATCTGGAAATGAATGCTGGCCAGGGCTCCAGCCCAGCCATCCCTGCCATCATCCCTGGGCTGCAGGGGCTGCAGGGGAACCATTCCTGTCTGCAGAGGAGCACCCACAGCTCCTGCTCAGCCCAGCAATGCAGAGCTCCACATTCACAGCCACCACGGCAAATAAATCGTAATATTTTCCAGCAGAGAAGACAGAAATCTGTGTCTGTTGCCTCACCTGGTCACAAGTGAAATGTTCTTTTTTTTCCCCTACTTCTCAGAGCTTCCCAGAGTGACCCATGGCACGAGGGGAAAACACCCAGCCCCTGTGGGACCTGAGATAAAGCAGCTTTGTCAGCAGGCACTGAAGGGACCAGGGGTTGTTTGCCATGCATTTCTTGTATTTTTAAACAGCTCAACCTTTCTGTCTCTGAGGTGTTTGCCTGGTTTCCCTGATAAATCCCAATTTTTCTATGCAGAATAAATGTCTCCTGGCAGGAGCTGTTGGAATGCCTCACTTGATCCGAGATTTTTGGGGCATTTAATGGCCAGGTTGGAGCCACAGCTCTGCAGTTCCCTGTTGTGTTTCAGCAAAGGCTGATGACAAATTCCCTGATAACATGAAGAGAAACAAAAACAGTGACAAAATCCCTGATAAAATGAACAGAAAACAAAAACAATGACAAAATCCCTGATAAAATGAACAGAAAACAAAAACAGTGACAAAATCCCAGATAAAATGAACAGGAATGTGGAGCAAATCCTACCTGGAAGGTGCCCCATGGGTCTTATCCTGGAGGGAGACAGGGAACCCAGGTGACCCAGGATTTGAGATTCCCAGGATTTGGGATTCTTAGGATTTCTTATTCCCAGGATTTGTTACTCCCAGGATTTGTAATTCCAAAGATTTGGTATTCCCAGGATTTGTAATTCCCAGGATTTGATAATCATGGGATCTGGTATTCCCAGGATTTGGTATTCCCAGGATTTCTTACTCCCAGGATTTGGTATTCCCATGATTTGTTACTCCCAGGATTTATAATTCTCAGGATTTGTTACTCCCGGGATTTGTAATTCCCAGGATTTGGTATTCCCAGGATTTGGTATTCCCAGGATTTGTTACTCCCAGGATTTGTTACTCCCAGGATTTCTTATTCCCAGGATTTCTTATTCCCATGGCTCTTTCCTTCCCTGTTCTCCTCTGCTCTGATTCTTCAGGAATTCACAAATTCCTCCCTGAGGTTCCAGCTCAGCCTGGAGCAAAGGAGGCTCCGGGGGAATTTCTGGCTCTGCACAACTCCTGCCAGGAGGGAGAATTTGGGATCTGCTCCAGGAACAGGGACAGGAGCAGAGGGAACACTCCAGGCTGGAGGGGAGGCTCAGGGCAGATATTTGGGAAATTCCTCATGGAAAAGGAATTGCCAAGGGCAGGGTTGGAGTGCCCATGCCTGGAGGGATTTCAAATCCCTGTGGATGTGGCACTTGGGGACACGGGGCAGTGCTGGCCTTGGCAGTGCTGGGGGAGCACCTGGAGCTTTCCAGCCTCAGGCATTCCCTGATTCTCTCTGGCCTCTCCCCCCCGGTGAGGAGCTTCCATCTCAGTTTAACATCAGCCAGAGTGTCTGGGATCCCTGCAGGATCAGACCTCAGGATCCCAGAGTCTCACCCCAGGCACTCTCCAGGGGCTGCTCGGGGCAGGGATGTTTTGAGGAGCTGCACAAACCCCCAGAGGAGGCAGCAGGGAATAAACCCCAGGGCAGCAGCAGCAGGGGGAAAGCAGTGGGAGCAAAGCAGGCTCTGCCCAAATCCCTGGAGAACCTGGGAGAAGCAGGACAGGTTCCATCCTTGAGCCCAGCTGCTCCAGAGCAGCTTCTGTGGGATCAGAGTCTGCTCAGGGCTCAGAGGAACCTGGGATCAGGAAATGAAGACAGGAATTTTGTCCCAGAGGATTTGCACTGCTGGAGAGGAGCAGCATGCAGAGCTGAGCTCTCAGGAACTGGGAGTGAATTGGGAATTGGGAAAGGTTGGATTTGTGGCTCCTTGTGCAATCCCACAGCTCAGGGCGGCCCCATCACTCACCGAGGGGGATTGGGATTCACTGCCATCCTCACTGCTCCAAAACATGACAGGATTTTGGATAAACTCTGGAATTACCTGTTGGATTTACAGATATTCCCCCCAGCACCACTCATGGCTCACAAACCCACGTGTTCCTTTAAACCTCACAGAGATTTCTGCTTTGAAATTCCATGAAAAGAACCCAAATTCTCCACCCAGCTGAAGGTTACAGCACTGCACAATCCTCCTTCGTGTCTCAAGGAGCAAAATTCACTTACCAAGAGCTGCTGTTCCCTCTGCAGGAGCAGATAAACCATTTAAACCAGGTTTAGGGTAAAACTCAGCAAATTAAAGCCCAGAACCAGCCCAACACCGTTCCCAAATGTGCTGCACTGTTAAATGGGCAATAAAGGACACCACAGATGCTTCCAATAATTCCACTTTCGAGTCAATTTTCCCTCCTTTGTCTTAAAGAGCTTTTGATGTGCAGCCCCAATATTGTGTGTCTCTCTGGTTTTAATCATTTTCTATTACCTCAGCAACATAAACTGTCCTGCAATGGGCTGAACTTTAATCTGGGGGAGATCAAACACACAGAAAAACGATGGGCTGGAGAGTGACCAACCCCGGGGCAATATTCTTTCTCCTCCCATAAAAGCTAAAAGATAAAAACTGCTGCTTGGATTCCACGGACATCACATCTTTGAGAGGCTCCAGGCCCATGGAAAGGGAATTTTCCTGGTTTTTTCCTCGGGTGCTCTGCAGCAGAACCAGCTGCTCGTTCCAACCCCTGACCACAGAGCCATGAATTCAGAAAGAAACACTGGTTAAAATATTGTACCACACAAGAAAGATGCTGTCATATTTTTCTGCAAATGAAAAATTGACTTTTTTTTGTCTAGCCATTTTGTAAAAATACTGTGTTTTTTGTGCAACAAATGTCCTTTGGAGCAACCAAATGTCTCTTTTTGCTGGCTCTGCCTTAGAACCCCTGTGCTCACTCCCCTGTGGGAGTTTGGGCTGCACCATCCAATCCCTCAAATCAAACGGGATTTGGGGCAGGAATTGTTCCCTGCGAGGGTGGGGAGGGGCTGGGCTGGAATTCCCAGAGAAGCTGTGGCTGCTCTGGATCCCTGGAGTGTCCCAGGCTGGGGCTTGGAGCAGCTGGGGCAGTGGGAGGTGGCCCTGCCCATGGAATGGGGTGGGATTTAAGGTCCCTCCCAAACCAAAGCATCTCCTGTGGCTGCCCAGCCCCGTTTGGAGGAGGCAAAGCCAAAGCTCAGAGCCCCGAGGAGGCTGAATCCTGCCCAAAAAAAGCCAAATTCCTGCTGATGAATATGCAGGAACGAGAGCCAGTGGATGTGGGAGGCAAACACACATTCCAGAGCCTTGGATCCAGCAGAGTTTGTGCTTGGAGCCTTCTCCTGGCAGGAGGGGGTTGAGCTGGGGGGACTTCCAGGGCTCTCCTGGTGAAGGCAGACCAGGGGACAAGGGAATGGAATCGAGGATTTCCAAACCTTCCTGGAAATCCTGGGTCCTGCAAAGCAAGGCACAGGTTCCCTCCTGACCATTCCTGGATACACACATTTCTGAACAAACACATTCCTGAACAAACACATTCCTGAATAAACACATCCTGGTGAGTTTGGAGCTTTCCAGCCCCCGTTGTGCACAGGCAGCTCTGGGTTTTTCCTCTCATTCCCGAGAATGCAGAATTCCAGCTGCAAAGGAGGAGCAAAGGATCCAACTGCCCATCTCAGGCCGTGCCTCAGTGGTCTTCAACCCAGCAAAGATGGATTCTCTCCCACAGCAGCCCAAGCAGGCTGGAGGGGGTGACACTGGCCAGACTGAAGGCTCAGCAAACACTGAGTTTATCCCGAGTTTTATTCCCAACCCTCCAGAGCTCCTCAATCCAGCCAGGACTGTTGCATTTCCAGCAGCCTTGGCTGGGCTCTGTCCTTGAGGAAGGAAGGGATGATGATTTAACATCTGGAACATTCCCCCTCCCTTTGTTTGCCACAAACCCAGCTTACATCCCCACCTGAGGAGCGACTCCCTCACTCCTGGACACGTTCATTTTCCACATGACCTCACCAGCTCCTTTAGGTTTTTTTTTCTCTCTCATCTCTCCCTGAGGAGTTCCTGCCTCTCTGTGTTACCTTTGCACAGCCAGACTGTGACTTCAGCCTCAAAATTCCCAGATTTTCCCTGCTGAGAGGGAGGGAGAGCTCTTCCCAAGGCTTTCCAGGTGCCCTGCTCAGAGCTGGCTCACATCTAAAAATACTTTAACCTCCAGGACCCAGCTCTGAAATAAAGGAAAAACCTCCAACTGAGCCATGAGTGGTTTGAACAGAAACCCACAAAGCATGTGAGGGATTATTTTATGATCCCACTGCTGCTCCTGAAGGATTAGGTTATTCCTAATTCCTGATTAAAGCCAAGGATGCCTGGCTGAGCCCAGCTCAGCTTCCCTGGTCACTGGGAGCCAGGGGAGGGAGATCCAATGTGTCCATGGTAAAACAATGTTTTAATAAACAGCAGCATAAAATAATCAGTGTTTAATATCATCTCTGGCACGTGAAATACAAAAATGCACATATCTCCATTATAAAATAGCCTTTCTTATTACATTTTTTTTTTCATGCTTGCCTAATTGAAATGCCCGTAATTAATAACTCAATCATCAAGTAATACAGTGATTAAATGCATGCAGTGAAAACAAAGAAAGATATTTGGATAAGGTAGTGGCTGAGTATCACCATAATATATTTCAGGAACATCTACATCAGGGTAAAAAAAAAAAAAAAATCAAAGGAAACAGCCCAAGATATAAAATGCAGAGATGTATTTTCACTTCTGCTGTACAAAAAAAAACATCCTCACACTTCTGTGCAAAAAAGATAAAAATAAAGTCCTATTATACAACATTGTCAACTGAGCAAAAAGATTGTTTTTTTGTGGACAATAAAAATATTATTCAGTACAAAAAGAAGAAAAAAAAAAAGAGTCTGAGGAAAATGTACCGTACACAGCACGTGTGTAGCTCATTAAAGTGGTTTCAAATGAAGAATCTCGATTGGTTCTACCTGAATGGGTTTTTGAATGACACAAATGGTGCATTTCTAAGTGGAAAATCAGCACTAATTCACATTATTAGACACAATTGCTATCGATGGATTTGCTGCCTGATGGAATGTGAGCCTCCCTTTTTCCAGGGTCACTGGAGTCAGAGTCACTGAAATGACACAATAAATATTCCTGGGAAAACTGATTGTCATACATAAAATTGTGGTTTGGCCTTTTTTTTCCATTACACAGTTGCACAGCAACAAAAGGATACAAAATTCCTGCTTGAGCGACTCGATCATGAAATGTTATCTTTGAAGAGGTTGATTCAGGTTCTGAAATTAAAGCCCTTTAATTCCATTTCCTTTAAGGCAATTCCTTAAGAACTCCAGCTGTCCTTAGCAGCCAGCAGCAGATGAGGTTTGTAGACTGCGAGCTGATAACTCCAGCATTTGTGCTGTCACAAAAATGACATTTTTTGGTCTGAATCTGAGCTCAGGCTCCCAACTAAACCAAAGACCAAAATCCCACCTGAAGTAATTGAATCAGCTTTTAAATCAGGTATTTGAAACACAATCCTCGACTGCAACATTTACAAATATTTTCCCTCTTGGCACTGAAATTGCACACCCAGATCTCCGAATCTTTGCATCTCCTAAAAAAAGAGACAAATATTAAAATATGGTTTTCGGTATTAAAACAAAAATAAGTTCCTGTGATTTAAACCACGCCGGAGGTTTAAAAAGCTGTGAAAAAGCGTCGGATAAAATGTTTTTATTATTAAAAAAACCCCTCAAATTCCCTCTTTGAGTTGTTGGTGGCACTTGGAGAAATGTGGGCTGAGGATTCCCACCACGAGGACCTGTCTGGTTGTACCTGCCCATCTTGGCGAGCAGTGAAACTTCACAGAAGACACTTTGCTGCAACGTCTGTCCAACAACCAGAGAAGGATCTTTAATAAAATATTTGAATAGAAAAAAAAAAAAACAAAAAAACCCCCAAAAAAATCTCTCCTCCCCCTTGCCATCTCCGTGCCTCCAGAGTTCTATTTACAGCGGCCTGGCCTATTCACAACTCCGCCGAGATCACCGAGTCGTTGGGTCCGTGCACGCTGGAGTCCCCCAGCAGGGCAGGCTGCTTGGAGTCCACTTTGTAGGGTTTTTGGGGTTTGGTGCCGAACACGGGCACGGCCATGCCCGCGGGGTGGCTGGGGATGGCCATGTGGGACAGCAGGGGGATGTTGGCCTCCTGGTTGGAGCCCGACGAGGGCAGGCTGGTGACGTGGCCCGTGCTGGTGGAGCCGCTGGCGCTGCTGGGCGAGCGGCTCTTGGGCGGGGGGCAGTGCTGGATCACCCTGGGGGGAGCCTGCGGCGCGTAGTGGGGCGCGGGGAAGGCGGCGTAGCCTGGCGGCAGGGGGAAGCCGTTCAGGGGGATGTAGCGCTGGTTCTGGCCCAGGGCCGGCGCCATGAAGCCCGCCAGCTGGCCCTGCGGGATGCCCTGCGCCGGGAACAGGTAGTTGGGGTACCTGGGGTTGCTGAGGTTGCTGACGGGGCTGGCGCTCAGCGAGGTGGTCTGGGTGGTGGCGTTGCCCCCCGAGGGGGTGGTGGAGCTGGTGTGGCTGGAGAGCCCTTCCCAGGAGCGCAGGCGGGCGTGGATCTCCTTGAAGCGCGGCCTGCGGGAGGGCAGGTCGTGCCAGCACTCCGTCATCAGGCTGTACATCCTGGGCGGACAGTCCTCGGAGCAGGGCAGCAGCTGGCGCTTCCGGATCATCTCGATCACCTCCTGGTTGCTGAAGCCGTAGTAGGGCTGCAGGCCGAAGCTGAATATCTCCCAGAGCACCACGCCGAAGGACCAGATGTCGGAGTCGGAGGAGAACTTGCCGTACATGATGGCCTCGGGGGGCATCCAGCGGATGGGCAGCAGCGACTTGTTCTGCACGCGGTAATAATCGGCCGAGTAGATCTCCCGGGAGAGCCCCAGGTCGGAGATCTTCACGTGGAGCTGCTCCCCGATGAGGATGTTGCGGGCAGCCAGGTCCTTGTGCACGAAGAAGTGCCCCGCCAGGTACTCCATGCCGGCGGCGATCTGCACGGCGATGTGCAGGAAGTCGCCGTGGTCCAGGCTGGATTTCACCGTGCCGTCCTCGTCGCTGCTGCAGCCCACGTCGGAGTGGGGCGAGCGCATGACCAGGAACTCGTGCAGGTCGCCCTGGTTGGTGTACTCGAAGAGCAGGCACACGGGCTGCTCCTGGGTCACCACGCCCAGCAGGCACACGATGTTGGGGTGGTGCAGCTCGGCCATCAGCGACGCTTCCTGCTGGAATTCCGCCCACTGCTGCGGGTTGTTGAAGTCCTTGAGGGTCTTGATGGCCACCAGCTGGGCGTGGTCCATGCCCGGCAGGTACAGGTGGCCCTTGTAGATCTTGCCGAAGGCGCACTCGCCCAGCTCCTCCATGAAGCGCACGGCGGAGAGCGGCAGCTCCTTGGCTTTACTCTGTCAGGGGAACACCAGCAACACATTGTTAGAGTCTTAAAAAATAAAAATATAACTTTTTAGATGTTTCTGTGTTTGTGAGGTTTCTGTTTTCCCCAGCCCTGCGTCTGAAGAAGAGACTGAGTCGTCTGCTCTTGTTCTCAGGAATTTGTTTATTCTTTTGTTATCGCATATTCAATCCCTGGCCTGCCACAGCTTCTGCAGGCCAGTGCTCTCCTCTTTGGTCTGTCCTTCATCTTCTTCCCTTCATCTCCTCCTGTCTTCTTCTTCTGTCGTCTCCTGTCATCTCCCTGTCATCTGCCTGCCCTTGGGAGGGCACTATCTTTTATACAGAAAATTACGTGTACTTTATTTACAACAATTATCCAATATCTACTAACTATGTTGCAAAGTGTTCTTTTACTCTAAACCAATCCCAATGTACCACACCACCACAGAAGATGGAGAACAAGAGGAAGAAGAAGAAGCTCAGGGACACACCCCACTGCCTCCATCTTTTCCCCCTGATCTCACATTGTAAAATCCTAAAATCTACTTTTTCACCCTGTGATATAATAATTATTATTCTATCTAAATTCTTGTTTATTATAATTCTTCCCAGGACTCTCAGAAGGATTTTGTGATTCCCACACACATCAGGACCCAGACCAGCCTCCTCAGAGGGATCTTGGGGTCGTACTGATTTGGATCCCCATTCACCTGTTTAACTCAAAAATGAGTTCTGCACCTTTAAAACTGGATCTGAGCGTGAAAGAGAAACGGCAGAACGCCTAAAACAGTTGTTTTCAAGACATCAAGATTGGAGTTTTCAGCTTTGCTGAACACACAGTGAGTGTGGTCTGCACTGCAGACAGCAGGAGAGAGCTCTCCTTTGCTTTTTGTTAGTTTTTGGCTAGCTGAAGCAGAAAAGTTCTCCGGACTGTGAGGGTTTTTTCTTTTTCCTTGGAACTGTTCAAACCTGCTCTGGACTAACACCCAGCAGAGCACCAGGAGCTCACCCCTGTGACCCCCAGGCCTGGCCTGGGTGCAGCATTTCCCAGTGCCAGGGACTGACACAGACCGGGTGAGCCCACCACAGAAACTGACTGAATTCCTCATCTCTTCAGAGCCACAAGTTTTGTTCTTTAGTATTCATTTGTTGTGCTTTACCTATTAAATAAACACATTTTTTCCACTTTCCTCTAAAAAAAATTTTTCCTAAACCAGTTGGGGGAGGGGCTGTTTAAATTTATTTTCTAGAAAAACCCATTCAGAAATTTCTTCCCAAATTTACCTTAAAGCAAAACAAGAGGGAAATCTCTACATTTGTGGATTTAGAGTGGTGAATTTTGGGGGTTTATTTGGGGTGTTTTTTAGGGTTAGGATGAAAAGTGTGAGAGATAGAATTTTTGTTCGGACTTTTATGTTTCTTATTTCTTATTCTCACTGACTAGGAGTGCTCTTTTACACACTAAATTAACAGAGTAAAAATGGCACTTCGAGTTTTGCCTTCGAGGTCTTTTTAAGCCTAAATTACTTAATTATGAAATGCTAACTAATTTATTTTTCCTTTTAACTTAATAACTAACCACTCGTGTTCTGCACTGCAGATTCTTTTAACTAACTGCACAAAATAACTCAAACTTGTGAAGAAGGAGAAGAAGAAGGACTAGACCTTCTATCTCCTTACATATATCTATATTACTATATTCCAAAATCTTAAATTGTAATTTTTTTTACTCTGTGATACAACACATTTCTATTCAACTGCACACTCACAATCTCAGGGCTATCACTCAGTTTTAGAAGCCTTTGCCATGGTTTTTGGTTAAATGCAGTGGATTTTTGAGGCTCAGCAGAAAGCCTGAAATCCTCTGTGCCCAGGGTACTGACAGTGCAGGATGTGTGGGAGCCAAGGAGATGGACACGACCCCACTGGTGCCAGGCACAGCCCCAGGGACACCAGGATCCAAAGGGCATCACCAAAACTAACACAAAGAATCCCTGTCCATCCTTTCCACAGGGTCAGACACAACAAGAATTGGATCCAAATACATCAGGAACCATCAGCATCTCAGCGTTTGGCCTCGGGCATTTCTGTCCTTGAATTGAATGTGACTAATTTCAGGAATTGAGGCAATTCCCATGCTCAGAGAGGTCCATGCTGACGTGTTTTCTGGGCCAGGGCCTGGAGTTTTAGCAGGAAAAAAAGGATTTTGTTTTAAAAACCATGTCCTTGTAGCCAATTCTCCCTTGACTTTGCTGTTAACCCTTCCAGGTACAGCAGAGTGTTTCTGTTCCCACTGTTTCTGTTCCACCCTGCAACCCTGAGAGTGAGTTCCTCAAAGGAGAGAAAGGCAGAGCTTTTAAACATTTATTGCCCTTTGGTGTGCAGATATTCACTCCTGGGCCATAAAGAACCTGCATTATTCCCAACTTCCACTTGTGCTTGTAACACCCAAACCCTCTCGTTTAGGGCCCTCAGTAAATCCACAGGTAGTAATTTAAGGTTAATGAGTTTGGGATCTAGGTTCTGTGAATTAGTGTAAACATTGGCATTTGCATTCCTGAAATCATGCAAGGCCAGCTTTCCAGTGGCAATGTGGGAAAAACCCTGACACTTCAAATAATCATGGAAAAAAGCCATTTTAGCACTAACTCATTCTAATTGTATTGATCACTTACTACTTTTAGACAAACACTGCATTAATAATCATAATAATGATGATAATAATAATAATAATAAAACCATTTAAGCAGGCAGCCCAGTAGACTGCACAGTGATGGCAGGAAATTAGCTATATTGTTGAGGAACAGATGGTTTATATTACCCAAATCCTTTAGGCTAAAACTTGTTTAGGTCTGGCATATTGTAAATTATATTTTAGTAATGAAAGTGAAATGACCTCTGTCTGACCTGAGCCTGGGTCTGTCTGTTTGAACCAACAGAGTGGAAAACTGGGGGAAGAAAATGAAGTCATAAAGTTTTGGCAGGAAGGGCTCATTTGGAGTGAGGCAGTTGTAAATCTGCTCAGCTTTTGTTTGACAAGTATTTGTCACACACGGGTGTCCAAAATGTAGGGAAGTGTAAAATACACAAGAGGCAGCAGGTCAGGGGAAAGGGAGAGGGAAATCCACCCTGTCCACCTCTTCTTCAGCTCCAGCACAAGATGTCCTGAATTTATTATATTTTTGGAAGGCAATTAAAGTCCCTTAAACGTGGAGGAAATGCTAACATTCCTATTTATCCAAGCAAACAACTGCCTCAGTGGGAGCTTGAAGCTTAAATGTGTTTTCACCCAAAGCTGACATCAATTTTAAAAATAAGATTCCATTTCCTTTCCTTGAAAATATTGTTTGAAAGGCAATCAAAACACTGGAGACACGGTGAGCTGGCTTTCCCAGTGGGAAAATCCTGAATTAGCCTAAATAAAATGAAAATAATTCTTGCAGCACATGGCTTGCAAATTGAAAGGAAAGAGAATGGTCAATATTTGCAAACATTTCCAGGAATTTCTGCTTTCCTGTGCTGTGTGTGCCAGCAGGAAAGGTGGGAATTGCATCCTCAATAAAAGGAAGCTGGCATTCCCATTATATCCAGTTTAGCCAGGACTGAACCCCAAATTCCCAGCAGAACAGAGAGAAAATTTAACAAAATATTCCAGGAGGTTGGATGCAAGATGCAGTTTGGACACTGATTTTATTAAATTTTTGTTTTTTTTTTTACTGCCTTTACCAACATTTTGAGATAAAACCACTCCCAAACTGCACAGAAAGGCTGGAATAGGGAACTTCCAAGGAAAATGAAGATAAATTCACCAGGCCAGTGTGTGTGGGATTGAGACAGAGGCTTCCACTCTTAAAATGCTTCAAAAGAACAAAGCCCACCAAATTCCAAAGGAACAAAACCCATCAAGTTCTTGAAGAACCATAAAATATTCAAAGTTGGAAGGCTCCAGAGAAACACCAGGGAAGTGAATTCTCCTCAGGGAATTCCTGTGCCTGTGGATGGCAGGAGGTTCTTCCAGGCCTGCTCAGGGTGACACAGCACATCCTCAACCACACTCAGATCAAAATGATTTTTAAAATTCTTCCTGAATTTTACATTCCTGAATTTTATATTGGGTGAAGCCAAACACCAGCAGCAGGAGCTGTGCTGCAGGCAGAGCTCTGAGGCTGTTTGGGTCATTCCTGCTTTTAACTGAGGGAATGGGTAAGCCTGAAAACCCATGGAACAAATCTTTCCAGAGGTGATTTGAGCTGAGTGGAAGGTGACAGATGAACTGAGCAGAGCCATCAAAAGCTCTCCTGAGGAAATGCTCAATCACATCTTTACCTGCATTACTCCCTCCCTTAAATGAGGTGTTTCAGAGATGCTTCAGGAAGGGCTTTCTTGCTTTATCACACACAAACTCCATTCTTTCCTCAGGGACATGGACACACAGGAATGTCCCCCTTGGTCCAGCACACGCTGCTGAGAAAACCCTCACAAAAATCCCACAAACCACAGGCCAGAACACCAGCCTAAGCCTTGAAAAACAAGTCCTGTTTCAAGCTGAAGCAGAGAAGTTCTCCAGACTGTAAATTTTTTTTCCCCTTTTTTCTTGAGACTATTTAAATCTATTCTACAGTAAAAAAAGGAGAGCACCAGGAGCTCACCCCTGTGTCCCCCCAGGCCTGGGCCCAGCATTTCCCAGTGACAACAAACTGAGTGAGCTGAGCTGCACCCCACAGGAGAGACTGGCTGAATTTGTCACCTCTTCAGAGCAGAGAGAGGTTTTGTTATCTAACATGGGTCATTTGTTGTACTAGAGAGTGCTTTGCCTGTTAAATAAACACATTTTTTCCAAAACTTTTTCCTTTCCCTGAACCAGCTGGGGAGGGGTTGTCTAAATTAGCTTTCTAGAAAGACCTCATTCAAAAGTTTCTTCCCAAATTTGCCCTAAACCAAGACACTCCCTCCCTTAAACAAGGTGTTTCAGAGATGCTTCAGGCAGGGCTTTCTTGCTTTATCACACACAAACTCAGATCAGGGACACGGACACCCAGGAATTCTCTCACACGCTGCTGAGAAAACCCTCACACAAGTCCCCCAAATCACAGGCTGGAAACCACCTGAACAATTCAGTGCTGGGCTGTTTGAAGCATTGCCCTCCCTGGCTGTGGAGACAGCGAGTGAGGAAGCAGAAATGGGGTTTACCTTTGGTTTGTAGGCGTTGAGCATGGACATCTCCACGTTCTGCCCCCGGACGTGCTTCGGCTGCCTCTGCACTGGGGGGGACGAGGATTTCTGGTTGTTGCGACAGATGCAGATGAAAAAGAAGAGCAAGGCTATGGCCAGGGGAATGGTGACACTTGGCACCAGGATGTACAGGATTTCCATTTTGTTCTTTTCCTTGGAATCCTTGTAATCTGGTTCAGAAAGGGGAAAAAAACCCAACAAAGGAATGAAGCACCCCACGGAGTTGAATGCATCTCAGGGTCTGCTAAAAGTGTTAAAAAGAATAAAATTTCTTTTCTGTCTTGCTGAAATCCACCTTGAATGCTGTTTTGTTTAATTAATATTAAAAGGAAAGTTTATTTTGTGGAGTAACTGTTCTGTGAGGGCATGGGAACTGTCCTTGTCAGGTCAAACCTACTGATGGGCAGGAAACAGTGGAATTTTGTGAGGTGCCTTTGTTTGGGCTGAAATGAAGTCAAGGTCTAATATAGATCCACAAAAAAGGGAATTTCTAAAACACCTTATGGAAGAAGCTTGTGGGAGGTGCCCCTTCCCATGGCAGGGAGTTGGAACTAAATGATTTTTAAGCCAAGCCAGACCATTCTGTGTTTCCAGAAAAAGCTCTGATGGGAATACAAACTCCTTATTTTGTGCCTTGGTTTGAGACAACTCAAAGGAGAACACTCTGGATTGAGCTGCCTCCCTTTAAAGGTTCAACCAATCCCTTTCCACCAAAAAGGATCCAAGCAGATGGAAATGAAAAATGAACAGTTCACTGCAAGCAGCACCAGGCAAGCAGTGAGAGGTGCCAGGAAAGCTGGAGCAGGGATAACAGGGAAGAATCCAGAACAGTTGGGAAGGAGGATGGTGTAACACAGTCCAAAGGCTCCCTGCAACCTCTGCTCCCTCTCAGGGCTCACCCCAGAGCATTTTGGAAACGTGATCCCCTCTTTGCCACTGCCCAGGACATGCAGCACTGCATCCCTCAGGGAAAAGCAGGGAGAGGGGAGAGGCTTGGGAGGAGCTCAGAGGGACAGGGACAGATCCCCCATCCCGAGTGCTCTGGGGACAGGGACAGGGACAGGGACAGGGACAGGGACAGGGACAGATCCCCCATCCCGAGTGCTCTGGGGACAGGGACAGGGACAGGGACAGGGACAGGGACAGGGACAGATCCCCCATCCCGAGTGCTCTGGGGACAGGGACAGGGACAGGGACAGGGACAGGGACAGGGACAGATCCCCCATCCCGAGTGCTCTGGGGACAGGGACAGGGACAGGGACAGGGACAGGGACAGGGACAGATCCCCCATCCCGAGTGCTCTGGGGACAGGGACAGGGACAGGGACAGGGACAGGGACAGGGACAGATCCCCCATCCCGAGTGCTCTGGGGACAGGGACAGGGACAGGGACAGGGACAGGGACAGGGACAGATCCCCCATCCCGAGTGCTCTGGGGACAGGGACAGGGACAGGGACAGGGACAGGGACAGGGACAGATCCCCCATCCCGAGTGCTCTGGGGACAGGGACAGGGACAGGGACAGGGACAGGGACAGGGACAGATCCCCCATCCCGAGTGCTCTGGGGACAGGGACAGGGACAGGGACAGGGACAGGGACAGGGACAGATCCCCCATCCCGAGTGCTCTGGGGACAGGGACAGGGACAGGGACAGGGACAGGGACAGATCCCCCATCCCGAGTGCTCTGGGGACAGGGACAGGGACAGGGACAGATCCCTCATCCCCAGTGCCCCGGGCACAGGGACACGGAGCCTGCCCTGCCCTGCTCTGCCATTTCCCCGGAGCATTCCCAAGGTTTAGGGTGGAATTAGACCCGGATTAACGCGCTCACTACAGGAGGCTCCCCGGAGCCCAGGCTGTTTCCAAGGGAATTGGGAATGCCTGAGGCAGCCTTAGGGAGTCTGGGAGAACGGGGATGTTTTATTACCCCTGCAGGGTCACTGCAGTTTGTTTGTCTGTGTTTTCCAGACTGGATTTGTACAAGTGCTTAGCGGCCCACACAGATCTCTTTTATGCACTTCATTAAACATGAACTTGATCTGAAGCCTGGGCTCGACTCAAATCGTGAGAGGCAAAGTTCAAATGGTTCTGGATGTCACTTTGCATAACCCCTCTCCTCCTTCTCCTCTGCTCCCCCCACGCTCCTCTCTGATCATTCCTTTCAGACTAAGTTGTGCCATCTGCTTTCTAATTGAGAGAGAGGTAGCTCAAATATTCCTACAGCCCTTGGGAAACACGAAGGGACTAAATCACCATGCCCAGGATATTTCCCCTGTTCCCAGAGAGGCAGGGATTCACACACTGCCCTTCCCAGCCTTCTGAGGCTCAGCTTTGCTAAGCTTCATGCTCGAATTACCCCGTGTTTCACATCTTCCCACAATCAGGTTGACAACCTTGGATGAAACAAATCTCTCACAGCTTGTGAGATACAGTTGAAGAAAGGGAAAGAAAGCAGCAGCACGAGGCAGAGGGAGACCTGGGCACCAGTTCATCACCTGAGCTATCCCAGTCAAAGGCAATTATTATTCTTATTAAGTAGCAGCCCCCGCCGTGCAGCCTCATTAGGTTAATGGGCTTCTTGGGAGCCACCCTAATTAAATCCATTTCCCATCTAGGCATGTCCTGGTGAGGCAGAATGCACAATACTGATTAAAATGGGCCTGAAACAGCTCTTTCAGCCAGTGCAAGACCAGCAGAATGCAAGTCCCACATGGTATTCTGGTTTTAATATGCAGATTAGCACTTATCAATTCAATTCCTGCTCACCTGATCCAGCTCTGTTTGTATTTAGAATAATAAAGCCACAGAACAACGAGTACCATTTAAGGCAGCAGTGAGAGGTTTTGGCAATTAAAACCTTTGTCAGGAATTTTCCAGCCCAGCCAGCCTATCTCAGTTATGATCAAGCAAAGCTTGAAAATCAGAGGATTTGGCTCCAAAACAGTTCTGGTATCCCAGATCAAAAGCCTGAGCCAGGCCTGGCATCTCAGAGCCCATCTAGGGGGGAATGGCACAAGAATCTTCAGGATAGCTTTTTGTTATTTCTGTTGAAATAACAGCAGAAGAGACACAGGACTGGAAAAGTGTGAGGAAAATCACAGAATTGATGAGGCTGGAAAAGCCCTCAGAGATCAGCAAGTCCAACTCTTAAACCAGCACTGCCAACACAGCTCAGGCCTTGTTTAAAAACAGAGCTGACATTGCCAGCTCCTCTAAAATGGATTTGAAGTTTGTGTTTACAGAACTGCCCTGGCTGCATTTTGGGTTTGCAAAAGGAACAAAAAGGGAAATTCAGCTCTCGTTTGATTCTGCTTTTCAGAGACCCAGGGGGAAGTGAATGGAAGACCTGAACAAATGAGTCCTAATTGTTTTATCTGCATGTAGAAATAACAACATTGATAACAGGCCAAGAAAAAAAAATACAGCTATTTGCATGGACATGCCAGAAATGCACCCAGAAATGTTATGGAAATTCAAAGTTTCACACAAAATTTGATGTTGCCTAGAAGTTGTCACAGTAACATTTACCTTTCCCCTCGGAAAGGAGATACCTTTGATGTCCCTGCTCCGTAGCCAGAACCAAATTAAATTTTTTCTGGTTATGGTTATGAACATTCCTGCAGTGAGACATGTTCTGAGTCTGCTCCAAAGTCTTTTCCAATTAACGGAAAGATGGGAATTGATGCCAAAAATAGGATCTAAATTATGTTCTTACTGAAAGGGTAGATCAGGGGGAAGGCAGATAGTCTGAGCTCTATCATGTGCATATCAAAGCCTCTCCCTGGTTTTGGGCCCCTCACAAAAAGAAAGCCATGGAGGGGCTGGAGTATGTCCAGGGAAGGGAAGGGAGCTGGGGAAGGGTTTGGAGCAGCTCAGGGAGCTGGGAAGGGGCTGGAGAATCCCTGAGGGGCTGGGAAGGCTCAGCCTGGAGCAAAGGAGGCTCAGGGAATTTCTGGCTCTGCACAACTCCTGCCAGGAGGGGACAGTGAGGGGAGTCGGGCTCTGCTCCCAGGGAACAGGGACAGGAGGAGAGGGAACAGCCCCAGGCTGGACCAGAGAATGTTTAGATTGGACATCAGGGAAGATTTCTTCCCAGAAAGGGTTGTCCAGCCCTGGCACAGCTGCCCAGGGCAGCAGTGGGGTTTTAAAAGGGACTTTAAAAGGGATTTAAAAGCCCTGTGTCTGTGGCACTTGGGCACGTGGGGCAATGCTGGGGATGGCTGGACTCAATGACCTCAGAGGCCTTTTCCAACCTAAACAATTCCATGTTTCCACGATTTAACTTGGCTAAGGAGTTGTACTGATTGGAACAACAACCTGCAAAGTCAGGAACACCTGAGCTGGCAGTGCACAGCCATTGCCCAGGAAATGATTTTCATGCCACCACTCTGTCACCACAGGGGCAGCTCAAGGTCTCCTAGGAGCAGGGAGGACCAGCCTGTCCTCCAGCTCTGCTCCCAGACACTTTGTGCACCAAACCCTCCCCCTTTCCACCCCCAGCTCCCACCCAACCCAGGCCAGGCATTACCACAGGCCGGGACGTCGCAGAGCTCCGACTTGAAGTTCTCATCCAAGGTGAAGCACCACGGGGCATCCTTCTGGTTGCCAGGGTTCCTGCAGTAGGAGTGGCCCCCGTTGAGCTCGGGGTACCTGGCAGCAGTGAAGGTGTGGGTGTGGGGGTACTGTGAGTTCCAGGGCTGGCACTGGCGCCCCGAGCGCGTCACGCTCACCGTGCCCCGGTAATCCACGCCCGTGCTGTTGTAGCATCTGTGATCTGCAACGACAGCCAAAAGCCAAAAGCCACTCAGAACCTAGGGGGGTGGAGGTGAGGGGGAGAAAAAGAGGGATGGCAGAGATGGGAACATCCTCCACGGCCAGCTCACCATGGGGAAAACGGTGGGAAATCCAGGTTCCACTGGGTGGTGATCCTGACATAAATCATGAGATATATCCTGAGATATTCCCAAGCACATTGGAAGAGCATTTGCAGGGAGAAGCCAAAGCCCGGGGATTAAATGCAGAAATTTAGGAGTGTGAAGGGCAGGGGTGGGAAAGAGGGATGGCAGAGATGGGAACCTCCTGAGATATATCCTCACCATGGGGAAATCGGTGGGAAATCAGGTTTCATTGGATGGTGGTCCTGAGATATATCCTGAGATATTCCCAAGCACATCGCAGGGAGAAGCCAAAGCCTGGGGATTAAGTGCAGAAATTTAGGAGTGTGAAGGGCAGGGGTGGGAAAGAGGGATGGCAGAGATGGGAACCTCCTCCATGGCCAGGTGGGAATTTTCCAATGGGAAATCGGTGGGAAAAGGCCCAGGTTTCACTGGATGGTGATCCCAAGATATTCCCAAGCACATTGGAAGATTTGTTGCAAAAGCAGGACCTTTAACTGCCAATTAAACCCTTCATTAACAGCCCGAGGGAAGGCCGAGGCGCCTCGGGGATTCGGGCATCACCAGAGATGCAAGCGGGGATCACAGCCACACCCTTGGGCTGCTGCAGAGAGTCAGCTCTGGTGAAAACAGTTTAAATATTTTATTCTGTTGGTTCTTGAAGAGAAAAACTGAAACCTGAGCTGAAAAACCCCAGCAGAGGCTGCTGGCTGTGGAGCTGAGCTCATCTTCTCATCATTAAATGTCAGTGCTGGCTGCAGCATCTTGGGATGAGCTGTTGGCATCTCCCAGCATGGCCCAGTTTGGGAGCATGGCCTCCCAGTTTGGTGTGACTGCAAGGCAGGGCCTGCTTTGCATTCCCATTCCTGGGAGGATTTAAAGCTTATGCTCCTGGAGTGAAAACAGCTTCTGCCAAGAGATTTTAATGTAAGATACACAAAAGGAGGCAAAACCACGGTGGGAAATTGAATTGCAGCCATTATTTGCAGAGGAAGGTGGACGATTTGTGGGAGCCCTGTTTTATATTTGACTGTTCAGATGTGCAAGGGTTGTGCAGCCCAGCCTGACCAAAGAGTGGGCTCAGCCAGAGCCTAAAATTAGGCTGGTTTAGGCAGGACAGCCATGGAGCCAGCCCTACAGATGTTTTTCCTGACAAGGATCCCTCCACTGCACATGCAGTGCTGCCAGAGCACGGCAGGCTGGGCTGGGAGGAGGATGAAGGAGCAGGCAGGAGGAAGGTACCCAAATTCCTCAGCATCCCAATGCTCACACTCCAGAGTTTCCTACCCCATATTACTTAGAAAAGACCTGAAAGAATTCCTCCAAATTCCTGAAAAAATCCTTCAGAATTCCCTGAAAATATCCTTCAGAATTCTTGAAAAAATCCTTCATATTTCCTGAAAAAATCCCTCAGAATTCCTGGAGAAAGCCCTCAGATTCCCTCCCTGAGCTGGGGGCAGTGCTGGAGCTGAGCCCTTCCCTGGGAGCTGCCCAGGCCCAGCCACGGGCTCTGAGCTGGGTCTGAGCCCTTCCAGCCCCTCCAGAACCTTTCCACAGAAACCCCGAGCCCTTCTCAGCCCAGCAGAACATTTCCACAAAAACCACCAAGCCCTTCCAACTCAGCAGAACCTTTCCAAAGAAACCCCAGAGCCCTTCCAGCCCAGCAGAACCTTTCCAGAGAAACTCTCAAGCCCTTCCAGCCCAGCAGAACCTTTCCAAAGAACCCCTGAGCCCTTCCAGCCCCTCTGGGCCCAGCAGAATCTTTCCCACAGAAACCCCCAAGCCCTTCCAGCCCCTCCAAGCCCTGCAGAACCTTTTCCAAAGAAACTCTTGAGCCCTTCCAGCCCAGCAGAACCTTTCCATAGAAAACTCTTGAGCCCTTCCAGCCTCAACGGGCCCAGNTTCCCTCAGAACCCTGAGCCCTCCCAGCCCAGCAGAACATTTCCACAAAAACCTCCGAGCCCTTCCAGCCCAGCAGAACCTTTCCACAGACACTCTCAAGCCCTTCCAGCCACTCTGAGCCCAGCAGAACCTTTTCCAAAGAAACTCTTGAGCCCTTCCATCCCAGCAGAACCTTTCCACAGAAATCCCAGGCCCCTCCCAGCCCAGCAGAATCTTTCCCTCAGAACCCTGAGCCCTCCCAGCCCAGCAGAACATTTCCACAAAAACCTCCGAGCCCTTCCAGCCCAGCAGAACCTTTCCACAGACACTCTCAAGCCCTTCCAGCCACTCTGAGCCCAGCAGAACCTTTTCCAAAGAAACTCTTGAGCCCTTCCATCCCAGCAGAACCTTTCCACAGAAATCCCAGGCCCCTCCCAGCCCAGCAGAATCTTTCCCTCAGAACCCTGAGCCCTCCCAGCCCAGCAGAACATTTCCACAAAAACCTCCGAGCCCTTCCAGCCCAGCAGAACCTTTCCACAGACACTCTCAAGCCCTTCCAGCCACTCTGAGCCCAGCAGAACCTTTTCCAAAGAAACTCTTGAGCCCTTCCATCCCAGCAGAACCTTTCCACAGAAATCCCAGGCCCCTCCCAGCCCAGCAGAATCTTTCCCTCAGAACCCTGAGCCCTCCCAGCCCAGCAGAACATTTCCACAAAAACCTCCGAGCCCTTCCAGCCCAGCAGAACCTTTCCACAGACACTCTCAAGCCCTTCCAGCCCCTCTGAGCCCAGCAGAACCTTTTCCAAAGAAACTCTTGAGCCCTTCCAGCCCCTCTGGGCCCTGCAGAACCTTTTCCAAAGAAACTCTTGAGCCCTTCCATCCCAGCAGAACCTTTCCACTGAAATCCCAGACCCCTCCCAGCCCAGCAGAACCTTCCCACAGAAACTCTCGAGCCCTTCCAGCCCCTCTGAGCCCAGCAGAACCTTTTCCACAGACACTCTCAAGCCCTTCCAGCCCCTCTGGGCCCTGCAGAACCTTCCCACAGAAAATCCCCGAGCCCTCCCGGCAGGAGCTCCCCGCAGGAGCCGCGCCGTTCGCGCTCACTCTTGTTGATGGGCTCTGCCATGGGGATGCCGATGCGGATGCAGCTGAGCGCCTCGGGGCTGTCGGGCTGCGGCAGATCCTCGCAGTTGGGCAGCTTGAGCCGCATCAGGATCATGGGGTTGGAGCGGGCGAAGATGTACTCGGTCTGGCAGAGCACGTTCTCCAGGATCTCGCACTCGTCCCGGCACAGGTCCCGCGGCTTGGCGGCCGCCGAGCTCTCGTCGCAGTAGGGGAAGGCGTAGTGGCACAGCGAGGGGATGGCGAACTGCGAGCACTTGTCCGACAGGTGGCTGGAGGTGCCGATCATGGTGAAGGCAGCTGCGAAACACAACACACAGGGTGAGGAGAGCTCCAAAACACACAGACAGGGTGAAAAGAGCTCCAAAACACAGATTACAGTGAAGGCAGTGTAAAACAGATCATGGTGAAGGCATTGTAAAACACACAGATCATGGTGAAGGCAGTGTAAAACACACAGATCATGGTGAAGAGAGCTCCAAAACACACAGATATGGTGAAGGCAGCTGCAAAACACAACACACAGATATGGTGAAAGCAGTGTAAAACAGATCATGGTGAAGGCATCTGCAAAACACAGATCACGGTAAAGGTATTGTAAAATACACAGATGTGGTGAAGAGAGCTCCAAAATACACAGATAGGGTGAAGAGAGCTCCAAAACACACAGATAGGGTGAAGAGAGCTCCAAAACACAGATTACAGTGAAATCAGTGTAAAACAGATCATGGTGAAGGCATTGTAAAACACACAGATCATGGTGAAAGCAGTGTAAAACACACAGATCATGGTGAAGATAGCTCCAAAATACACAGATATGGTGAAGGCAGCTGCAAAACACAACACACAGATATGGTAAAAGCAGTGTGAAACACACAGATCATGGTGAAGGCAGCTGTAAAACACACAGATCATGGTGAAAGCAGTGTAAAACACACAGATATGGTGAAAGCAGTGTAAAACACATGGGGATTTGGCCTGGGGAGGTTTTTCCTGCCCTGTTGCCTTCCCCGTGTAAGGAATTGTTATAAATGCATATTTTGGTATTGGCTTTTCACAAATGTTGGAATGAATGTTATAAGTGTGATTTTTTTTTCTGTCGTTTTTAGTGTGTTTTAATTTATATGAAAAACAGAGAATATCACGATATCTATGAATTCAGCAATCCCATCAGCACACCCCACAAAAATAATGGTGACTGGTCCTCCCCTAAATCCAAAGGAATAATATTAATTTCTGGATTATTTATGCAGCTTTTTTCAGCACTTAAATTATTCCAGCCACTTAAAATCAACCAAAGCTGCTCCCCCCTTTACTGAATCTCCCAGAAGCTGTAAACACACAGCCCCTTCCCCTTGAAAAAATTGAAAAATCTTTTTTTTTGGGGGGGTGTTTTGGGAGGAGCAGAGCCACCCAGGCAAGCTCACAGGGAATAAAAAGCAAAGCAAACCAACTGTTTATAAAACTCCAGCAGCTTTTTGGGAGCAGGCAGCTGGGTGGGGAAGCTTTTTACTCACCTGTAATCTGATTTTCTATTTCCCCCTGCATGTGCAAGGACTCCATGTAGATGGTTCTGTTGCCAATGAAGCGGGCACAGGCGATGCCCCTGTAAGGCTGGCAAAACCCATCCTCCTCATACTCGTCCCTGCAACCAAAAAAGTGTAACAAAAATATGTTAAAAAATATGTAGAATATTGAAAACAATTGGGATTGTTTCCTCCTCTTCAACCAGATCTTGGATATTTGTTTGTTTAAATAAATCCTTTCATCTGCCTGGTAAAAAGTGGCATTTTAGCTTAGCCAAAATACACATTAATGTTGTATGAAATGAGTGCTTTTAAGGCTCTGCTCAGAAATACACCCAGCCTTGATTAGAAGAGAAATAGAAACAGCCTGGAAAAATAGGATTGCTGTTTATTTAAAGCAGCTAACACATAGTTTTCTATTTTTGAACCAAACTTCTGCTTAATATTGATAAACACAGCAGGAAGAGTCATGCAAGCAGAATTTAAAGTGTATATAGAAAATCCAACCTCTGCCAGCACCCTGGAAATGGGAAATGTTTGCTCAACCTTCCGTGTGCGCTAACATTTAGTGCTAAAACAGAACCAAAACTGAGACAGGAGCTCAACAGACACATTTCTTTCATAAGGTGCCTTCTTTTAGGCCATACAGGAGACATTTAATCCAGAAATCCAGATGGGGAATTATTTACTGGCGCTCTTCAAACAAAGCAAAGAAAGGAAATTACTGAAGAGCCAGGCAGACACTGGGTATTTTGAATAAGCAGCACTGAACAGGGAGTTTTAGTGGGGTTTTCAGGAGGGGTTTTCAGATGTGATCCCTTATATCCCAGCTCCATGAATCAGCCCTTCCAACTCCTTCCTTTGGGCATCCACTCGAAGATTTTTGGGATGAATTTTCTGGACAGACTCCTCTTGAGGTCCCAGGAAAAGGAGGTGCTTAAGGAAAATCTGCTGATATTTTCTTTGTTATCCCTGCCCAGACCAGCCAGCTCCTCTCTGGCTCTCAGACTGGGATAAATGATACTGGAATATCCCTGGGGATGATGAACAGGTTCCTTCCTTTGTGAACCGAATTCTCCCTCCCCCAGACGCCCAAAACCACAGCGCAACCACACTAAGCCTTAATAAGGGAAAAATCAGCGGGTTTTTAAATTTATTTTTTTTTTAAATCGACTCTGCCATTAAATTTAACAAAAGCCACTTTCATCCCCCTCCCGAAGACCTCGGCTGTGAGAGCTTGGAAATGCAAATTCCACGGGGGCTCTTTGAAGCTGCCCCGGCTTTGTGCGCTCCCAGCGCGCCGGCAGCGCGGCCAGCGCCGGCTAATGGGATTAGTGGGGAGAAGCGCTGGGATCGCCGGCCGGGACACCCCAGAGAGCCCCGAGAGCCCCCGGGCTCCCAGAGCATCGCACCGGGATCCCCGCAGCGCTGGCAGGGAGAAGCCAAAGCCCGGGGATTAAGCGCAGTAATTTATGGGTGTGAAGGGCAGGGGTGGGAAAGAGGGATGGCAGAGATGGGAACCTCCTCCATGGCCAAGCGGGAATTTTCCAATGGGAAATGCAGATTTCACTGGATGGTGATCCCGAGATATTCCCAAGATATATCCCGAGATATTCCCAAGCACATTGGAAGAAGCGTTGGCAGGGAGAAGCCAAACTCCGGGGATTAAGCACAGTAATTTATGGGTGTGAAGGAGAGGCGGTGAAAAAGAGGGATGGCAGAGATGGGAACCTCCTCCACGGCAAATCGGAAATTTTCCAATGGGAAATCGGTGGGAAATCCAGGTTTCATTGGATGGTGGTCCTGAGATATATCCTGAGATATTCCCAAGCACATTGGAAGAGCATTTTCAGGGAGAAGCCAAAGCCTGGGGATTAAGTGCAGAAATTTAGGAGTGTGAAGGGCAGGGGTGGGAAAGAGGGATGGCAGAGATGGGAACCTCCTCCACGGCAAAATGGAAATTTTCCAATGGGAAATCGGTGGGAAAAGGCCCAGGTTTCACTGGATGGTGATCCCAAGATATTCCCAGGCACATTGGAAGATTTGTTGCAAAAGCAGGACCTTTAACTGCCAATTAAACCCTTCATTAACAGCCCGAGGGAAGGCCGAGGCGCCTCGGGGATTCGGGCATCACCAGAGATGCAAGCGGGGATCACAGCCACACCCTTGGCTGCTGCAGGGAGTCAGCTCTGGTGAAAACAGTTTAAATATTTTATTCTGTTGGTTCTTGAAGAGAAAAACTGAAACCTGAACTGAAAAACCCCAGCAGAGACTGCAGGCTCTGGAGCTGAGTTCATCTTCTCATCATTAAATGCCCAGATAGGATATAATTAATTAGGCGTTTATTGGTTTTTATGGAGTTATAGCACCATGGAATCCTTAAGATTAAGATTTCCATAAGGAAAAGGCCGCTAAAATCGAGTGCAGCCATTCCCAGCACTGCCAAGGCCATCACTGCCCACGTCCCCAAGTGCCACATCCACAGGGATTTGAAATCCCTCCAGGCATGGGGACTCCACCCCTGTGCCAATGTCTGAGCACCCTTTCTGTAAAGCAAATTTCCAAAATATCCACCCTGAGCTTCCCCTGGCCCAGCCTGGGGCCGTTCCCTCTGCTCCTGTCCCTGTTTCCTGGGAGCAGATCCCAAATTCTCCCTCCTGGCAGGAGTTGTGCAGAGCCAGAAATTCCCCCGGAGCCTCCTTTTGTCCAGGTTAAATTTATCCCGGGATTTCACTGGGGGACTGCACAAAGGGAAGGACAGGCAGCGAGCTGGACCCCAGCTCACCTGGCTGGAAAGCCCTGAGCAGCGGGATTTTACAGATCAACCCGGGAGGGGAAGGTTAAAAAGGAAGGGCCAGGATGCTCCCAGCTCTGCCCTGGGGCTGCATCCAGTGAATTCACACAGGGAAAACAGCNATCACTGCCCACGTCCCCAAGTGCCACATCCACAGGGATTTGAAATCCCTCCAGGCATGGGGACTCCACCCCTGTGCCAATGTCTGAGCACCCTTTCTGTAAAGCAAATTTCCAAAATATCCACCCTGAGCTTCCCCTGGCCCAGCCTGGGGCCGTTCCCTCTGCTCCTGTCCCTGTTTCCTGGGAGCAGATCCCAAATTCTCCCTCCTGGCAGGAGTTGTGCAGAGCCAGAAATTCCCCCGGAGCCTCCTTTTGTCCAGGTTAAATTTATCCCGGGATTTCACTGGGGGACTGCACAAAGGGAAGGACAGGCAGCGAGCTGGACCCCAGCTCACCTGGCTGGAAAGCCCTGAGCAGCGGGATTTTACAGATCAACCCGGGAGGGGAAGGTTAAAAAGGAAGGGCCAGGATGCTCCCAGCTCTGCCCTGGGGCTGCATCCAGTGAATTCACACAGGGAAAACAGCAGATTAGGAGCAGGAACTACTTAGGATTGTTTTGCAAATCAGCTCATAATGGGGCAGAAGGGTGAAACGAATGGAAGGAACGGGAGCATCAGCGTAGGACAGAGGGACCCCGAGACTTTTTTGGGGACACAAAAGGGGCCGGGAGGCTCCTCTATGGAACAGCAGCCACAGCTCTCCCAAAGCCTTTCCCACCTGAGAGATGCTGCCGAGGTGATCATCCTCTGCTTTGCACACATTCCACCCAAACCCCTCCAAATCCAGCGCCGGAGCCCCGCACGAAACCCAAAAAACGCCAAGGGCTCCTGCAGCCCCCCGGCAGCGCCTGCCCTTTAAATACAGCTATTTTCAGGTATGGTTTTAAACGCAGCCATCGGGTTTTGGCTTTAAACACAGCGATCGCTTTTTGGTTTTAATCACCCCTATCAGGTTTTGGCTTTAAACACAGCTATTTTCAGGTTTGGCTTTAAAAGCAGCCATCGAGTTTTTGTTTTAAACACAGGAATCGGGTTTTGGTTTTAATCACACCTATCGGGTTTTGGCTTTAAACACAGCTATTATCAGGTTTGGCTTTAAATACACCTATCAGGTTTTTGGTTAGTTTTTTCTTTTTTGTTTTAAACACACCTATCTCTTTTTTTTTTGGTTTTTTTTTTTTTTTTTTTTAAAACCCCCTTTTTTTTTTTTTTTTGTTTTTTTTTTTTTTTTTTTTTTTTTTTTTTTTTTTTGTTTTGCTTTTTTAACACACCTATCGGGGTTTTTGTTTTAAACACAGCAATCGGGTTTTGCTTTTAAACACACCTATCAATTTTTTGTTTTAAACACACCTATCAGTTTTTTGTTTTAAACACACCTATCAGCTTTTGGCTTTAAACACAGCTATTATCGGGTTTGGCTTTAAACACACCTCTGAGGATTTGGTTTAAAACACAGCGATCACTCTTTGGTTTTAATACACCTATCAGGTTTTGGCTTTAAAGACACCTATTATCAGTTTTCGGCTTTAAACGCAGCTCTCAGTTTCCTGGGATCAAGGCTGAGTCCGCATTCCTTTCCCAGAGTCCGTGTTTGGCATCCCTGTCCCGCTCTGGGTCAGGAATCACCGCATCCCTGCTCCCATGAGTTTCTCCTGCTTGATCCTGATGGAGTTGTTATAAATACATATTTTGGTGTTGGCTTTTCGCAAATATTGAAATGAATGTTATAATAGTTTTCCTGCAGTTTTTTACTATTCAGTT
>VXBS01009756.1:0-32663 GCA_013400255.1 Sitta europaea
GGACCGGCACCGCCGAGCGCCGCCCGGCCTGAACGCCCCGCAGGGAGCTGACCCGCAGGGAGGTGACCCGCAGGGAGGTGACCCGCAGGGGGGTGACCCGCAGGGAGGTCACCTGGCTGCCCCTTGAGCTCCGCACTGCTGAGTCCTGCCTGGGCTCTCTAACCAAACTCTCCTCTCAGCCTGAACATCAGCAACAGCGACATCCTCACCATCTACGACGGGGACGAGCTCTCCTCCCGCATCCTGGGGCAGTACGTCGGCAGCAGCGGCCCCCAGAAGCTCTACTCCTCCAGCCCCGACCTCACCATCCAGTTCCACTCGGACCCTGCTGGACTCATCTTCGGGAAGGGGCAAGGATTCATCATGAACTACATAGGTATGAGGAGCAGGGTGCCAGTGCAAGGATGTGACACACAGCCAGCCCAGACTGTCCAGGTGCAGGGTCTGGAAGCAGGGAGAGTCACTGTGGCACCAGAGTCCCTTCACATCCCACCCTAAACCTCCTGCAGAACTCCCAGCCCAGCTGCAGGTCTCTGGGCCAATCACTTCTGGGGTGTCCCTGTATGTCTCCCCTCCTTCAGGCTGGCAGCAAGGTGGGTTTGGTCCCTGATAGCCCTGGTCTGGCCCAGAGGGAAAGAAATTTCTGGAAACAGGGATGCAGGATCCCCACACACAGCCTGTCAGACATGAGCTGATGGCAGGGTTGGCCAATGAAGCCAGTCCCTGGGTGGGCTCCTGAGATGGATGTTCCCATCTCTTTGCTCCAGAGCAGCTCAGACTGCACCTGGAGACATCTGTTCCATTGTCCTTCGGGGCAGCTGTGCCTGCCAGGCTGGGGCTGGGGGTGCCCACAGCAGGGACAAGAACTGTGAGGGGAATGCCATCCCACAGCTGCCTGTGGCCTCTGGCTGTCTCTCCACACCCTGGTTCCTGTGCCAGACTCCTTCCAGGAGTGTTTTCCTTGCACTGCTGACAGCCCTGGCTACGACAAAGCGAGCGAGCTGCAATGCAGAGCACCTGGGAGGCTGCAGGGCCCTCCTTGGTGCTCTGCAGCACACGGGGCTGGGGAAGGCAGGGCACAGCCCCTCACCTGAGCAAACCAGCCTGGAGGAAGCAGGGAACAAACCCTCCTGTGAGCAAACCAGCCTGGGGGAAGTGGGGAACAAACCCTCCAGTGAGCAAATCAGCTGTGCCGTGACCGTAGCACTGGGACTTCTCCTGCACCCACAGCTGGAGCTGATTCTGGTGTTCCCAGGTTATCCTGACCCCAGCACAGACACTGCCCCATTTTCACCAGCCCAGCCCTCTGCCTGCCTGTAGGCTCAGGGCTGGGGAGGCTTCAAAGAGCCCCTGTTCCCCTCTGCTGCCCTTTCCCCGTGCCCAGGAGATGCTGCCTGCAGACCAGCTGTGCCATTTGTGGAGCATTGTGCTGGAGAGCTGTGGGGAGGGACAGGGGCTTGGGAAGAGCCAGGTGTCCAGCTGGGGTGGCTCTGGGGTGGGTTGTGCCGTGGGTCCTGCTCATGGTGGGTGACAGCCAGAACCCCCCTTGGCTGCAGAGGTGTCCCGCAACGACTCCTGCTCTGACCTGCCCGAGATCCAGAACGGCTGGAAGACCACGTCACACACAGAGCTGGTGAGAGGGGCCAAGATCACCTACCAGTGTGACCCGGGCTATGACATTGTGGGCAGTGACACCCTCACCTGTCAGTGGGACCTCAGCTGGAGCAGCGACCCCCCTTTCTGTGAAAAGAGTAAGTGCCCCACAGGAAGGTGCTGTTGTCCCCATCCCACACCCTGTAACAGCACCGGTCCTGCTCCAAGGGGCTCCTGCTCTGAGGGGCTCCCAGCTCCAAAGGGCTCCCACTCAGCCATCCTCTCTCCCCAGTTATGTACTGCACGGACCCGGGGGAGGTGGAGCACTCCACCCGCCTCATCTCAGACCCAGTGCTGCTGGTGGGCACCACCATCCAGTACACCTGCAACCCTGGCTTCGTGCTGGAGGGCAGCTCCCTGCTCACCTGCTACAGCCGCGAGACCGGCACCCCCATCTGGACCTCGCGGCTCCCGCACTGTGTCTGTAAGTCCGGGTGGTCTCTCCCGCTCCCCTGCAGTCCAGCTCCTCTCTGGGGGTCCTGGGTAGCGTTTTTCTGCAGCCAGGACCCTGCCCAGCAGTGGGGGGTGGTGCAGATCCATGAGCTACATCGAGCAGAGTAGGGTGAAAGCTTGGGTGCTTCCTCACTGCCCCCAGGCTCCTCTCCCTCGACAGCCCAAGCACTGGGATCACCCTGGATGTGTTTCATTCTCTTTCAGCTGAGGAGTCGCTGGCCTGTGATAACCCAGGACTGCCAGAAAACGGGTACCAAATTCTTTATAAGCGCCTCTACCTGCCAGGAGAGTCCCTGACCTTCATGTGCTATGAAGGCTTTGAACTCATGGGGGAGGTGACCATCAAATGCATCCTGGGCCAGCCATCCCACTGGAGCGGCCCCCTGCCCATCTGCAAAGGTAACAGGGAAGGGGATGGGGGGCAAGGGGACAGCCAACACCTCTGTCCCCAGCATGGGACAGCCCGGGGACCTTGGTCTGGGAGCTGAACTCAGCTGAGACCTGGAACTTCTCTGGATCTGGGCTCTGCTTGGGCCAGCCTGCTCAGTCCTGCCCATATGCTTACAGACACCAAGAGCTTATTAAAAACTGGGAGTTGACAGCGTGGTTTGGGACTAAATGGGGCAGGAGATCCCAGATTTGGGTTTCCCAGCAGGCAACAGCTTCCAGCACCCAGTCAAACCTGGTTACAGACCAGTAACTCTCCATCTCTCTTCCAGTGAACCAAGACAGCTTTGAACATGCTCTCGAAGGTGAGTGACATGGGTTTCCTGAATGCTCAGGATCCTGGTGGAGCCTGGGAGGAGGGGGAGAGGCAGAGAGGGGATCACATGGTGCCTGCAAATGCCAACATAATAGATCTTGTCCTTTCAGTAGCAGAAGCTGCTGCAGAGACGTCGCTCGAGGGGGGAAATATGGCCCTGGCCATCTTCATCCCGGTGCTGATCATCTCCCTGCTGCTGGGAGGAGCGTACATCTATCTCACCAGGTGGGGCTGCAGGGGGCTGGCACAGAGCTGGGCTGGCTCAGCATCACACCCCTGGCCAGCCACACACCCCGGGCATGGTGCTGGCAGTGCTCCGGGGTGCCCGGGGCGCTGGGAGGAGCTGGGAAGGGGGGATGTGGCTCTGGAAGCAGTCCACCAGCCCAGTGACTCCGCCTCTCCCCGCAGGTGTCGGTACTACTCCAGCCTCCGCCTGCCCCTCATGTACTCCCACCCCTACAGCCAGATCACGGTAGAAACGGAGTTTGACAACCCGATTTATGAGACAGGGGTGAGTCCTGCTGTGCGTGTCCTCGCTAGGGACACTCCTGAGGGGCTTGGCTGGTTGGGATGAGTCCAGCCAGGCTCTGCAGGAGCATTGAGCAATGGGGCACGAGTCCATCCGGGTGGGTTGGGAGGCACTGGGGGCTGAGGGGCCCTGGCTGAGAGGACATCACTTGCCTGGGAACAAAACAACACCCAGGATCTCTCTTGCTGCCTGGGAATGGGGAGAGGATCCTGAAATGCAGCTGCTGCCCTCAACTGGCTTTTCCTGGCTTGCAGGAAACACGAGAATACGAGGTTTCGATATAAGGACAGCAGTAAGAGAGTCTCCAGCAGCGAACTTAATGTGCTCTCATAGAACTTCCTCAGTAACTAATCCAGAGACCACGTGGAGTTTGGTTGGACCCCCGGACCTGCTGTTGTCTTTCCTTTTGCCTCTCTATTGAAGATTTTACTGTTTTCTTCACTGTATTTATTCTATTTAAACTGCGATAGGTGTGCTGCCCAGCCCTGGGCGCAGGCAGCAGCGGGAGCCGGGGCAGAGCTGGGTCCTGGTGAGGCCAGGGGGGCACGGGGGCACTGCTGTGTCCCCCTCCATGGCAGAATGTCCCCCTCCGTGGCGGAGCGTCCCTCGGCACTGCCCACACAGACGCAGGGGGATTTTTGCGGTTCTGATGTTGTTAAAAATTAAAGATGTCTCCATTGCAAGAGCCTGCGGTTGATTGCTGGGAGCTGAGGTAGCGCAGGGTTCCCCGCAGGGCTCCATCCCGCAGCTCCCGGCTCCCCAAGCGGGACCCTCCCCCGGGGGGCTCGGGGGGCTCTGGCACAGGGACCCTCCTCGCTGCAGGGCTCAGGAGAGCCGCCGGCCAGGGAGCAGGGACAGCCTGGCACACACGCGAGGTACGTGCTGCTTTCTTTTCCCACTTCGCTGTGGATGTGGAGAGGCAGCGAGCCGGGACTCCGGGGTGATGTTCTGCGGAGAAATACCAACCACGGCCACCCAGCCGCCGGGCCAGCGCAGCTGGGAGCCCTGGAAGCCGTCCTGGAAGCCGCCCTGGAGCGAGCAGAGCTCCCAGCTGGTGCCTCTCTGCTCTCTGCCCGTTGTTCCTCTCCAGCAGCCTCTCACCCTGCCAGGAACACCCTCTTTGCCCCCGGCAGCATCTCAGGGTAAGCAGGATGGGCTGGGCTCCCTGGCTCCTGCTGCAGGAGGGGCTTGGGGCAGGATCCACCCCTGGCCGGGTGCCACGGCCGGGCAGGGGATGAAGGTGGAGGTGTTCGGGAGAAGAGGCAGGTGGGATGTGTGGAGGCTTCAGCACAGGAGCTCTGTGGGGAGCAGAACAGGCAGAAATCGGCCCCTCAGTCCCACCCTTGCCATCCCCTGCACTCCTTCACTGCATCACCCCTGCCAGGGCCACACAGCGGTGGGGACACGGACCCCAAAGGGCCACCCCGTCCCCGTGTCCCCCAGCCAGCCCCTGGGGAGGGCAGCGAAGCCACCGCCACGTCCTTGGCTGCTGGTGTCCTTCTTTTGTCCTTGCAGAACGATTGCAAGCACGGGAGGCTGGGTGAGCTCGGGGTGGTTGGTGCAGCTCTGCGGTGTACAGCTGGGATTTAGGGGTTTTCCTTTCAAAACAACGAATGTGTGTTTGTAATTTGTAACGGTTAAAAAAAAAAAAAAGAAAGAAAAAAAGAAAAAAGAGAAAAAAATGTGCCAAAAAAAATGTACGAAGCATTTCATTTCCCTTCATACATGTCTGTTTTTATAAGAACAATGTGAAAATTGCTGGGATTAAATATTTTTGAACATGATAAAGTAGTTCCGTGGGAAGCTCTAGCCTTCAGTATAACCTTGATAACTATTGTTCTGTATTTTTAAATGTCTGAAATCAGTTTGCAGAGACTCTGGCCGCAGGCTGCAGCCATGCAGGGCAGGGTGAGGGCCGGGCACGCCGTGTGCCCTGCTGAGGGATCGTGGCCCAATGCCACTGGCTTGGCTCTGAGTGCCAGGTGCTGCCCTGGTGCAGCCCCACGGTGACCCCTGCTCCCGTGGGATGGAGGTTCCTGAGCACTGCTGGGACATGAGGTGCCCTGGCATGGCCCTGGGGACGTCTCCCCTCTGTGGGTTGCCCACAGGAGCCAGTGCTGGCTCCCCCTCAGCATTGCCTCATCCTGTGCCAGCCCAGCGGTGTCTCACAGGGTGGGTGGGGGTCTGGGTGCTGCCCTGAGGCACTGGAACCCCACTGGATACCGTTGGCCATATCTTGGAGGACATGCAGAAAATTTTGGGGAGCCCTGGTAGCCCAACCCTGTTGGGCAGGGGGTCTGTGGGGACCCATCTTTCCTGTGCCCTGCTCACCCCTCAGCTGCCCAACAACCTGTGACTGTCACCTGGCAGCTCCTATGGCAGCTCCCCAAAACTACGGGGAGACCACTGTGGGAACAAGAGGGGGATGCCTCACCTCCATGCTGGCTGCATTCCACACGGGGCAGGCAGGCACAGCTTGGGAGGATCCCGGGGCTGCGTGGGAAAAGTCCCCCCGTGCTCCCTGGGAGCCTCTCCGGGCTGAGCTGCTCCGGTGGTGGCAGAAACGAGCCCCCACGAGGTTTTCCTCCAGCCTCAGGTGTGTGCAGGGCAAGGTCCTGCGGGGGGACCCCGGGTGCCTTAGGGACACCCTGAGCACGGCCCTGCCTGAGCGTGGTGACTGTCACCTCGCCAGGGAGCAGCGCCGCCGGGACAGCCCAGCTGGAACAGCATTCCCTGATGCCAGCAGTCCCAAGTGTCCCTGGCAGCGGGGAGGGAGGGGGATGCTCAGCCCACCCCACACCCGGGGAAACGCCCGGCCGAGGAAACCTGGGGCCTCCCGTCTGTCCCTGCACCCAAAACAACGCAACAGCCCTGCCCTCCCCAACGTGCTTTTAACCAAGGTTACGCTGTGACATCGATAATGGCTTTGCTCAGCAGCTGCCAGGCTAATGCACAGGGGGCGAGGGAGCCAAGGCTCTGATGCAGAGCATTCCTGGGGGAGGGAGATTGGGTTATTTTTGGACGGAGATTGCAAGAGAATTAAAATGAAGGGGAAAAAAAAAAGCCCTTGATGTTGCCGTTCCTCCTCGGTGACGTAAAGCCGGAGCCAATCTCTGGCCTCAGGCGTTGTGTTGCGGATGGAGCTTTGTCTGAGCCCAGCAGCCTCGGCCACAACGGCCTCTCCCTGCCTGGGGCCGGGCAAGGGGCACAGCGGGGCCGTGCCACGGCAGCCACACGGCTGAAGGACCCCCGAGGTCAGGGATGGAGCAGCAGGGACCCCTTGATTCCTTGGAAGCTGCATTGGAGGCTGGTGAGGCAACAGCATCCCTGCCCAGCCCAAGTCAGGCACAGCATCCCTGCCCAGTCCGGGTCAGGCACAGCATCCCTGCCCAGTCCGGGTCAGGCTGGGAAAAGCCCTGGGATGCACTTGGCACAGCTCTGCCAGCGACACCCTGGCAGGAGCCCAGTCTGTGGGCAGCCTCCTGGCTCCAGTGGTTCCTTCTCCCTTTTCCCGAGATGTTCTCCTGGGGCAGACACTGCCAGTGTCCTCCCCTCAGCTGTTGCCAAAACTGTGCTTGTGTTCTGCCAGGGCTGGGATTTCCTGGAATGTATAGGCTGGAGCCGGGACAGTGCTCTTGGAGAGGCCCTCCCTGTGCTGAGGAATCACAGAATCATGGAATCATTGGTTTGGGTTGGAAAAGACCTTTAAAGTGCATCTTGTTCCAACCCTTTGCCACGGGCAGGGACACCTTCCACTATCCCAGGTTGCTCCAAGCCCCATCCAACCTGGCCTCGGACACTTCCAGGGATGGAGCAGCCACAGCTCTCTGGTCAGCCTGTGCCAGGGCCTTAAACACCCTCACAGGGAGGAATTTTTTTTCAATATGCCATCTAAACCTATTCTCAGTTTCAAGTCCTCCTTGACCTGTCACTCCACCTTATCATGCCCTCATCCAAAGTCTCTCTCCAGCTCTTTTGGAGCCCTGCAGGAAAGCCAGGTTGATCTGCTGGGAAGAGATGAGTGGTAAAGCTGGGGACCAGGGGCTGGTCCAGAGGCAGCAGAGGGCTCGGAAGGCAGAGGCGGGGGAGAAAGGAGAGGAGAGCCCAGAGCCGCGGAGCCTGCGAGTGCCGACAGAAGGATGCGCTGTCTGCCAGGAGCAGGAGCTGTGGCTGAGGCTGGGGGGTCTGGGAAGGAGCAGGATGGAAAAAACTCCCAATCCTTTCACCCTGCAACACACAACGCTGCCAGGGCCCTGCAGCAGCACTCCGGGCTGGGGAAAGTGCTGGTGGGAGCAGGGGGAAGCGGCAGGAGGCAAAAGATGTGCCAGGATGGAAAACAAGATGAATTTTAGGATTGCCAGGGATGAAGCTGCTCAGAGGAAGCATAAGCACACCTGAGGGGCTGTGCAGGACAGCTCTGCTTCCACTTCCAGAGCCCAGCCTGAGCTGTGCCAGGGCAGGATGCGTGGGCACCGGATGGTAAAATCTGCAAAACAAGGCAGGGTTTTCCTTGTGCCAGGAGCAGTGACACGTGTCCCACAGGGCTCCACGTGGCACCGCCAAAGGGCAGGGCAGGGCAGAGCAGCACTACCAGGGCTCTGCCTGCACCCGGGATCTGCCTGTGGGCACTTGGGCAATGGAGAAGGGAGACCCGGAGCACTGGATCCCCCAGCGCTCCCGGAACTGACAGCATTGGCTTAGGGGAATAGGAAATGGGTTGGGGAGGGAAAAGGCAAGCAGGAAGGCTCATAACAGTTTCCCCACTAGCACTTAAGAGTTGTAAAGGGACGCTCCAAGCTGGGAACAGTCTCCCCCCCATCCTTGGTGCCGCAGCACAACTTCACATCCTCGCTGAGGCATTCCCTGGCTGCCTGCATCTTGGGCATTATCTCGCCGGCAGCTCCTGTCCCCTGCATGCCAGATGCATTTATTCTTGGAGACAAGCAACCCCTGCAGCCCTCGGGCTGCAGCACAAGGGGCCGGAATCCCCGGAGGCAGTACTCCCTGCTCCTTGAATCCCTGTGTTCCTGTATCCCTGGAGCCAGAATCCTGCACATCCCAACTGCTGCATTCCTAATACCCTGTGTCCCTGGAGCCAGTCCCCATTCCCTCGGCAGCTGCATCCCTGCGTGCTCCCACCCCTGGGACCAGCATCCCTAGACTGCTGCAGCCCCCAGTGCCTGAATCCTTGGAGCCGCTGTCCCTGCGCGTCCCGCTGTGCCCCCGATGCCCCCGCACCTCCCGCGCCGCCGCCACCCAGCCCCCGCATCCNGTGCCGGCGGGCGATGGGACACCGGCACGGCCGTGCCATCGCCACGCCGGGTGATGCGGCCACACCGGTGGCACTCGCTGACGCCGCCACGCCGGGTGACACCGTCACACTGGGTGAGAGAGGCGCGCGGGTGACACTTACTCTGGTGGCACCGGCGGGGTGGCATGCTCAGGAGAGGGTGAAGGGAGCACGCACTGCTCCGGTTCCGGAGTGGCAGCGGGCATCCCGCCTCACCCCAAGGCTCCTGCTCCTCATGCTGCTCCCAAAGGCGACACCAGCCGTGCCGAGCCGAGGACATCGCCACGCGTCCCCGTCACTGCCGGCCCACGGCACGGGGACCCTGGCCGGGCTGAGTGGAACCCGCTGCCTGCGGGAGATACCGGGGCCACCACGGAGCCACCGAGATGCAACTTTGTGCTGCATCAAAGCCTCTGCCTTCCTTATGTAACACGGCTGCTGCTGGCACGGTGCTCGCCTCCACGTCCTGCACAACTTCGGTAGAACGTGGAATTGATCTCTGCTCCCTGGAATGGCTCTGCCATTATCGTTAGCTGGGGAGCCTTTGCTGGGGTCCCAGGCCAGGGGTGCTGGATGTGACCTGTCTCGGTGCAGGGCCGTGGCTGGGAGGTGACAGCACCCACTGGGTGCCCCGCACAGCCCCAGCCACGCGGTGTGTGTTGGGAGCAGTGCCGATGTTTGGGGCCCTGCCCCAGCGCTGGCACAGCCCCTGTGCAGGTGGGTTTGGTCAGGTTTGCAGTGAGGTGTCCGTGCTGGCACAGGAGGCAGCTCCTGGGCTGGTCCCATACAGACTGTGCCCAGAGAACCCCAGGGCTCTGCAGCTCGAGGCTCCAGGGCTCTCTGGGGTCAGGCAGGTGGCATATGGGCACAGGGCCTTGGATTTCTTGCTGCTCTGATGGTTTCCTCTTGGTCTGAGGTGTTGCATCCCTGGGGCAGCAGTGGGGCTGTGCTTGTGCTGTGCTGCCCTTGCAGGGTGTGACTCTGAGCTAGGGACCCCGAGGCTGCTGGACCCCCCAACTCTGTTCCCCTGTGCCTTCACATTGCCATCGGCTCTGACTGAGTGTGGCTGCTGTGCCTGAGCAGTTCCCCTTGTAGGGCAGGCGCCACCCTGAATACACCTCCCCCAGGGCTCTGCTCCATCCCTAACGTGCTCCAGTCCTGCAGGTAGCACGGGGGTTGTGCCAGCCTCGGGGAACACCCCTGGAACCGACTCTGTGGTTGCATCCCGGGAATCGAGGCCTGGGCGGGAGAAGCGGGAGTGTCTGGAGGGCTGCCAGCCGTGGAGATGGAGGAAAGTTATCTTGAGATTCCCGGGAGGCTGTGACATACCACGTGGACTGCAGATCCCGGGATGGGGCACGCAGGCAGCATGCTACAAGGAAGTAGGGTGGAGGGAGGTGGGGTGTGTGGATGTTCTTCCCTGGGGTGTAACACTGCCTGAATCCCAGCTCTGCAGCCCTGCAGCACATCCCTGCTGTAGGGTCAGATCCCATCTGCAGCCCATCTCCATCACCACTGATAAGGAAATGTTCGTTGAGAGGCTGCAGGACCTTGGCAGGAGGGGCTGGGGAGGGTTTGGATGGCTTCCCTGGCTCATAAACCCATCCTGCTACTTAGAGTCAGTGCTCTTACCAATGAGCTGGTGAAATCAAACAAGCCAACCTGACCTGCCCCTGTTGCCAGCACCTGGACGTGCTCCTGTGGCCATGTGCTGGCCCTGTGGCCGTGAGCTGGCTGAGCTCTGGGCTCTCCCACAGCTCAGTCTCTGGAGGGAGAGTCACTTCAGAGCTGTCAGATGGAGGGGATAAGCTGATGTGCAGCCAGATAGGGCAGCAAAGTGTCTACTCTCAGTGTTTATTCACTTAACAGCCAGATTTCAGACATGATAAGGCAGCAACTTAGGAGAGGAACTGGAGGACAAGCAGGAGGGGAGATTGTCATTGGGTTGGTGAGAGATGGGGTCTGGGTCTCCCTGCTGACTTTTATCTGGGTATTTGTGGAAGATGCTATTGACATCACTGGGGGATTTACTCAGCATGGCCTGACTTTGGGCTCCTTATCCACCTGAGGAGCCAGTGCCCCACACAGTCCCAGTGCACAGCTCCAGCTGTGTCCTGTGCACTGACCCCAGCAGGGACCCCACGGGGCAGCCCTCCCTAACACCTCTGGGTTTCTCTCCCCAGAACCTCCCTCCAGCACGGCTTTTCAGGATGACGGGCCCAGCAGTGCCAGCAGGGACCCTCTGGCTGCATGTCTGCTGACCTGGAAGTGCTGCCGGGCCCCGCCGCCGATGCAGAGCTCCCGGGAGCGNTGGGTGCCCCTGAGCCCCACGAGCAGTGACCGCCGGGCCCCGCTGCGCGCTCCCAGCACCACCACCATGTCTTTGGAGTGGCTGACAGACTGGAGCTGGTCCCTGGACGGACTCCGCGATTTCATTGCCACCGGCATCCAGTCTTTCCGCGACTGCGACGCCACGGCCCTGGTGGCCGTCGCCTGCCTGCTGGTCCTCTTTGTGTGGTACTGCTACCACGTGGGGCGGGAGCAGCCCCGCGCCTACGCCACGGTGAACGCCCTGATGCAGAGTGCTGAGGCCAACGGGGTGCAGAACGGGTTCGTGTACTGCCAGTCGCCCGAGTGCGTGCGCTGCTCGCACCACGACGGCCTCAACCAGAAACTCTACCACAACCTGCAGGAGTATGCCAAGCGCTACTCCTGGTCTGGCATGGGCAGGATCCACAAGGGCATCCGCGAGCAGGGCCGCTACCTCAACAGCCGGCCCTCCATCCAGAAGCCAGAAGTCTTCTTCCTGCCTGACTTGCCCACCACGCCCTACTTCTCCCGGGACGCTCAAAAGCACGACGTGGAGTTGCTGGAGCGCAACTTCCAGACCATCCTGTGCGAGTTTGAGACCCTGTACAAGGCGTTCTCAAACTGCAGCCTCCCGCAAGGATGGAAAATGAACAGCACGCCCAGCGGGGAGTGGTTCACCTTCTACCTGGTGAACCAGGGCATGTGCGTGCCCAGGAACTGCCGGAGATGCCCACGGACGTACCGCTTGCTCGGGAGCCTCCGTACCTGCATTGGCAACAATGTCTTTGGGAACGCCTGCATCTCCGTGCTGAGCCCGGGCACCGTCATCGCCGAGCACTACGGGCCCACCAACATCCGCATCCGCTGCCACCTCGGTGAGTGTCCGGTGCCGTGGGCAGCTCTCGGGAGGGTGAGGAGGGCTGCAGCCATGCCTGGGTGCAGGAGCCCCACAAAAGCCTCTGTGCTCTTGGGGCTCAGACACCTGCTCTGTTCTGTCCTGAGGGAGGTTTTGGGGTCTTTGGCAGTGATAGCCTCCCGAGGAGAGGTTGGTGCTCAGTCCCTGGGTACCTGACATCCCCAAGGTCTCCAGATCAGCAGCAGGGGGGTTTCATGTCCTCCTCCTGCTGACCCAGGGCCGTGGACTCTTGCTGGTGTGTTATACAGGGCTGATTTTACATAGGGGTCTCTGAACATCCCCCTCTATGCAGGTAGGTCCCTCTCCCTTCCCGGGATATGGGGCAGCCTGGGGCACTGCTCCAGGAGTGTGTTGTGCAACTGGCAGCTCCCCTCTCCTGGAATCTCGGGTGCTCTGCATGGGACATGGCTGAATGGGAGCAGAGATGCTGCTTTGGGGTTTGCAAAGCTGCAAGTGAGGGTGGGGGGGTCCCGGGGTGTCCCCTGCGATGGGTCAGGCGCTGGGTTGGTGGCACAGTGCTCCCCGCTCGGCGGGCAGGCACGGGGAGAGCCCACAGGCACAGATGGCTGGGCTGGCACAGCACCGACCGTGCTGGGGGAGGCACCGCACGGGCCCGGCTGGCAAACACCAACCGCGCCTGTTCAGCCAACAGCTCGGGTAAACACACCCAGGCAGCGCTGGCCATTTGTTTGGAATGGGAATTGTTCTCAGAGCTGATCCCAGGAGCTGCTGGGCAGCTGGGACCTGCCCTTGCTGGTGCCAGGAGAAAGCCTGTCAATGACCTATCTCTCTGGGGCACTGGGGGATGTGGTCCCCTCGTGAGGGGCTGGGAGAGGCTCCTGGGAGGAACCAGTGATGTCTGAGTGGGCTCAGGTGAGCACACCTTGAGCACACACACCCTGGGCAGAGGAATGACATGAGTCATTTGCTTGTCCTTCTGATGGGGCTCTGTACTGGGCTGGGGGCATGCTGGCACCCCCACCTTGGTGCTGAGAACACACCTCTTGCTGTGCCCAGGGCATGGATGTGTTTAAGACACAACCTGCCCTTTCAGGCAGCTGGATCTGCAAAGCCAGCACAGCCATCAGTGGGGCGAGTCACTCCCGAGGATTTACTCCAGGCACAGGCAGCATCCATGGACCAGGGCAGCATCCTGAAGGTGCGGGTGGGATGGAAGGGCTGCAGGCTGCTCCCTCCCCGCATCCCCCGGCAGCTCAGCTTCCCTGTTCCAGCATCTCCAGCTGAGGCTGTTGTGCAGGGAAATGGCTTTGGGTTTTGCAGCCTTTGAAACAGCAGCTTTGTAGTCCCAGCTTTGCTGGGCAGCTGGGAGTCCCTGCTGCGCTCACTGGGTTTGGCATCGCTCTTGGATCCGTCCTGCTCGTTTGCTGCATCGTTACCGTTCAGCAGCCACGTGAGCGCTGACCCCTTTCTCTGCCACGGCTGCTTCTTTGGGGCAGGATGGCTCTGCAGCAGCTCCAGTGTCCCCAGCACTGTGGGGGGTGACAGTCCCGGTGCAGGAGGTGATGAGATCAACCCCTGTCAAACTGCCTTGGCTTGTGCTAGTATTTTAAGAAAAGACCCATTTTATTTCTATGATTGTCCTTCATGTGGCCCTCACGGCACTGCTTCCCTATGAGCGTTTTGTACCCCCCTGGATTTCTGTCCTTGCAGCCCCATGGGTCACCCTGAGGCAGCACCGTGGGCAGGGACCAAAGGATGGGGCAGGTCCACGGGGAGCTTGTGGCAGAGCCACACTTGAGCCCATTTTCTAGCCCCAGTACAATTCCTGCTCCCCCAGCCTTGCCTGGGGCAGGGCCATTGCTGCAGGGCTGGAGGCAGGAGCAGGCCTTTGGTCCTGAAGTTGGAAAATATCCCAGGAACCTGGCTCCCTGTGCACACCTTGGGGCCATGGGCTCTGGGGACTGGGAAGCTGTTCCAGATATGAAAGTAGTGCCTGCAGTGCTGAGCTTGCTGGGGATGGTGAAAGGGCAGGAGGGAGCAGACAGGGAGTGGGCACAGACTGAGCTGCTCCAGGCTTGGGGTTCAGGTCACTCCCTGCAGGGGAGCAGCCCCTCAGCAGCAGCATGGGGCTCACACAGAGCTCATTGTCTGCTCCCTGCTGCCCCACCACAGGGAACTCGGCACGGCCTGACCCTCCCTGTCCTCTCTCTTTGTGCCTGAAGGTCTGAAGACGCCCAGCAACTGCGAGCTGGTGGTGGGGGGCGAGCCCCAGTGCTGGGCTGAGGGCCGGTGCCTGCTCTTCGACGACTCCTTCCTGCACACAGCGTTCCACGAAGGTGAGTTCAGTGAGTGGGGCCTCGTGGTGTCCCCTCTGGTGCTGGGGACTGAGACGAGCTGGGAGAGCACCCACACCCAGTCCCTTCTCTGCCCCAGCAGGGCTGGAGTCCCTGTGGCCTGTGGGGTCAGGCCCTGCCGCCATGGCCTGCCTCTGCCTCACGGTGCTGGGGCATCCTGCCAGCCCTTTCCTGGCCCCTGGAGCCCCCTCAGCCAGCCCACGGCTTGCTCCCGTCCTGACTTGCTTGTCAGAGCGCCACCGGCCCAGCACAGTGCCTGCTGACCCTCTCCCTGCCTCAGCAGCTCAGCCCCATCATTGCCGAGCCCTGCAGGGCAGCTCCGGCTGCGATGCCACGGCCTCGGCCTCCTCCTCCGGCCCTCGGTGCTGACGTGCCAGCGGCGCCTTTGTCTCCCCCGCCGGGGAACAGCCTCACGCCCGCTGGATCGTTCCTCCCTCCACCGCTGACGGAGGCTGTTCCGCTCCAGCTCTCCCGGATTACCCGGCATTAGTCGCCCGTGGCACAAAAGCATCAGGCAGAGCTGCTCGACACAGGGGAGCGTGCGGAGAGAGTGGGAGAACAAAAGCTGTTGCTTCCACATCAGACCTGCTGTGGGATTGGGAAGCACAGCTCGGAGCGGGCCCAGGAAGGCCGGAGTGGCGCAGCAGCAGCCGCTCCCTGCACCGCTGCAGGCCGCAGCTGGAGGAGGCCCTGCCTCAGGAATCCTCCCGTGGCAGGGAGGAGCCTGTCCCTCAGCTCCCAGTTGTTTACTGGGGTTGCACTGCCTCCCCGCCCTCACCCTGCGCTTCTGTCCCCCAGGTGCCCCGGAGGAAGGTCCCCGTGTGGTGTTCATGGTGGACCTGTGGCACCCCAACGTGGCGGCGGCCGAGCGCCAAGCCCTCGACTTCATCTTCGCGCCGGGACGATGACGGCGCTGCCCGGCCTGGTGGGTTCAGGGCAGCTCGGCCGGGGCCTCTCCCGGCACATGGCCTCGGTGCTCCCTCCCGGGGGTCTTGTAAATGGAAACTGTGACGTGTATCCGCGCCCATCTCCTTCCTCCATCGTTGGCTTCAGGGATTCTTTTCCAAGCACCGGCGCCTCGGCCCTGCCGGGGCTCGCTGCCCCCCTGCTCCTTCGTGTTCTGTTGCTACTGTGTTTCGCGGTGTTCAGAAGTAGAGTAACAAACCTAAGGGTGCTCGTTTGAATGTAATGTAAAAATTTTTTCTCGTGGTCATCAAAGGAACAACACACACACACCATAACAGCCAACCCGCCTGCCCTGCCCGGCTGCGGTCCAGGATGGACTGTGCTCCCCCCAGGCTGGGTCTGATGGGGCGGGCAGGGCACAGCTCTGCCCACAAAGAGCCCTCCTGGGGCTCCTGCTTCCTCCTCCATGTGCCAGCTGGGGCTCCCCTGCCCTCAGAAACCCCTTTTGTCACCAGGCAGGGAGCAGAGTCCATCGCCAGCCCAGCATGGCAGGAGCCCCGACCTCCACCCTGCTGAGGGAACAGCACACACAGTCGTGCTCTTCAGTCTGACCAAGGGCTTTAGCAATTGCCCAAATCCCTTCCTTGCTCTACCTGCAACCCTCAGTTTTCCCAGCTCCAGCTGGGAGGCCCTGCAGGGGCAGGGCTGCTGTTTGGGAACAGAGAATGGGGGTTTTGTCTGTCCATAGGAAGAAAGGAGGTCACCATTCCTTCTGCTGCTCCATCTTCTCTTTTCCTCAAGCCAGGGCAGGCACACACAGCAGCAGCTCCCATGGACCCAACACCACAGGAGAGGCTCCCAAGGGTGGTTAATTCTGCAGCCTGAGCAATGAGCCCCCACCCTGGGGTCCTGCCCACCCAGGGACCACCACACTTTTCCTGAAGTCCCCCAGGGTCTGTTTGGGGTCTGGGGGCTGGTTTATAACACGCCCCTCAAAGCACAGTGTGTGGTGGATGCTCACAGCTCTGGCTGGAGACCCTTTGCTTCTGTGCCCTGCCCGGGAGGGACCAGCCCTGTCCCCCAACAACTTTACAGACTTTTCAGTGATTCGATTGCAAGACAAGGCAGAGATTTCAAATACATCTGAGATATTTTTTACACCCGTCTTGTTACAGACTACCTGAAGTGCATGATTTCTACACGCATTGGCTACCTGGACACAGGCCCTGGGGAAGCAGGCTGGCTCTGTCCGAAGGTTGGTAACATTCATACAGTGGATAAGCAAAGATTATCAATAAACAGTTGTGCTGAAAACAGAATGGGCTTTGCCTGCTGCTCTAACTAACAAGTCCAGGGTCAAGCAAACACTGATGGGTTGGGTCCTGCTTATCTGGCTGCTGGTGGGGAGAAGTGGCCTGGAAAGAGCAAGGAGATGCAGGGTGGGAGGGAGCACAGGATGTTTGCCAGTGATACAGTGAGCAAGGGTAGTGCTCTAAAATACTCAGCCCATGGAAACTCTCTCCTGACCAGTTACAGCCTCCCAGGCCTGGATTTGGCCAGGCTGGATGGGGCCCTGGGCAACCTGGTCTAGTGGGTTCCTTGCCCATGGCAGGGACTTGCAAATGGATATCTGAATCCTTTCCAACCCAAACCATTCCGGGATTCTGTGCTGCCAAGGAGCACAGGGATATCCCAGCCTGCTGGTGGGACACAGCTGTGGATTCCAGCCCTGCTGCCTGGCCCAGGGCAGCAGAGACTGTCCCCAGCCGTCCCCAGGAGCAGCTGCAGGCCTGAAGCTCCCCGGGCCCCACAGAAGCCATCAGCCTTGCCAGAGCAGCCACAAACAATTTCAGGAATTGCTTCCAGCTGCCTGCACTGAGACATCAAAGGCAGCAGCTTCCCAGGAGCAGCTCCAGGGCAGAGGGTGCTGCTCAAATCCCACCCAACTGCCTGAAAACAAATGGCTCATCCCCTTAAGCACAAAGCCAGCTTGGCAGGGCAGGAATTGCTCCCCACAAGCCCCCCTGGCAGTGCTCAGACAGGCCCAGCTGCTCCTCCTCCCCTGATGCTCAAAATGCCCCAATTTTAAGCATCTTCTCCAGCACAGCCATCGCCCCATGGGCCAGGAGCTGTGTGTGTGCTGTTCCCTCCTGACCAGCACAGGGCAGGGGTGGGCAGGGTGGGCAGGCATGGTCTGGGTGGGCAGATGCAGCCCGAGCAGCTGAAGGAGCAGAGCCAGCCCAGCTGTTCCTGGCCGGCAGACGGCTCAGCAGATTGCAGCGCGAGATCCCTGATGGCAGCAGGCAGGAGCATCCATCCAGTTTGTGCTTTGCTGCTGTGCCAAATCTCCCTCCTGTCCCTCTCACGCTTTTCCTTCCACTTCTCTGTTTCCTGCTAGAGCACACAACCACTTCCCAAGCGCCCAGGCAGGATCCAGACGGATCTCCCTGGGGAGCAGAGCAGGCTGGAGCTGCTCCTGGTGCTCCAAGGATTCTTCTCCTGGGAATTGCAGAGGGAACCCAGATCTGCTGAGGGCACAGAAGGGACAGGCAAAGCAGCATCTCCCAGAGGGATCACTTGGCTCAGCTAAGCAGGGATCCCAGAGCACACAACCCTCATCCCTCCTGCCTTCTCCCACCCCACAAAGCCTCCCTGATGTTCCTCCTCACAACGGTCCCTGTGCTCCCTCCAGAACCAGAGCAGTTTGTCCATCACCCAGTGGAAGTGTGCAGGGGAGTCACCAAGGAAGCAGCACCTTACCTTGTGTCATCTTCCACAGGGATGTCACTGACGCAGGAGGTCACCAGGGTGGCTCCAGCTCAGGCTTCCCATGGAGTTTTGACTCCTACGCTGCCAACAGGCTCCTGCCAGTCCTTCCATGCCCAGGATGGGAGCAGTGCCACATGACTCTGCTCCTGCTGAAACACCTCCTCAGCTGCCAGGGCTGGCAGATGGTTGCATCTGTGCCCAGCCACCCCTGAGCAAGCAGCTGGCTCATCCTCTGGAGTCCTCTGAAATTCCTAGCAAAGTCTGTGGAGCAGCCCTGGGATGGCAGAGTGACCTTGGGGACTGTCTGTGCTAGAGTGGAACCAGCAGCTGTGGCAGTGGTGACCTTCCTGTGCCCAGCTCTGCTGCTCAGCTCCTCCCCACGTCCATGTCTCTGCTCACCATCTCTTGGTGACACCAGTCTATCCATCAGGAAGCTTCCAAGCAGCTGCTCTGCAGGAATGATCAAACCAACAGGCTCTGCCTGTTCAACCCCAGCACTGCAGGAACCACCCTTGGCACAGAGCTAAACAGGGAACAGCTCCCCCAGCCCAGCCCATCACACCAGGAACCACAAACACAACAGCAACGTGACTGTGGCTGCAGACACACAGTGCTGGGATGAGCCTTGGAGACTCCTTTATTTCCACAATCACACTGAGGGGTGTCTGCACAGCAGGCTCCAAGCCCAGCCAAACACAGGTATCCATCCCTCAGTCTAAGCAGCCACCACCACGGGTCCCCTGGGGACACTGTCAGAGCAGAAAGGGAGCAGCTGCTGAGGGGACATAAAACTTTTGGTCCCACCAGCTCAGAGGCAACTTCAGGGTCTGCAGAGTGTGGGCAAAGGGAGCACAAAGAGCAGTGAAGTGGGGTCCTGCAGCAGGAGGGAGGGAGCACAAGGCTGAGGGACACTCACACCACCACCACATCACCCAGCCCTCGTGAGGCTGCACGTCCAGGTGGGCACAAGGAGGGCAGGGCTGGGCTGGCCCATCACTGACCAGGGACGTGTGGACGGACAGGGACATCCCTCCAGAGTCACCTATGGTGTAAAAATCTCCTGGGAGCACCCAAAGAGGGATTGTGAACTGTCCAGCTCTGGTTCTGCTCCCGTGTGAGAACAGGCAGGCACTACTAACCACAGTAAGGCACGACATCATGGCAGGATCATTCCCATGGATTAAGGGATATAAATAAAGCCAAAGTCTGAGCAGGGCAAGTGCAGGCACAGACAGTGGCTGACTGACATCTCTAACAGCCAGCACTGCCCAGGGGCTGTGTAACTCAGTGCAAGGTGAGGCTTTACCTCAAATCAAGGCACATGGGGAGTCTGCAGAGCACCAAGAGAGTCCCTGTAAAGTCCATGTAAACCAGGCACCCAAGATGCTATGTTCTGACCTCAGTCTTTGGTAAATGCTGTCAGTGACACCTGCCCTGGCCCAAAACGTGCTGCAGGATAGGGCAAGCAATGTCCCTTCCTCAGGGCCAGGCAGGCTGGAGACCCCACAGAGGCAGGGCAGGGCCTCCTGCCTCTGTGGGCATAAACAGCTGAGATTTTCCTTACTGGAGATGAACATTCTGCAGGGCTGAGCTGTTGGCCAAGCACAGCAGCTCACAGCAGGTTCACCCCATGCTTCAGCAGCTTCTGCTTGGCCTTGCTGGGCAGGCTGAAGGCACTGTCATGTGGGTTGGGGACGCCTGAGTTGCGGAGTGGGGCTCCCAGCTGCTGGAAGTAGGTCTCATGGACAGGATTCCTGCAGGCATACACGGCTGTGGAGGCATTCCTGGAGGGGCAGGGAAAGGCAGGGGTCAGACTGACATCTGTGGGCAAGAGTCACAGCTGGGCCCTGGGCTCACAAGTTTTGAGAGGGACTTTCAGGTGTCTCAGCACGGGAACATGGAGCTGAACAGGCACCAAACCCCTGAAGGCCACAGGGAACCAAACCCTCCTTCTAAAAGGGTCCTGGCATCCTTAAAAAGGCAAGTGGGAGATCACAAAATCATTTAGTTTGGGAAAGACATCCAAGACCATTGAGACCTGTGAGCGAGTCCAACTCAGTGCTCTGGACTGGGTGATGAGGTGGGGATTTGCCACAGGTTGGACACGATGGGCTGGGAGAGCTTTTCCAAACTTAATGATTCTGGGATTCTGTGTGTGGCCATGCTCCAAAGATTCCCCTTGCTGCCAGCCCAGCCCAGGACACTGTGAGCCTGGAACACTCCTCGTGCCCAACATTCCTCCTCTCCCACTGTGGCTGCTGGCCATAACCAAATCCCAGCACAGCACTTCACCACAGGAACCACGTGCTCAGCCACAGGTGTGATGAAGCTCAGACAGGAGTCAGGTTCAGTCACCACCAAAGCTGTGATTAAAAACATTAATTAAGACTAAGATTCCCCCTTCCCAGAGTATTTCCTGCAGGAGGGCTGGCAGGGAGCAAAGCCAAGGACCCTGGATTCCTCCTCGAAGGAGGAAAGCAGCAACTGCTATGTTTGCTGACACCCTTCTGTGACAACTCTCCATAAAAGAAAGCAGTTTTAGTCATCTTGTTACTCAGGCTGATTCACACATGGAGTTGCTTTTTTTGGGGTAACAGGGAACACGCCAGCTTAGCCAGTCAGTTTAGGACTGGATTTAAGGAGCCAGCAAAGCTCATGCTAAACAAGGAGTTCTCCAGCACTGAGGAGTGTGATTCACATTCCCTTGGCAAGCGGTGCCACAGCAGTGGAACCGTGTAATTCCCAGGAGCATCTTTATTTCATCATGTTTTGGACAAACAAGCAGGACCAGGTGGGTGGAATCTGTGCACTCCCAGCTCAGCTGAGCAAAGGGGTGTCCACTTCAGCCATGGCCTGGGGAAGGGCTCTGGATGTCAGGAAAAGCTCTGGATTTCAGGAAGGGCTCTGGCTGGGGTGAGACCATCCTGCCTGGTGCATCACAATTGAGTTTGCCATGCACACTGCAGAGTGTTTCCAACCCAACAAGCCGTGCAAGAAAACAATATCTAGGTTGCCAATTCTGGGCGCCTTTGGCTCCCTGCCGAGACACAAATTTATTAGGAACAGCTAAATTTAAAACCGTGTCTTAGAACCTTATGGTGCCAGGAACTGGCAATTGTCTGAGTGTTGCATCTTAATCCAAGCCATGGCACCACTCAGCTGTGCCCTCAGTCCACCCTCCTGGTGCTACTGCAGCCTCTCAACATCCAGGCAGAGCAGGAAGGAATCCACAAGTCAAAGCAAACTTAGGGAATAAAGCGACGGGTCTGGTCCTTGGGTGTGGTCACAACCAGTGTGGGAACCCAGCCAGCCTCAGAAAGGGGTTCTGCCCTTCTGTGACCCCCTCTGTGCCTGGGCAGGAGGGTTGTGAGCACCCCTTACCTGATGATCACTTCTGAGGCTGTGGGGAGCTGGCTGAAGTCGGAGTGGATGAGTGTGGCTGCCCTCAGGAAGTGCCGCTCCAGAGGCCCAGGGGTGTGGGGCAAGTTGGCTGCATGACAGGAGAAAGGGGTGTTAAAAACCCACCCTGCAGTGTGCCCCCATTCACTGAGCAGGAAAAGCTTGCCACAGACCCTGGACAGCTGCAGAACACGCTGGGGACACCCTCAATCCCAACAGACAAAGCTCCCCAACAGGGCCTTTGATCTGGGCTCTGTGGTGGGAGCTCTGCTGAGAAATGCTCCTGAGGTATCTGAGGAGTGAGGAAAAGATTCCCACAAACCACATTCTCCTCACTGTTCCCTCCTGCAGTCCCAGAAGATGAAGGCTCACCTGTGAGGACATTCTGGACACGGTCATAGTGTGTGAAGCTGTAGTTTGTCCTGGCTGAGGCTGAGGAGTCCTTGGGCAGAGTCTCCCTCAGGTGAACCTCGAGGCCATTTAGGGAGGCCAGGCTGCTGTGGTACTGCAAGCAGAGGGAAAGGAAAAGCTCAGAGCCTCACCTGTGCCTCACCTGGGCTTCAAGGAGGTGCTGGAGAGAGTTCAGGTGACAGAAGGACCAGACCCTTCCTCGCTCTGCTGTCCAGGCTCCCATCTAGAATGGCTGGGAAACTTGGGCAGGGAGGGAAGCAGACAAGTCACAGAGCTGCCAAGGCAGTGGTGGGGCTCTGCCAGTGGGAGCTTTAAGGTCCCTCCCAACCCAAACCAGTCTGGGGTTCTATGACTCAGAAAAGGGCCCTCCAACCTGAAAATCAGCCATTAAGCCACCTGATGCTACTAATTAGAGGAAAATGCAAGGCCCCATTAATTTACCATCAACCATTACTCTCCAGGGCTCATTTCACATGATTTACAGCCCCAGCAAGGGCCATTCCTTTGCTTACCCTGGGCTGTACAAACACACACAACAAAGCACTGAATGAATGCCAAGCTGCTGTTCTGGATGGATTTTCAGTAGCCCAGAGCCCCTGATCATGCTGAGGCTCCCTGGGCACAGGCAGGGCACAGGCAGGGGTCCTCTACTACTCCTGGAAAGATTAACTCCATAATCCTCGTCCTGCCAATGCGCTTTCCCCTACTGGGGAGAGGATCAAGCCTTTGTTCAGCAGGACTGCAGTGCCTGACCTACCCTTGACCCCTGTCACGGCACAGATTTTCCTCTCTCTGTGCAGTGAAATGAAGGGATAAGACCTAAAGAGCAGCAGGAGGCGAGGCCAAGAGCCTCCCACTCCACAGGGAAAGTCTGGGATGGAACCCGCCCTCCCAGAGGTTCACAGCTGCACAAGTAGCATATTTTACCCTTCTTTGGTGTCATTTGGGGGCCTCAAAGCATTCAAAAAACCCATTAATTCTAACTCAGCTTTGACATCCCTGAGAGCTGAGGGTCATTTTTAACCTACAGATAAACAAAGGGACAGACAAGCTGAGGTTGTGCCTCAAATCCACCAGCAGCAGAGCCCAGCTGTACCTCCTTGGACACTGCTCTTCCTCCTGGGACAATGGGACATGCAGGGCACCTCTCCTAAGGGATAACACACCTGCACCCACGGGAGAGTGCAGCAGAAAACCCAGTCACAGCCAAAATCCAAGCTGTGTGACAGTGCAGTTTTGGTGAGATAGAAGCAGGATGTCTGGGAAAAGAGGAACCTGAATGGAATGAGGGCTTGTCAGCCCCAGGGCAAGACATCATGGAAAATGGACTGTGCAATTCCTGTGCCATGGGGATTCTGCTCTCCAGCGTGACAATTCCCACCTGCCTGTGTCCCCCATGCTGTTCCAGACCAGCAGGAAGGGGACAAAGTGCCACGTCTGGTGCAAAGGGCCCTGGCTGCACCTCCAGGCTCAGCTGATTTGGCAGCAATCCCAACCCAGGCACATCAGCCCTGCTGTGCAGAGCAGACATTCCCCAGCTCCCAGGGCCCCAGATGTCCCACAGCTCCGAGGGGAAGGAGCAACCTTGAGGCTCTGCATTAGTCTGAGCTTCCCTCCACCTTCCCGTCTGGCTGGGTAAGGAAATTAGGTTGTTCCTATGGCAACTGGAATATCAAACAGGGCTCTGCAGCTTTGACTCAGCTTCTGGTAGGGAGGCAGAGGCCAGGCAGCAGCTCTGCAGCTGATGCTTCCTGGGAGAGATGGGGTGCTGGCACATCCTGCCCCTGCAGCCCCCTTAGCTCTGCTCACAGGGGAGCCTGGGCACCCAAACCCCACCACAGGGAAATTCGGGATTGCTCTGGTGTCACCCGGGTGCAGTGCCCACTTGGCATCCCTCTCCCCAGCCCCAGGGAGCAGCCTGGAGGCTCCCACAGCCACGGGACCCTCTCTGGGACCTGCTGGCAGCTCCCCGAGGGAGCGGCAGTGACGGGCAGGGTGGGGGCTCTAACAGGACCAACCTCACCTCCCAAAAAGCGCCGAACTGCCGGGGATCCCCAGCGACTCCCAGCTCCAGCGCAGGCCCCCGGCAGCCCGCGGGTGTCTGTCACACCCACACGCTCTGCTCCGGTGCCGGCACCGCCAGACAACAGCAGCACCGGGAGCTGCCTGTGAGACGCGGCTGTCCCCGCTCCGACAGCTCCCACGCAGCCGCGGCTGCCGAGCCCGGAGCCTGGCACAGCTCAGAGCAGGTGATGGAGGGATGGGGAGCACGATTCAATGCTCCCTCCTCAGCTGTGAGCCCCGTGCCCCCCGCCAGGGCAGCTGCAGTGGGGCAGAGCTTTCCCACTCACCACATCCTCCACGGCGCCGCGGTCCCGGCGCAGCCGCTCCTCAGCCAGCAGCGACAGCACCAGCCCCTGGATGCAGTGGATGTAGAGGCTCAGCTGGGTTGGCTCACCCCTTGTGCCACCCAGACTGTCCCAGCTGCCCTCCCCGCTGCTGGCACACGGCCTGTCCCCTGCAGGGTCACTGGGCAGAGCCTCCTGAACCCCTGGGACCAGCAGGTGCCTCCTGCTCCGGAGCTGTGCGTGCCCAGCAGGGCCTGGACAATCCAAGCCCCACATGTGGTCACCAGCTGTGCTGTCGCTTTCTCCAGACACACGGTCCTGGCTCACAGTCCATGGCTTGTCCGGCTCACTGGATTTTCTTCTGGTGAGCTCCTGGGCAGGAGAGGGAACAGCTGGGCTGTGGCTGACTAAAAGGGAATTTTGGGAAGCACAGTGACCAACATCAGAATCCGCAGGGGATTCCCCCTTGTCCTGGCTCTCCTGCTCCCAGGAGTAAGGGTTGGGAAAAGAAAAGCCTTCCAGGTATGGACCTGTAGTCCAAGCACATTCAGTCTGGAGTGAGGAAGGGCTTGGGAGCTGTTCTGTGTCAGTCTCTGAGGGGACAGATGCTTTCCTGCTGAGCTCTGAGTTTTCAGTGCCTGCTCCACCCAGGTTTGCAGCTGGAGAATTCTTTGTGCCAGTTCCCATTCCAGAGAAGTCCATCTGAGGACTTGCAGGGCTGCCCAACTGCACAGCATCTCCTGGGACAGGTGTGCCTGAAGCATCCTCATGGGACTCCTGCACAGAGATTCCATCCAGGGCTTGGTTTTCATGAGCTCCTGTTGATTCTGGAACTGCCTGGGAGCAGAGAGCACTCTCCTCTCCTCTGGGGCCTGCTGGGGATGTGGGTGACCTAATGGGAGATAACAAGTGGATGAAAAGCTGAGCAGGATCTGTGTGGAGTTACCCTATAGCTGATAACCCCCCTGGCTCCTGGCACTGATCCATGGCTGATCCATCCCCTGCTACAGAGACCTGGGAAAAGGATGGGCCGAGGTCTAACACAGCTCAAAAACCTGGGGATCTTACACTGCAGGCTCCTGGGAATGTCCCTCCCTTGTCCACAAAGCAGTGCTGTGAGCTGAGGGACAGCAGATCACAGCTGGTCTGGGGAAGCAGCTCTGCTCCAGGCTGCTCCCAACAGGGCAAGGGACATGGGAATTCTGCCCAGCCTGAGGGGCCTCAGGCAGATCCAAAGGCAGTGCCAGAGCCCGAGTTAGTTCCAGGGAAAACAGTGATAATGGCAACAGGGACACACTGTGAGCTCCAGCTGCAAACCCTGCCTCTGGGTCGGGCTGGTTTCCTACCTGGCCATCCACTCCACCGGGAATTCCCGGAGCACGGAGACCTCCTCTCCTGTGAGGAACACCGGGATGATTCGGACCCCTGGCGGCAGCAGAGACTCTGCAAGAGCAGGGCAGGGGTGAGGCTCCAACAAACATGTCCCAGCTAAAACCAGACACCAAACCTCCTCAGCCCAAAGGCTTCTGCAGGAGCTGCAAGCCTGCCATGATGCTGCACCCCAACTGAGCTGGGCAGCCCTTTCCCACCCTCCCAGCCTTTTCCCATCCTGCTCATACCCTCATGCCTGACACAGTTAAATTTCCCCTCAGTGTTTCCACCCTGGCAGATCCTCTCCACACTGATGCTGAGAGGGGATGGCTGGAGGTTTGGACTGCAAGCAGCAGCCATCTGTTGTCACGGCCTGGCAGTGGCCAAGTGGCCACATGGGGAACTGGGATTAAGGCAGGCATGGTTGGGAATCTGCAGAAGTGGAATAAAACCCAAAAGAGCAAACCCGGCAGAAGGAGCTGGTTCTGATCACACAGCACAGGCTGGCTGCTGGCAGCAACACCCTCTGGGATATTTTGGAGATACTCCAGCACCCAGCACAGCTTGGATGTGAATCCCAGGGAACCAGCTCGTGCTCCCTTGCAGGAAAGGCAGCCCATAGGATGCAGCTGGATGCTCACCAGGCTCCTGTGGCTCCTCAGCTCTGGACTCGCTCTGCAACAAAAGATCAGCTCTGTGGATGGACCAGGGACACCAGGACACCACTGTCACCCTCCCATTCCCCAAGGCTGCAGCAGACCCCACACCACCCACCAGCAAACACTGGGACTGTTTGATGCTGGGAAGGGTTTTGGTCCTTAGGGAGTTCTCAAAACCAAGGGGATCTTCCCAACAACCAAAATACACCTAAAAGTCAGGACAGAGCCCAGATTTATCATCACCACCTGCTCTGGGCACAGAAACTCCCTTCATTCAAGCAGAAGAACAGCAAAGGCTGCCTTCATATCTCCACACTGATGGCTTTTTTATAGATGTTGATCACATAAATAATAACTTTTGACAAGTTTTAAAGCAAGTGAAAACTGCTGTTTGTTCCTTTCAGACACTCATTTGGTGGATTTCCCAGTAAATACCCAAACTTGTGTAAAAAGCCAGCCAAAACATCACACAAATGACTCACAAATTCAGTAAGTTAAAGACTAAAAAATAAGCTAATTCCTAGTGCAGAAATCTTGGAACCTTTTTCAATCATAACTAATAAAAGCTTTAAGCATCGTCACCAATATTTGTCCTTCCCCGTGGTGACACATGCCAGATGTGTGTGACAAGAGCTCCCACACCACATCCTTACAGGAATCTGCTTGCAGGGAACATATTCATCACCATACCTGGCCTGGGGACTCACTGCCCTGCAGGAGGACTTTGGCAGTGAGTGGAGGTGGCAGCTGGGTGCTCACAATCCTGAAAGGACAAAGCAAAGTCAGAGAAGCACAGAAAGGTTTGGCTTGAGAGGGAACTTACAGATCATCAGTTCAGAGAACTCTGATGATGTTTGGTGACAAAACACCTCTACCAGACAGACCAGAGACACAAGGTGACACACCCTGGTGAAGGACAAGGCTCCCAAGTCCCTCCTCAAGTCAAATATCCAGGCCCCTGCACTCTCAGGTGCTGCAGTGACTCACTCCAGTGTCCTGCCCGCAGCCATGAGGTCACTCCCTGGCAGATGCTCTCCCTGTGGCACATTTCCAGTGCTCATAAAAGGTGTCACTGGAACAGTTCATGCCAAAGAAAGATGGCATTTGAGTGATGCTGCCAAGGAATTCTCAGAAATCCCCACCTCCTGTCTTTCAAGGCCACCTTGGAGGCTTTCCTTGAAGTCATTCAGTCATCTTTGACTGAAAGAAGCTGGAATTTCTCATGGGCAATCCTGGCTCATCCCCCTGTGCACTTCCTGTCAGTACAGACAGTGGTTCTGGCCAGCAGGTCAGACAATCCAGGGACACATGGACACACCTGCACTGAACTGCACCTCTGCAGGGGAACACTGCTGGGAAAGCACAGCATCCACTCATCTCCCTTTCCCTTGGTGACTTCCCCTTAAAAAGCCTCAGAAATTCAGTCCTCACATCCTGCTGAGTATCAAACCCAACAGATTTCTACTAAAACCCAAGTCTTGAACTCCTTCATGGTGATGAGCACAGATAACCTTGGAGAGACTGTTCACAAGGGCCTGCAGTGACAGGACAGGGGGCAATGGATTCAAACTGCCAGAGAGCAGGGTTAGATAGGATATCAGGAAGGAATTCTTCTCTGTGAGGGTGCTGAGGCCTTGACACAGGGTACCAAGAGAAGCTGTGGCTGCCCCTGGATCCCTGGAAGTGCCCAAGGCCAGGTTGGACATGCTTGGAGCAACCTGGGCTAGTGGAAGGTGCCCCTGACCGTGGCAGGGGGTGGAACTGGATGGGACTTAAGGTCCCTTCCAATCCAAGCCATTCCATGATCCCACGATTCCACGAACCACTCAGTCTCAGTGACACACAGGCAGACAGGGACTGAAGTTCTGATGGCCCTGCCAATAACCAAGAGCAGCCCTCAAGCCCTCCCTCTGCTCCCTGGATGCACTCCAGGACCCAAGCCCTGGAATGGGGTGGATTTAACCCTCCAGAGAACACCTGGTTACTCACAAGCCTTTGTAGAGGATGCAGCCTGCCAGGACATGGGGAGAACGCTGGCAGGTCTGCAGGATGAGAGCTGCCTTCAGCAAAAGAAGGGGATCCACCTGCACAGGGAGAACCAGGGCAGTGAGGCCACACAATCCTGGGAGACCTCGAAGCAGCAAATGAACAAACACAGAGGCACTGGGGCAGCTCTAGAGGCAGGCACTGCAGAGGACAGGCTCCTACCTTGGTTTTGTCCAGATGCCAGAGAGAGTTGAAAATCCTGTGGAGGTCACTGGTGTTTTTTTGCATGTGTTCAATGTATCTGTCCCACTCCCTGCTCAGCTCCTCCTGGGAAAACACCTGTGGGTGACAAAACCCCCCACACTGTCACTGCAAAAGTGTCCATGCACTCGTGATGGGAGATGCCATCCACGTGGGACAGGGCCTGCCAGGATAGGGCCAGGAAAAGGTGGGAGACAATACTGAGGGGAAACTTTCCCAGAGTGAGCATCTGGGAAAGGGTCAGCAGAGCCCCACAGGACCTCAGAGCAAAGGCAGGGACAACCTGCTCACTTTTCCAGGTCCCACTTCTCAGATGTGACCCTTGGCAGGAGGAAGGCAACACAAGGGAACATTGCCGAGCTGGGACACCATGGGAAGTGTTCAAATCTCCCTAAAAGTCACTGTAACCCCTGTCCCACATTAATTACTGTGTCCCCAGTCCCTCGTTACTGTGACCCCAGGTCCCAGTCCCTCATTACCATGTCCCAGTCTCTTTTTACCATGTTCCCATGTCCCAGTCTCTCATTACCATGTCCCATGTCCCAGTCCCATGTCCCCATGTCCCAGTCCCATGTCCCCATGTTCCCAGTCCCTTGTTACTGTGTCCCCATATCCCAGTCTCTTGTTACCATGTCCCATTCCCTCATTACTATGTCCCCATGTTCCCAGTCCCACGTTACCCTGTCCCAGTCTCTCATTACCATGTCCCCATGTCCCAGTCCCTCATTACCATGTCCCCATGTCCCAGTCCCTTGTTACCCTGTCCCAGTCCCTCATTACCATGTCCCATGTCCCCAGTCCCATGTTACCATGTCCCCATGTCCCAGTCCCATGTCCCCAGTCCCATGTCCCCATATCCCATGTCCCATGTCCCCAGTCCCTCATTACCATGTCCCCATGTCCCCAGTCCCATGTCCCAGTCCCTGGTTACCATGTCCCAGTCCCATGTCCCAGTCCTATGTCCCCATGTCCCAGTCCCTGGTTACCATGTCCCAGTCCCATGTCCCAGTCCTATGTCCCCATGTCCCCATGTCCCAGTCCCTGGTTACCATGTCCCAGTCCCATGTCCCAGTCCTATGTCCCCATGTCCCCATGTCCCAGTCCCTGGTTACCATGTCCCAGTCCCATGTCCCAGTCCTATGTCCCCATGTCCCCATGTCCCAGTCCCTGGTTACCATGTCCCAGTCCCATGTCCCAGTCCTATGTCCCCATGTCCCCATGTCCCAGTCCCTGGTTACCATGTCCCAGTCCCATGTCCCAGTCCTATGTCCCCATGTCCCCATGTCCCAGTCCCTGGTTACCATGTCCCAGTCCCATGTCCCAGTCCTATGTCCCCATGTCCCCATGTCCCAGTCCCTGGTTACCATGTCCCAGTCCCATGTCCCAGTCCTATGTCCCCATGTCCCCATGTCCCAGTCCCTGGTTACCATGTCCCAGTCCCATGTCCCAGTCCTATGTCCCCATGTCCCCATGTCCCAGTCCCTGGTTACCGTGTCCCAGTCCCATGTCCCCAGTCCCATGTCCCAGTCCCATGTCCCCATGTCCCAGTCCCATGTCCCATGTCCCCATGTCCCAGTCCCTGGTTACCGTGTACGCCCCACGCACGGGGCCCTGGTAGAAGGTGAAGAGGCCGATGAGCTGCTCCAGGAGCCGCCGGCAGCTCACGTCAGGCAGCTCCACTGCACAGCCCAGAACCTGCAGCACACACAGCAGGGGATGGAGAAGGCTGCCTGACAGAACTCGGGCACGACAAGTGAGAACAGCTCTCATCACTTTCACACAAGGACAGGCAACTCTGTGCAGGCAAACATCCCTCGGAATCACAGTCCCAGGAAAAGGAAATGCAAACATACCCACACAAGAGCCCTGGCACAGACAGGATAAATAAATATCAGAAATGCAGCACTTCAGACACACTCCCTTCCCACGTTAGATGACCTAACTTGGTGCTTTAATAGCTAAGAACATTTTCCTGGAACTAAGTACTTCAAAATATTCAAATTAACTCATTATTTATATTATGATGATGTTGTATTTAGTTTTTGAGTTGCTGAAACAGAAGCTGCAGTGCCAATTAAATGGGGCTGACTGGCCTCAGTTCCCAGTTCCCAGGGGATGGCTTGGGGCACTTTTGTCACAACTGCCACGTGCTGCTTGTCATATCCTAAATGTCTGTGGACACTGACATAGCTCTGGGGGTGCTGAGGGCTAGAAGGAAAGAACAATCAGACTATCTATCAAACAATGACTGTGTCCTTACAAACTGCAGCACATGGAATCCTGTTATGCCCCATCCCTGGAAGTGTCCAAGGCCAGGCTGGACTGGGCTTGGAGCAGCCTGGGATAGTGAAAGATGTCCCTGCCCATGGCATGGGGTGGAACTAGATGAGATTTAAGTTCCCTTCCAACACAAACCAGGCTGGGATTTTGGGATTCTGTTTCCAGCCAGGAATGTCTTGAGAAATCCCTTTGGGTATGGGCACAGAAATGAGAGACTTGAAATTTTTCTGCAGGAAGCTGAACCGACTGCCAGGCCACAGAAAACAGAATTTAAGTTACCTTGCAATGAAATCTGTGCACTGCAAGGACCCTCCCCAGCTCTCCCCGGGTGTAGCCCACACCCTGAAAAACACACCCTCTTGGTCTGATCCAGTCCTTCAACCCCTGGCTGTTTCCACTCTGTGACTGCTCCAGAGCTCCTGAACTCACCCACAGGAAGTCTCCATCCACCACCACGGCAAACTTGAGCTTCCTGAGGCGGACGAGGCTGGGAGGGGCCCCGGAGATCTCGGTGAGACAGCGAACAACCCCGGCCATCTGCCCACACAGCAGCTCCTGCTGCTCTGGGATGGTCTGCCAGGGAGCAAAGGCTTTAACTTCCCATCAAAAAAACTCAGGAAAAAAAAAAATCACAGCTGTTTTCAGGTATAAATAAAAAGTCATTATCATTTCATCTCAATTTACAGAAAGGGTGGTCAGGCATTGGCACGGGGCTGTGTCAATGGTGGAGTCACCATCCCTGGAAGTGTTCAGAAAATGTGTGAGTGTGGCACTTGGGGACATGGTTTAGTGGTGAAGAGGGTCCTGGGTTCATGGCTGAACTTGATTTTAAAGGTCTGTTCCAAGCTTAACAACTCTGGGATTCTATAAATCAAAACAGTAGAACAGGCAAATTTCTGGGAGGAAAATAATTGGATTGCTTTTTCCAGGCAGCTCAAGGGCCTGGGGCTCATGGAGAGGAACTTTCATCCCTCTTGTGTGTTTATTCACATCACCAGGCTGACCCATTCCTCAGGGAGGGAGCAGAGTGTAACCCCATTGCTGTGCCCCAAGCCTGGTAGAGCCCAGCCCTGCTCCCCTAGAGCTAATTGAAAATTGAGATTTCTTAAAAAAATTCTTAAAACTTTCGTGACTACTAAGAAAGGATTAATCCAAATCACCTGGAAGCCTGAGCCCTCCTGATCCAGAACCATCAGCACCCCTTTACAGGTATGGAATAAAGGAGACATTACCTGTGAAGGGTAAAAATAACAGATCCCGGCACTGGTAGGATCCCCTTCCTCCTTCACTTTTGAGCCATCATAAAGGAAAAAGTAATTCCACCTAAAAAACATTAGCAGAAATGATTGTCTATTTGAAAATTGTTACCCCTTTCCCCCTCCTTTCTATTTCTTTGGAAGAGCAACAAAAGGTTATTGCAAATGCAGAGACATGATTCTTTGCACAATCACACCGAGTTTACACCCCAAAGCAGCACCAAAAATTCCTTTCACGACTAAATTTGACCATTTTTGCGAGTTTAAAACAGTTTAATAACTGTTTAAAACAGTTTAATAACTCCACCTCTCCGAGATGTGGAAGGAGAAGTGGATTTGCGAGATATTGTACCTTCTGCACACAGGACAATTATAATTATCCCGCGTGCTGACGGTACAATAATTATTATAATTATTGAGAATTATTATCCATGTGCATCCCAAACGGGGTGCTGCCTGCACCCGAGGAGCAGGAGACAGCGGGGTCCCCTCTAAAGACGTGCTGTCATTCTGCTCATAATTTCTTGAATGCTCCTATTCAGCAACATTTTCCATCCTGTCCCGTCAGTCAGCACCTGGTCACAAGCTCGGAGGCGCTGCGTGCGGGAGTTTTCCCGCAGGGACAGCCCAGCTCTGGAGCCAAGGCTGGCTGGAACCCGCGCAGCAGCGGGAGGCTGGATGCGCTCCTGGAGAGACCCAGGGAGCGCCGGGGGCTGCCAGACCCGGCCCGGCCCGGGGACAGCAACCGGCGAGGGGCCGGGGGGCTTCCCGGGGGGCGGCGGGGCTCA